>VDFB02047230.1:311406859-311572876 GCA_007258455.2 Sequoia sempervirens | reverse complement strand
GAACAAAACTAAAATGAAAATATTTTTGGTTGATGTAGGATTGCAAAGAACCAAGGATGCTCCTGCATCATATTGCATTGTCATCCAAAGGTCACAATTTTTATATGGTCCTCACTAAGCTTTCATTATCCATCCTAATCTAAAATCATGATCATGTCTTCACTCTACTTTGATCTTCTCCATATTCAAAATGAATACCAATCCATCCTTAGTTGTCAATACCAATCACCCATAGTCCCAAATTATCCATCCTTCTACCCATCTTACCAATAATCCATAATATTTAGTCCTCCATACATCTACCCTCCCTATCAAGAACTAGTTAACATAATCCATACAATTAATCCCCAACAAACATCCATTAATCATCATTATCCTAGCCTTAACAAGGGAAACCAACCTTCCACTAGTCCATTCCAATCCTCCACATCTTATCCTAATCCATCATCCACTATTCCATTCCAATTCACCACATCCTATTCTAATTCATGATACACTAACCAATTTCCATCTATTTAAGCCCAAACTACAATACCATCCACTAAAAGAACAATAATTAATGCTCTCTAAGGACAACTAGAAAAGAAACCTGTTCAAATCCTAAATGAAAACAAAGTTATCCAATCCAGTCACAATGTTAATCCTACACCATCCAACCATTTGTCACCATCATGTATTCCATTGTTTACCTTTGAATACCAAAAAAATCTAGATATTGAAACTCCATTATTGCCATGTCAAAATCCTGAGTCTATAAAAGAAAATCCTACCATTACCCAAAATCACATTCCATTGCTTAAACCTTGGGATATGTGTCCAAAGAAAAGACCAAAGCATGATGAAATAAAATCCATGATAAATCTATATCAAGTTACCCAAAAATATCCTATAGATGCTCATGATATCCTAGTTAATCAAATATCTAATCAAGATCCAAATCCCAATCATGTCATCCAAGATAAACCTATCCTTGATAAAAATCCTAGCATTGAACAAGAAAGCCAAAATGATCCTCTCATCAACCTTTATATCATCCATGATCAAACATTTGAATTTGGTTCTATCCAAAGTCCAAACACCTCCATTTCCCAAAATGAGACACTTGCCTCCTTTGGACACAATCAAATAAATGATATGGACAACATCAAAGAAGAACATAAAGAAGCTACTATGGATCAAGTCAAAGAAGAAGATACAAAAGTAGACCATGGATCAAATTGACATCCAAAATGATCAAGAAGAAACAAGTATGACGAATGATAAAGCCAAAACATCCTATCAACTAGGAGCATCCACCTTTGTCAAAGCAGGCTTTCTTGTAAATGAGAAAATTTTGAGTAATGATTTCCACCTAAATAATGATGGGTTTCATCTTGCTTTCAAAGTAAAAAATAGCCCATTGCAAATAGAATATTTCAAAGCATGCAGTATCAAGGAAGAGGACTCAGCCTACATGAGCAAGGCTTTCTAGAACCAATACAATTTCATGCAAATCCTGGACGTCAAGGTATTGGCTATTCTTCAATCATCAAATCAAATGGTGTTAGTGGTACCTCCATGATATTAGCGACAACTTTATCCAATACAAACATCAAAATGGGGGCCATAAGTAGTCCTTTTCATAAGGTTGTTTCCAACACTCCTTCCATCCACACCATAAACCAGCATTCCAACATAATTAATCCCATCAATTGGAACCAACAAAAACAAAATATTTACAAGTCTAAAGCC
This sequence comes from Sequoia sempervirens, assembly GCA_007258455.2. Classification (NCBI taxonomy): domain Eukaryota; kingdom Viridiplantae; phylum Streptophyta; class Pinopsida; order Cupressales; family Cupressaceae; genus Sequoia; species Sequoia sempervirens. The sequence continues at coordinate 311,571,145 of VDFB02047230.1, read as the reverse complement.
CAAAATCAAATATCAAAGACCATTGAATGCAAAAATACAAGTGGACAAATAAAGTTAAAATGGATCCCAAAGAAAAATGGATCAAGTAAAGAAAAATTTTCAATTCCAATATCCAATCAAAATTTGGAGCCATAAGAAAAGAGGTATCCCACATATAACAAATCTACACCTCCTTCAAAATGGTCATCTCACAAGGCATATAAAAGTGTTGGTTCCAAACACTATCCCAAAAAAATTCCAAACTACATCATCCACCATCCCAAATACCAAATAGTCTATCCACACCTACCATCATCTGTCATAATCCTACATCTCACCTAAAGTATAAAAATCCTACTCCACAAATTTGTTGCATCTAGGAAAAAACCATTTATCATAAGGACTCACATGGAACTCTATCATGATGTGCGTATTTCGATAAGGAAAAACCTAGTGTCAGAGAGGATCACAATGACATAAATCAGTTGTATGCAAGTACTATGATCCTAACAAGACAACTAATCCATAAATGTCACCATTGGCATATCATGACACCAATGTCCAAATAAACACCATCAAAAGATTCAGAACAATCAATGATCATCTAGAACATTAAGTCCATATAAAAAAAAAAACAATTGTCACCTTGATGAAAACCTAGCAAATAGGCATCTTGTGTGATATCAAAAAAGAAAATAAAAAAGGAAATAGTAAAGAAAAAAAATCATCCAATAGTGAAAACCATTTGTATGGCACTTTGGATAAGTACCATGATGAAAACCTAGCAAACAAGCATCATCTGTAAGAGAAATTATCTATGTGGACCATCACACTTGGGGGCAAGTTGTCTCATCTTCCATTCCTTTCACATGAAATTTCCATCTATCCATCCAATCCATATCATTTCCATCCATTTTTCCACCTACCTTGACCTTGATAAGAAATGGGGCACAAACATAAATCATGATTTGGGAAAACTCTTGACATGTATATCCTTTGGTCATACACTATCCATGAAATATCATGTCATTGCTTTCATAAAATTTATCCAAACCCATATCTCAAAGAAAAAAATTATTCCTATGCGAAATAGTCCGAATTATCATCCAATAATCCTCGTGTCTCCTAACCTTTTCCAAAATCAATCTATTATCCTTTTATACCTATCGTTGGGCTTGGTTTTCCCTTGTCATTGGTTTAAGGATTATAATCCACCTATCCAAGTTCCCTCCATAATCCCATCTATTCCTAAGGTTATTCATTCCAAATTCAACAAGCATAATCCATACAATATTGTTATGCAACCTAGCGCATCATCCAAAATATTCCTTGGCTTTGTTCCTAGCCTTGTTGTAGACCTTGATCCTTTAGTTACATTATCATCAATAGGATATGTCTTTGATAATCCTCACATTGTTTTGAGATGTTTCCTTCCCATATCAAACAATTTTATCATCATCATCACCTATAAATTGGTTTTAAGCTTGATTGGGGGAAAGACCATGTTTGTTCTTGGATCCTTACGAATGCTTTCTTGGTTGAGTGTGGGTATCTTTCACATGCATTTGTCAAGATCCTTATGGTTATCATTTGTAACAAAAGTTTCATTCATCCATAATAAATATTTTCCATCCTTCCCATGGTCTAAGAACCATTGACATTTAGCATCCATCAATCCCCTCGCACATAATAAGTTGGTCCTATACCTGGTTGGGGGAAATTCCTTGACTTACGTCTTTAAGTGGTGCAGGAGCACCTCCACCTTGTGCCTTAATTGGAGCACTAATTATTGAGTATTGAAATTCTTAGCAAGGAATAAAGTTTTTTTGAGGTTATTTGTTGTGAATAAGGTCAATTAAGACCCCTAGGTAAGTTTTAAGGTGAGGTTTTAAGTTTAGGTGTTAAGAAGTGGAAATTGTGTTCTTGCACTTGGAATTGTTGTGTAGCCTTTCGAAGGAAATTTTTTGAATTTACATGTAAATGTGAAAGGATAGTACTTTTTTAATGTAATAAGGCTATCTTAAGCCATTCGGTATGGTTTTAGTGAAGTCATAAGTGAAGGAGTGCACACATTACAACATGGGCCACATTGGTGTTATTTCATGTGTAAATAATGTAAACTTGGCCTTCAATAGTCATAAGGGATTCAAAAATAAGTTGTAAAGGTGGTTGGTCAATGGTTGAGATGGAAAGGCCTTTAAAAAGGAATGAAGAGATCATTTGTAAGGTTGTTGATTCGAGATACAAGGGTTTGTCAATAAGAATTCTGAGTTTTCTCTAATTTTTTGTGTTCTTCCTTATTTTGCTAACTTGTACAGGCCGTATAAGCTGATGTATGCAATATAATATTTTTTTTCTTGTATGGGCCTATGTTAACATTGATTCCTATATGATTTGAAGGTATAATAAGCAGTTTGAAGTCTTCTTTAAGAGTTTTCATGTGCACAGCTGGTATACCCTATTTTTGAGGGTTTTCTAATCTAAATATGACGTAAAGGGACCTTACACTTTTTGTGGCCACTGTAACTTGTGTAAGGGGCCCTATGGAGTATTATTTATATATAGTATGCATGGTTAGAGTTTAGGGAGAGGAATAAGGAAGATAAACCTGTTGTTCCTGAGTGTTTTGTGGAGAAATGCATGTGAATAAAGGGGTTCCAGTCTAGGGTTTGTTAAAATCTATATGGGAGTCTTGTTTTTCAAAAATTTTAAGCATGTATGGGGTTAATGGACAGTGTTTGAGTTGGTTTTAGGGCCTGAGAGATTGTGGAGGTGTCATATCCAATAAACCCTCTTAAATTGTGCCTAAAATATGGGTTTTCAGATTTGGCATGTGTTTGGCCATACCAGTGGAATCTGATGGTGGATTTGGAAGTTTTTAAGCATTTTAATTGCTTCCCCATGGTTTTAGAGGGTTTGGAGAAGTTTGAAGGGTACTCTCTTTGAAAAAGAGGCCTATTTCAATAGGTTTTTGCATGTTAGGGATGTTGGATCTCCATGTTGGTCCAAAGGAGTTGATGTTGGGGATTACATATGTTTAATACCATTGAAATGGGTATTTGAGTCCAATTTTTTTTTTCCAAGTTTTTTGGAGGATATTGGAGTTAGAAGTCAAAAACTAGGTTTGTACTAATATAAGGTTCAAGGGGTGAAAGTGGGCAAGCTAACTTATGTTGTTTTCCAAGCTTTGAGGGTGATTTAGATGGTTCAAAGAGGTCATATTAATCTTGTTAGATGTATCTTATAGGTAGGTTGTCAAATTGGTTGTGATTAATTGAGTTAAGGCTACTAGGTCTACATCATTATGGGATCCTAGACATGGTATCAACATCATAAATCATCAAAATCCAAAAAAATCAAAAAACATCAAAATCCAAAAAAAACATAAAACATCAAAATCCAAAAAAATCATAAAACATCAAAAACTTCCAAAAATAGAGTTTGAGTCTAAGTCATAGTTTGTGTTAGTCCAAGTTTTGTCTAACTACATTGTCTCTACATATTACTACGTAGGAAAGGCCATCACTCGATGATCCCCCAAGACATTAGGCCTGTCCTTAGGGTTTTGTAGAGTCATATCAATTTTAGTCAGCACTAGTCAAACTATGAGGTCTCTATGTGTATAACATAGGAAAGGGCATCAATCGATGAGCCCACGAGGCCCTAGGTTAGTCCTTCCTTAGGGTTTTTCAAGTTAGTCAATATTTTTGACACTTCAATCAGTTGTAGGAAAAAAATTTAACCTCAACCAAGTCACACATCAATAAACAAGCTTTCCAACTAGTCTTCAATCTAAACTGATCATTTTCCTAATCAATCAAGTCACTGGTTCTATCTTAGAATGTGGCATTATGTATTTTTCCTCATTCACTCTTATCATTTGTCCAACATCAAGTTGGGTCCTCCTAGAGGTTAGACATCCTCTTTTGTCAACCTTGTCATTTTCCTTAAGCAGGATATGCCTTTCTTGAAACAAGGCGCTCACTAAAATGGTCAATCGGTCAACTTTATCAAATGTGTCATTTTCCTTAAATAGGATGTCTTTCCTAAAACTAGGCATCATCGCATCAGTCAATCATGTCAATCAAACCTTATCAAATCAAATCAAGTTAGTCACTTGGTAAATCAATTTTTTCATATTGGTCAATTAATCTTGCCTTATATAGGATGTGTCTTTCCTAAAACCAAGCATAATCAATCAAATCAATTAATCAACCTTGTCAATCTATCAATCAAACCCATCAATCAGTCGGTTCATCAATCTCACCATCAATTAAACTTCGGCAACTGATCTAAATGGTTATTGGCTTTGTTGGTGTAGCTGGTCTTATCTTTTTTATTGGTCTTTGGTCATGTTACTTGCTACCTCAAGGATGTCCCATGAAGGATTTAGAGGGGCGATGATGGATCATGATCCCTTTTCTTTTGATTGTTGTCTATGATTTGTCTTGATAAAAAGATTGGGGCAATTGGGTCCTTACTATGAGTCATGGCATTCCTTGTCTTTTGGCATTTTCTTTTGATTGTTTGTCTTTTGCAAGTCCTAACATTGCACACCTTGGTCTATGCCATACCATGGTGTTTGTGATCCATTTTCCATAATTTTACTGCCCAATGATGATAAGCATGCAAGTTGACATCTACCAAGCAAGAATTCCAATCCATTATCCCTTTTCATTTGACTAATTTTGCACTAACATTCGCCTTCTTTGCACTAACATCCATCTTCTTTTCACTTTTTCCTCTTCCATCCGCAATCATCCCGACAACCCACAAGCTGCATTCTTCTCCTTTCAATGCATCAAAGTGGCTTTTCAGAATAATTTCTCAAATGCTTTTGAAAATTTGAAAAAAAAAATGTGGGGGCATAAGTCTATCCCACCTTCATCGAGGCACGCTAGGGCATGATTTGAAAATTATTTTCTTAATTATTCTTTGACACAATTCTCAAATCACATTATGTCAAAGAGGGACAAAATGTAGACACTGAACAATTTCTTGGTTTGTGAGCGTCATTTTTCCATTGTCTTGGTCTTCTCCCCAACATAATTAAATAATTTTAATAATTTTATTATTTTATTTGATCACATTTCTCTATTAATTAAATAATGTTAATTATTTGATTAATTCATTTTCTTGGTCTTTGTTCTCTTTTGACCAATTAAATAAATTAAATATTTATTTAATTACATCACTAACACCCTTTCCCTCTATAATTAAATAAATTATCATTTATTTAATTATTTGCTTGTCATTATTCATCTATAGTTAAATAATTATTTTTAATTATTTTTCTATTCACTAATCCTTTTCATTCTTCCTTGGTTAAATAATTATTTAAATTATTTAACTCCCTCTCTCCATTTTCCCTCTATTAAATAATTAATCTAACTTAATTATTCAATTCTCTTTTGCTATTTTCTTCTATATTTAATTTAAACAGTTGCATAATCATTTAAATTAAATATTCAATTTCCCTTCCGCCATAAATAAATAATCTAAAATGATTATTTATTCCTTCATTATCTTTTACCAAATTTAAAATCTGGTCAAAGATGCTCTTCTCTTGAATTAAATAATTCCTCCAATTTCCATCCACTTTCTCATTTCAAATCTTGACCATTGATTCTCTTTGGTTTTTGTTCAATCTTGACCATCTATCCTTAGCTGTCCCTAGCCCACTACTTTGTGGTGCATGAATCCTCCACCATTGATCTTGGCATATTTCTAGAAGATCAATCTTGTTCGTTCATTAGAAATATTTTCTATAAAAGAAGGTCTTCTCTTCCATTTTTCCCTTACAACCACATTTTCTCCAAAGTTCTTGCTATCTTGTCATTGTCACTTGCATGCATTCCAACACTTCAAAATATGAGGGAAAAGCTTTGCAACTTGAGAAAGAATGGAGGAGAAGCAAGGGAGATGAAGAAACTTTGATAGGGGAGTTTGTCTTATGTTTTCATTCTTGTTTTCTCTCTTTTATCATTTGTACTCTCTTTTTTAGATTTGGTATTTTGGATTATATCTTAGGTAGAGTGGTTGCTACTTGGTCTTAGCTATTTTGCATTTTTTAATCTTACAACTTCCACTTCCAAATCACCCTTCAGCTTCTTTATTTGATTCATTATCCTTTTTTTGAGAGTAGAGATGTGGAAGAAGAGTTGTGGTCCCCTTCTTTCAACCATTGAATTCTAGACTTTTGTTTCCAAAATATTTCCTTTTCTCAGGATTTTATCCCATTCAATGCAACAACCCTTCTCCTCCTAACAAGTATGTTCACTAATATCCTCATTTTACATTCTAGTTTGGGCCTCTTTAATTTTAACTATGAGATATCTTTTCTGGTGGAAGACATCCCCAAAAACCCACCACTTGTTCTATCCTTTCACCATATTTTTTATATACTTTAGTTTCTGAAAAACTGTAAACATGGGTGAGCCATGAATAGGGACAGTCCACCAAATAGAATTTTATTTTTAAAAGTCTAGATGAAAGATCCAAATTATCTGATAACAAAAGGGGAAGGGCCCAACAACAAGATATTCATTCAAAATGAGCAGGAGAGAGTTGTGAACAAAAATAGTCTTGGGGGAGATCCTACAAGCTGGAGCTAAGGAGAGAAGCCTAGTTAGAGGAGAACATGAACCATTCAAGCTTAACCTATATAAGGTTATCTCCAAGTCTCTTCTTGGTCCCTATAAATCCATATCCACAAGCTCAATAGTACTTAAAAGGTCTGTCAATTATGCCATTCTATCAGATTAATCCATAAGACCCCCACATTTTTTGGAGGGGTATAAAGGAGAGTTGAAGTCTCCCGCAAGAAACCAGTAGGCCTCTTTATTATTCTGAATCTAGTCAGTAATTTCAAGCCATATAATTTTCCTTGCATTCCTCACATTAGGGGCATAAATGTTGATTAGAATATAGGTAGACCCAAAATGGGTGAAATGAACCCCCAGGCTATTCTTTGTGTGGAATAGTTCATACCCACTTAGTCTATTTGGATTCTACATAACAGAAAGACCTCGAGGCCTCATCAACATCACTAAAAGAAAAGTGAGCTTAAGGCCAAATATTTTTAGTAATGAGTTCAAAATTATGTTTTCTTCATTTTAACTTCTTGTAGTAATAGTATATCAAGCATTTTCTCCCAAGCATAGGTTTTTAGGGCAAGTTGTTTATGAGGGTTTTTGAGCCCTCTTATATTCTAGGAAAGAAATTTCATTTTGAAATCTTCTTTGAGGATACTTTTGATGTCCTCTATTTTCCAATAGCTATCTCCTTGGCCATTTCTATGTTTCTGGTTTGTCTTTGATTGGGTGTGCTAGGTTTGATTTCAACACCAACATTAGCTTTCCTTTGTTTTCCCTTTTTCTTTGGAGTTAGCCATCCATCATCATCATTGGTTTGGCTATTAGTCTAAGATTCAACATCTACATTTTTCTCATTTCTATGCATATCATGCACATTTGAGATCAATACTAATCCAAATGTCCATTTCATTACATCGTGATATAGCAATAATTCATCTTTCTCATTTCATTTAATGAAATGCTACAATATTTCTAAAGTAATCATTTCATAATCTAGATAAAAAATACATTTTTCATATTGCAAAGAAATAGATACAAGTTACAAACCTAGCTTGTTTGAGCTCCTTTGGCACTAGAAATACAAATTATCTAAGAAATCCCTTTTCAAATCTTGGCTTGCTAACTAGGAGGAGAAGCATTACTCAAGTGCTTTTCCACCATCCATGAACTAACTGTGGTCACCCACACATTTACCACTTATGGTAAGATGGCCCTACCCTTCTACAAAGAGCTTTGGTATAGAAACCTCAAAATAATAGCCAACCTTGAGCTAGTGTTGTGTCTTGCATAACTAGAACTTAACCATACACTCATCTATGTTCTACGTGTATGACAATCTTGGAATAGCATGAAAGAGTAAGGTAACATAATAAACTTATAGTGTAACCAATGGAGAATTACACCACTTTGGCCAAAGTATTGATCACCCCTATTTTCGAATGGACATCACATGCTCATTCACTATTCTAACTAGATTTGTTAAGACCAATTATATTTTGTGCATTGGAAATTTCATTCTTTGGATAATCTACAAACCTAGGAACAACCTATATACTCTAAGTAATCTATGACTCCTCTACTAGGTTAAACATGTGTTTCCATAACCTACCAATTCAAATCTAGCCTTAGCTTTATAGACTCCATTCTATTGATGTGGCTAAGACTATATAGAAGCTATTCCCTTCACTGGTTCATCCTAACCCCTAGATTAACCTATGAATCCCTCTTGGCTCTTACAAATATCTTTGTAACAAATAACTTCATAGTCTAAAGTATAGCTATATAAGCTTCATTTTTATCATAGAATAAATACCCAACATTAAATGACTCAAATCAAGAATAGATCACATCAATAAATGATTCAATAGTATATCCTTTTCAATAAATGACCTTAGGTCAAAGGTGTAAACTCAACAATAAATGACCTCAAACAAAAGAATAATCATATTAACAAATTACTCATTCAAAAGTATAGTCTCAATAATAAATAACTCTTAATCGAGAGTACAATATCATCAATAAAAAGGCTATTCAACAAGTAGATTTACATCAAATAAATGATTTCATGTCAAGAGTATAAAACAATCAACTTAGTAGGCTAATTCCACCTATGGCTCCAATCAAATAGTAATTCACAAATTCAAGTGATCAACTTAATCACATGGGTTAACCATACCCTTAGTTTACCCCATTCCAATGATCAGTCTGATTATGTGGGTTAATCTAAACCTATGTTCTTTAATCAAGGATCAAATCAACAATCCAATTAGGTAAGTTATTATTAACCTAGGGTTTTAATCAATGTTCAAGTAAAGCAATGATCAAACGATCATTTTAGAATAGACTATCCACATGGTTTGCATGTAGACACATCATATCAATGATGACTCATCTTCCATATCATTAAAATGGTTGTGTTGATAGCCTTATCATTTCCAAAGTTTCCCTAGCATTATAATCTAACAAAGCCAAGTCATCTCAAGACATTTTTATGTTCTATGTTTCAAATTTTACTCTTCATATTTATAGTATAGAATAACTACGTAAAGTCTAAATAGAAACAAATCATATAAAATCCCATATAGGGTATTAAAAGAATCAACCTAATAGATAGGCTTCATCAAAGCAAGTAATATCCAATAATATTCAAACATTACAGTAACATTCCAAAGTTAGAAAAAGCATAAGGGAGTAAGATACAACATTCCTATACGTACAAAGCTCCATATGAACCTAGCTAGATTCCAAACTTAGCCTCCTCAAATCATCTTGCAACTTGGCAAAAAAACTCTTCTACACTTCCCAAATTCCCTCACAAATTCTCACAATAAATATCTTGCATTTCACTCTTAAAATCTCCCTCACAAAACTTAGAAAAATAGAGAAAATTCTTAAAAATGACAGTTGAGTGCAAATATGCATCCCAATGAGGTACATAATGCCTCTATTTATACAAAATATTTAAAGGCTAGTAACATAGATAATGGATCAAAACAATTTAGTTGCATGGTTTGAAATAGTTTTGTCAATAAAGGGTGGCAAACTTAAAACACATTACTCAACAAATAAACATAGCAAATTGATTCTCTAAAAGTTAGCAAGAATGCATTAGAGGTATGCAAGGTAATAGTTTAAACAAGTCGACTTATTCCATGCTAGAATTCTCAAGACTTATTCTTCCCATTTACTCATGGTTTCATCGTTGTACAAAGCTTCTAAAATAGACTTCTATTGCAAGATAGAAATTAATATTTTGGTGCCACATTATCCTCTATTCATGTTTTTGGTGTTTTTTTTTCTTTGACAGAGTCAAAGATTTTAAATCATTTGCACACAACACTATATTATATGTTGATCAAGTCTTATATATGCCACGCCCTTCCATTATATATGACGTTCAATATGCAAGAAGATTAAATCATTATATACATGTCATTAGTGTTGCATTCCCTATATTCACTGCATGTTAAATTATTTACATGTTGCCTTGTATTATGCGCAGCCCTTGAAACTCATAGTTACCACCTTAATTTTCTATGTGAGGTTATTATTCAATATGTTATTTCTATGCTATGCACTATAATAATGTGTTTCTCTTTGTTCACATGATGCTAGTTCAAACTAGGTTGATTCCCTTCATCACTTTATTCAAGTGAATAAAACAAAACTTTAACTATATATTAATATATAACATATGTATTCAAGGCAGTTCAAACTCTTTTTCAGGTATTTTAAATATGTCTTTAACATACCTCTATAGTCTGTACTATGAGCGCTTATTTTTTTTGATGAAAATACCTTTAATCCTATATATATTATAATATTCACATTATAATTAATATATATATATATGATTACGTATATATTTCCATACACATTCATATACATACATATATATATATATATGTTATTCATATAACTATGTTTCATAGGTTGATAAATATATTTATAATGAATGCATTGCATATATATGTGTGTGATACATATCAAATTGGTGTTTTGATGCTTTATGATGTATCTGTGCATGGGTACATGAAAGTATTTCTACTTTCATATAGGAACACATGTATACACTCACTATGCATGAGTATAATTTCCACTCATACACAGACATATATACATTCTATATACATATAGATAGTCATTGATTTGCACAATACACAAAGAACTCAAACTCCATTAAAAGACTCAACTAAAGAATAAAACTAAAGTCATTCAATTCAAGAAAACAACCTATCTCAATCAAGTTTGACTACCCAAATACTCCAATAACTCAAGACTATGACCAAAGGTACTTACCTGATTGACAGACTAACCATTCTATAGTGGGTGTGTGAAAGCTCAGTTTAGAATTATTAAGGGTTTCCAGACCAAAATTCTTCTCCTGAGTAATACTTCCCCTCCCTTCCAAAGGTCTGAACCTTCACCTATAATCAACTTGTCACATTTGCAAAGGTAGTTAGCTTTTCACATATATATATGCATCATCAAAGCATTAGAATATTCACATTGCAATTCAAATTCATTTCATTTGTACTTCATCATTATAATCATAATACTCCTTTAAAAGTAATAACATCACAATACCTATTTCAGTATTCCATTCATCTGTCAAACATTTTTTAGCCATGATTAACATCCATCATCATATTTACCCATGAAGGTAAAAGTAACTCAGTAACAATAAGATGGGGTGTAACAACTTCAAACCTTTTTCTATCTATTCTCTAGTCTTTCAAGGTCTTTTCTCAATGCCACTATTTTTGCTTCTAGTTTTATGCACTCATTAGATTTAGACTATAGTTCTAATTCGACTACATCTTCTATCCTCTTAACTTCTTCAACTTGTGTCTTCAAGCTTACAATCATTTGGTCAGATTCTTGAAGATTTTTGGTTAGCTTCTCAATCTCCTTTTATGTATGGTTCTTCAATTTTTTGTTCTCTTTTCTCAAGATTTTAATCTCATCTAAGGCACTAATGAATTCACTTTCAAGATCTACTTCACCTTCTTCTTCTTCTTAATCAAAAGCTTCAAATTCTCCATTTTCTTGATTTGTAAAACCTCTTGCCATAAATGCATAGTTTAAACAAAATAAGTTTATTTTCAGCTTCAATTTCATTTTCCATCTTGATGCTCTAGAATGCATAGTTTGATCCATCAAAGAGAGTTTCTTTGTTGAAGAGGAACCTTCTTGACTAGACATCTTGTGTTCACTATCCAAGATCTATCTGAGTTGATTAAGATTGTCTAAAGGAACTAGGGATCTAACACTAATTGTTGGAACACAACAATCTACTGAGAGGGGGGTGAATTAGTAGATTAATTAAAACATATTCTTTTAACCCCTTATAATAAAATCAAATAAACATGCATAGATCATTCAAACACACATATACAAGCACATAATACCACATATACATGGAAAAACCAAAATGGGAAAAATCATGGTGATAGTAGCTACTAAGATCTATTGTCCTAATCTAGCCTCACAATAAAACCTCACTGGTTACAAGATTTAAGGGAACCAACCCTAAGGAGACACCAATCCCATTTTTTAAGATCAATACCCTAAGGAATCACCCACTTAGCTATCTGATGGCACCCACCAATCAAATTTACAATAACAATATGGAGCTACAACTCCTGATTGCGAATGATTCAAAATGAATCTAGTTCAATGTTGCAAACTTGTTCTACAAATGCTCATTTTTTGTTGTTGTTCACTCAGCTATACATTTCTCTACTCTTCTCTACTCTTTTCACCTTCTTTGCATAGTTTCACACCTCTACACACTCTGAATGTAAACCCTAGATAATTTTTTGTATTTCATCTAGGTCACTCTCTCATTTGCAATGCTTGCATATCAACACTTAGACAATTTTTTTCTTGTCTTACTTCTCATACCTTCACCAATAAGCATACTCATCTTGTGTCATATACAACCATCTTTATTCACTGCATTTTCTAATTTTAGCAACTATAAAACCCTAGATCAGATACACATTAAATGACATTTCCTATGTGATTGTTTTATGTCTAGTTTTCTAACCACCTTCTCCTTTTTTTTGTCATCTACACATTTTTTTGAAAATCAAAAATAGGTAGTTGGTGTGGTTGAGCCAATTAAATCCATCCTTTGTGTTTTTTTATGGTTGCTTCCACTGTTTTGTTGTGAGCCACACCACCTAGCCATTGGAGAAATATAACTTTCACTTTGGGTCATTGATCAATCTTCTTTGCACCACAATCTAATGGTTGTCATTTAATCATTTCAAATTTACAATGTGGTCATTTGATCGAGTATCCTTTAAACCTACATTGTATATCTTCTAAAATCATTCCATGATAAGATAGTTGTAGACACGTAAAATGTACTGATTGACATTGGGCATCTGATCCTGACCACTAACATCGCTTCATCCTGAATCATCCTTCAGTCTAACCATTTAATCAAATGCTTTTATTTGATTAAATTCATAATATTCCTCTCTTAATTAAATAAATCAGTTCTCTAATTAAGTCATCTTCTCTCGATAATTAAATTAACCTGTCTAATCTAATTATCCCTATTTAATTAAATAATTAATTTTATTTAATTAAATCTATAAAGTCTATCTATTAAATTAAATAAATTAAAACCTTATTTAGTTTAATCTAACATCATCTCTTTTAATTAAATAAATCAAAATTCCTTACTTAATTAACCCTCCATCATATTCTTCTCATATTTGATTTAAATAAATCCACAAATTTAAGTCACATAGGTCACATCATTTAATACCTTCATTAAATTAAATAACCTTGATTAATTTAATCTCTTCTCATGTCCCATCCTCCATCTTTTACCACTTGTACATGAAAATAGAGTTATTTTATTTATTAAATCTCTATTTTCTTCAACAAGGCATCTTTTAAGGAATATTCCTCAAGTTTGAATTCAAAATCCAAGTGGACTTTCTCCTTCCAACAAGGAATTTACTCCACCTACAAAGTCCTTTTTCCTTAAGCCAAGTGGCATTCAACACACCTTCTTTCCCTCTTACATGTCATTTCAACAATTTCAAAATTCAAATATTGGCATTTATTGGCACATTGATCAAAACTTGCACATCCTCCATCCACTCACAAGTTGACAAGTGGCACTTTGCCATTGGATGAAATTTAGTCCTACATTGCTCTATTCTTGGCATTCTTTCAACTCAACATTCTATAAATAAGAGGCTAATATCCTCATTCTATCATCCACCATTTGAGTAAACTTACTATGCTCAAATATTTAGCAATCTTCATCCATATTTTCAAATTTGTAGCTAGGTTGTGCAGATTTTTGTCTTGAAGCACTCATCACTCTTCATCAAAGTGGATCACAATCTTCATCAAATGATCAAAGCTAGAATTGGAGTTGGGAAAGGGCCAATTTTCACATCAAATTGGCACAAATTCCCCTATGGGATCAAGAGTTTGCATTGTTTTCAATAGGATTTAGCTTACTTTCTTCTTTCATTTCATTCTTGCTTTATTTACTATTTAAAGCTTTGCTCATGGATTTCATTGGGAATCCTTGTTCTTACTTGCATATGATCTCCCAATATGTTTGTTTATTGTGTTTTGCAGGTATTTGGATTGGGGTTCTACATTTGGCAATAGAAGGAGGGAAACCTCATTTTCTAATAATGTTTTTATCAAAAATTTCGCGTTTTTCTTTGTCTATAGGAAAAATCTACCACTAGAAGCTCATCGTTGATATTCAACACCGTTGTTTCTTCAGCATTGCTATATCGAACCGCTAAAAATTCAAATTTTGATGCCTCAGTCTTCTTTCCCAGAAATTTGAATTCAAAATTGCGCTGCTAAACCTGATTGACCCACGGGAATTGTTACCCAATTTTTACCTATGGGCTCAATCAGGCAAGACAGTTTGTGTTTGAGATGTTCATAAGGGCCAAATGGGACATTTGCATTGAGGGTTAGTTCATGCATTTGATGGAATTTCACAAGGAGCTTAGTTGAAAGGCATGCCTCAATCAGTTTTAATGAAGAAATCCTCTAAGGCAAGAGTCGGCAAGACCTCAGGGGCGTCACAGCGATTGGACTTCATATACAGGTGCCTATCGGCAAGACATTAATCACTATCCCGGTGACTAAGAGTTTCCCCATCGGCATGAATATCTCCTTCGGAGAAAGGTCTTAGTGAGAACTTTATGTCTCACTAACTCACATGGATCGAGCAAACACTTTGACAAGAGTTGTGTCTTTGGTGTGTGGTCTTGCCGAGCGCTTCATCTCTTGCCAACCACCGATAAGGATAAGCATCTCGATGAGAAACTTTTACATCAGAGAGATGTCTTGGTGAGTACATCTGGTCTTGCTAACAAATCACAAAGGATAATTCTCGGTGTAACATTGAGTTGGTATGACTACAGGGAGGTCTTGGCAACAACAAGCATCAGTGAAAAGGATCTTACCGACAGGTTGGTGCCTTCTCGAAATGAAATAAGATCACCAAAGGATGATGCCTTCGGCATAGTGTCTTGCCGAATGTTAAATGTCCCACCAATAGATGGAGGCCCCACCAAAATTTTTGAGCTTGGCGAATGTTTTTTTCCTTTGGCATGAGGTCCTGCCGATGAGGGTGGTCTTCCCAACTGAAGAGAAAGTAAAATCATCACCGAAAGAATGGGAGCTTCGCCACAGGAATCTCGCTGACAACAAAAGAGCTTGTTAAGAAAGCTTGACATCAAGTAAGTGGTCTTGCCGATATAGCGAAGTCTCCCCAATAGAAAAAATGAGCTTTCACCAAAGCAAGGTGCCTTCGGCATGTGGTCTCACCGAATCAAATGGAGCTCGACAAAATGAATGTTGTCGGTGTAATACGATGGTTTCACCATGGGGTCTTAGCGATGTGGAGGGTCTTGTCAATAAAGGAAGCTTTTAGTGTGACATTCCAAGTTAGGAAGAGGTCTCCCCAACCTGGTGACATCTCTCTAACATGTTTCATGCTCACCCAAGCATAAAGGGGTCGGCGTAAGGTTTTTCTGACATACAAAGGTCTCACCGACCGGCGAGGAGTCTCATCGAGGAATGGTCCGAGCTCGCCGGGAGATTGAGGCTTTTGCCATGAGGTCCTAGTGAATTTTTCAAGTCTTGCAGAAGTGGATTGACTTCAGTATAATGTTGTGTATTCGCTACAAGGTCTCATCGACTAGCAGAAGATTTCCCCGACATAAATGACATCGGTGTAGCGCCCGACCGTTAGTATGATGTCCTACCGACATGATGTAGTCTCAATGATGGAAAGTGATATCGACATGACTAATGAAGCTACTATGACCTCTTGCTGATGAATGGTTCTCTTGTCGAAGCAAAACGAAATGAGCTCTCACCGGAACTCGAAGGCCTCCCTGAGAGTCTTACCGACCTGATAGGGCCTTAGCGAAGGACCGGAGCTCGGGTAGAGAAAAATGCGTCAGGGTGACATCAATATACTTTCACCGATAGAAGATGAGAAGAGTTCACCATGTTATCCGGCTGAACGCGATTGCCTTGGTGACCACAGAGGTGATCGGTATGACTTTTGGGCTCAATAGGAGCTCTCATCGACAGTTCCAAGCTATGCTGATAACCACAGGAAGATTTAATCGCATCATGGAGACACAATTAGTGTCTCACTAACATGCGATTCTATAGAAGGAGCTTTTGACTACCCAAAGAATCTACATGGAGTATACTCGACCAATCAGAGAGATCTAAAAGTGAGCCATGGCAGTTTGACCAGGATGAAGATCATCAACAGAATGGAAAACAACATGATCCTGCTCTAAAGTCAGAAGCATTGAAGGCAGCTCAGCTGAAGAAGTTCAGGGAAGACACAATACTAGGAAGTAAATGCGGTGGTTGCATAAATATCTGAAGAAGACCACTCCTAGAGGTGACTCTTTACACTGACCCAGACAACAGGGATTCATTTGAACACAACATTAACTATGGCAAAATATCTAGTGATAGATTTTTTCTGAGGCCAGATAAAAATTTTTTTGTAAGCCTTGAGGGGCCAACACACTTTTGTATATAAGGAATTTTTGCCTCTTTGTAAAGGAGTTCTCTAGATGCTTTTCTAAAGTTTGTGACTTGTTACAGTCCTCTCTCAGATTAGCAGACTTATGTAACTATCTTTGGAGCATGTTATATAAAATTTACCTTGATTACCATTGGTGGCTCATTTCTTGCTTTCTAATTCTTGTGAAGTATTGTGCATCTTTAAGTGATTCATCAAGCTACTTAGTGAAATATTTCTTTTCCTTATAGCTTTGTTTCATGTTAGCATGCCTTTCTTTGCAAAAGTGGTATCATGTAGGTTATAAACTGTGTTTACTGAATTGCACATGAGCTTTTAATTAGTGAAAGTCTATTTTCCCTTCTTGAAAGCGTGTGCATGTCGAACCTATTTGTATGCATAGTCCATAGAATCTTGTTGTGCAGTCCCATCTCCATCATGAGTATTCAAGTGTAACTCGAGTATCTCATTGTTCTTTTCAGTTCGGTGTATCACCATAGCGTTAGTTTTATTTTTATGCATTTCTTCTCCCTTTCCCTTCAAAGAATCAGTAGTTTTAGGTGATACCAAAAGGAAGTCAGCCTTCTCTGGAGGTTCATTTCAATTTCAGGTGACCCACAGCCTTGAAATCATCCAATGTTTCACTAGAAAGCTTAGTTTTTGTAAACTTTACATAGGGTGCATTTCTAGGTGACAATAGTTTTTGGCATGCCCGGTGGGATTGTGAACTGCTTCTCGGTTCATGTTTATGCATTTTATTCCTACTGTTGGTGTGTACAGTAGTAGTTTTAGTCTTTTGGAGGCATTTTCCTTACATACCTGGTGACTTTGGGAGAATAGCAACTGGTTTCAAGCAAATTAAGCACTGGTATGTTCTTATTTCTAGAAAATCAGATCTAGTTTTCTTGTTTTACAAGAAATTTTAATGCATTTCTAGCTTCTATGAATGCTCCAAAATGTCTACATCTTATGAAGACATATTCTATCATCTAGCTTGTCATGAAACTGCTAACCATTCCCCATTTCATGAAAATTTTGTCAACCAATCACCCTATCAATCATATCAGGCCAATTATGCTGCTGGTTTAATCCCAAGCAGCCATGCAACAATAGCCTATCAGCATGATCAACATGTTTACCACCCTCCCACCCCTACTCATTTCCCCTTGCAACATATTAATTCCACTTTGAGCCAGCCTTGTAGCCTCCCGAGTCAGTCCCAAAATTTTGACAATGCAAATACTAAGTTGGGTAGCGTCAAGGAGATGTTGATACAGTTTCAAGGGCGGATATTAGACATCGAAAGGAAAAATGAGTATAATACGCAACAGGATCTTTCTTATCATGCTTATATTCATCAGCAAGAGGTTGAGAAACAAAGAGGGTCCTATTTAGTACAAGAATTTGAACAAAGTCAGTTTAACTCTCCTGAAGAACAACTTTCTCAAAAGCCCCAGTCAATTGCTACCTTTCAAAATCCTTTCTTTGAGGAGGGGCTTCACTTTCCAAGGTTTAGTGTTCCAAGATTTGAATAGAGTGAGACTTCCATCGAAAAGAGAGTGGAGGAAGAGCAACCCCTTGATCCAAATAGCTTACTCCTTTGGGAGAAGATTAAAGAGGTAAATCCCTTGCATTTAGCTATAAAGTGTTATCAATTGTAGTAGCAAAGGATTGAACAACAGAAGGACCTTGGAGAGTTGTTGATAGATAATAATCAGCAAGACAATGGGGCCTTAATTTAGGAAGAAAAGCCTAAATTTGAACCTGATTCTATCTTCTAGGGTGAGAGTTTTGATGTTTTTGAGCATGTTCTGGGTGAGGAAGCCAATGTTGAGCTCTTTGAAGAATTGTGCACATGTATTATTGAATGGTTTTGTTCAACATTGGATGGCAAAGAGTCAGGAAAGGCTGATAGTCATGATGATCTAGAGCAATAGCCTGAACAAATGCTGAAATAGCAGGAAAAGCCTCATGATCTTGATTTACAAGGTTATATCTAGTTAGAGGAGCTTCCATTCTATTGTGCAGAATAACTTGAGATTTCATCACCGCTAGAATTGTTGACTTCCCTTTTTGAGGAAAATAAGCCTGAATCAGAATGTAGTTCTTCTAGCGATGATGAAAATTATAAGCAGCTTCCTTTCTAGGGTATAAAGGAACCAGAGATTGACGAATTGATTGAAAATGTGTTGGGGGAAGCCACCTCATTATTCTCCATTGAAGGAATAGATATTCATTTTGGAAAGCATGAGCATGCTAAGGAGGTTTCTATTTTCCCACCAAGTCCACCACAAGGACTCGACCTTCCCAACCAACAAGGTGATAGAATGGAAACTCATGAGCAAAAGATCAGCAAGGAAAGTGCAAGCTTTTCCCTTACTAGAGGTTTCCCTATCAGGTATTTAACCAACATGGAGTCCAAACAAGAATAGATTATCAAGCATGAAGGTATGACTCAGAATGTCATCAAGGATGCATTTGCAAATGAACATGAGTATGTCCAACTCACTTATCCTCTTTTAAGTGACATTATATGTGATCTATTTAAGGAAGATAGCGAATCTCTTTATCTTTTTCAAGAAAAGATGCATCAACTTGTTGAACATTTCTCAGTATATTGTCTTCTTTTAGCGTCCATTATGCATGTAAGTTATTGCATGTTGAGAAGGGGTAGTTATTTCACCCAACCTGTCAATGGGTTCGTTTGACCAGTTTCTTTGCTAGTTAGAATAGGGTAGGTTAGCTTCTTTTCAAATGCATTTTGTTTTCCCTAAGCATTGTTTCAGCACAATTAGATGGTTTTTCCCTTATGTATTTTCCTATTTTCAATATTTTTCTAAGTAACCTGTGTTCTATTGAGTTACAACTGTGTTATAGCCATTTGTAAGGCTACTCCAGGTCTGTTCCTAAGTTTTCCCAATGACTTTGTGCCCAATGGATAGGCCTAGGCTACTAGTTTTCTATGTTTAGTAGGAAAACATCCAACAAAGGTCACCATAAATGTTACCCAATTTTTACCTATGGGCTTAATCAGGTAAGACAGTTTATGTTTCAGATGTTCACAAGGGCCAAATGGGATATTTGCATTGAGGGTTAGTTCATGCATCTAATGACATTTCACAAGGATCTTAGTTGAAAGGCATGCCTCAATTAGTTTTAATGAAGAAATCCTTTAAGGAAAGAGTCAGCAAGACCTCAAGGGCATCACATCAATTGGACTTCATATGCAGGTGCCCATCAGCAAGACATTAATCACTATCCCGATGACTAAACATTTCCCCATCAACATGAAGATCTCCTGATGAGAAAGGTGTTAGCGAGAACTTTATGTCTCACTGATTGGCACGAATCAAGCAAACACTTTGACAAGAGTTGTGTCTTCAGTGTGTAGTCTTGCCGAGTGCTTCATGTCTTGCTGACCACCGATAAGGATATGCATCTTGGTGAGAAACTTTTACATTGGAGAGATGTCTTGGCGAGTACATCTAGTCTCGCTGACAAATCACAAAGGATACTTCTCGGTGTAACATTGAGTCGGTATGACTACAGGGAGGTCTTGGCAACAACAAGCATCGACGAAAAGGGTCTTGCTGATAGGTTGGTGTCTTCCCGAAATGAAATAAGATCGCCAAAGGATGATGCCTTCGGCATAGTGTCTTGCTAAAAGCTAAATGTCCCACCGATAGAAGGAGGCCCCACCAAAAATTTTGAGCTCGGCGAATGTTTTTTGCCTTCGGCATGAGGTCCTTCCAATGAGGGTGGTCTCCCCAACAGAAGAGAAAGTAAAATCATCTCCAAAAGAATGGGAGGTTCACCATAGGAGTCTCACCGACAACAAAAAAGCTCGCTGACAAAGTTTGACATTGGTAAGTGGTCTTGCTGATATAGCGAAGTCTTCCCAACAGAAAAAATGAGTTTTCGACAAAGCAAGGTGCCTTCGGCATGTGGTCTCATCGACCACTTGTGGTCTCACCAAATCAAATGGAGCTCGACAAAATGAATGTTGTTGGTGTAATATGATTGTTTCGCCATGGGGTCTTAGCGATGTGGAGAGTCCTCCTAATAAAGGAAGCTTTCGATGTGACATTCCAAGTTGGGAAGAGGTCTCCCTGACCCGGTGACGTCACTCAGACATGTTTCATGCTCACCAAAGCATAAAGGGGTCGGCATAAGGTTTTTCCAATACACAAATGTCTCACCGACTGGCGGGGAGTCTCATCGAGGAATGGTCTGAGCTCGCTGAGAGATTGAGGCTTTTTCCATGAGGTTCTAGCAAATTTTTGAAGCCTTGCTAAAGTGGATTGACTTTGGTATAATGTTGTGTATTCACTACAAGGTCTCACCAACTAGCAGAAGGTCTCCCCGACATAAATGACATCGGTGTAGCACCCGACTGTCGTTATGATGTCCTATCGACATGGTGTAGTCTCAGCGATGGAAAGCGATATCGGCATGACTAATGAAGCTGCTATGACCTCTTGTTGATGAATGGTTCTCTTGTCAAAGAAAAATGAAATGAGCTCTCACTAGAACCTGGAGGCCTCGCTGAGAGTCTTGCCAACCTGATAGGGTCTTAGCGAAGGACTGGAGCTCGGGTAGAGCAAAATGCATCGTGGTGACATCAATATACTTTCGTCAATAGAAGATGAGAAGAGTTCGCCATGTTATCTAGCCAAATGTGATTGCCTTGGTGACCAAAGAGGCAATCAGTATGACTTTTGGGCTCAACAGGAGCTCTCATCGATGGTTTCAAGCTATGTCAATAACCACATGAAGATTTAATTGCATCAGGGAGACACGATTAGTGTCTCACCGACATGCTATTCTATAGAAGGAGCTTTTGACCACCCAAAGAATCTACATGGAGTATACTCGACCAATCAGAGAGATCTGAAAGTGAGCCATGGCAGTCTGACTAGGATGAAGATCATCAACGGAATGGAAAACAATGTGATAGTGCTCTGAAGTCAGAAGCATTGAAGGTAGCTCAGCTGAAGAAGTTCAGGGCGGACACGATACTAAGAAGTAAATGCGGTGGTTGCATAAAGATCTAAAGAAGACCACTCCACGAGGCGACTCTTTACACTGACCCAAAAAGTAGGGATTCATTTGAACACAACATTAACTATGGAAAAATATCTAGTGATAGATCTTTTCTGAGGCCAGATATATATTTTTTTTTCTAAGCCTAGAGGGGTTCACACACTTTTGTATATAAGGAATTTTTGCCTCTCTGTAAAGGAGTTCTCTAGATGCTTTTCTGAAGTTTATGACTTGTTACAGTCCTCTCTCAAATTAGCAGACTTTTGTAACTCTCTTTGGAGCATGTTATATAAAATTTACCTTGGTTACCATTGATGGTTGATTTCTTGCCTTCTAATTCTTGTGAAGTATTGTGCATCTTTAAGTGATTTATCAAGCTACTTAGTGAAATATTCCTTTTCCTTATAGCTTTGTTTCATGTTAGCATGCTTTTCTTTGCAAAAGTGGTATCATGTAGGTTATAAACTATGTTTACTCAATTGCACATGAGCTTTTAATTAGTGAAAATATATTTTTCCTTCTTGAAAGCATGTGCATGTCGAACCTGTTTGTATGCATAGTCCACAAAATCTTGTTGTGCAGTCCCATCTCCATCATTAGTATTCAAGTGTAACTCGAGTATCTCATTGTTCTTTTCAGTTCAATGTATCACCATAGCGTTAGTTTTATTTTTATGCATTTCTTCTCCCTTTCCCTTCAAAGAAATAGTAGTTTTAGGTGATGCCAAAAGGAAGCCAGCCTTCTCCAGAGGTTCATTTCAATTTCAAGAGACCCACAACCTTGAAATGATCCAATGTTTCACTAGAAAGCTCAATTTTTGTAAACTTTGCATAGGGTGCATTTCTAGGTGACAACAGGAAGCTTTCAAAACCCCAAACTACACCGCTAGCCAAAAGTACGACGCATTCATGCTCACTGGTCTAGTTGTAGAGCGATGCTGAATGGCAAGCGGCACTATATAGCACTGCTAGGGAAATAAAACTATGACACCTTCATGGATTGCACTGCTAGAGGGGAGTATGAAGTGAAATTTTATTTATAGCACGTGCCTTTTTTCCAAATTATGGTTCTTCTATTTGTTATTTGCCTTTTTGACCTCTAGTTTTTTATAATTTAACTAATTTTCTTGTAGGTTGGATCAATCAAAGATGAAAAGGAAAAGAAGCATGATGGTGTTATTTCACAAAAAAAAGTGTTTTTAAACACTCTAGTGTTTGTTGAACACTCTTGGAGGATTCATTATTCCTCTTGAGGAATTTTTTTTCATCTCTTTATGCTTAGGACCTACTAATTTCGTTTTGGGCTTTAAAAAAACTTTTGAATTCTTGTTACAAAAAGGCTTAAAAAGAACATCAGGACTCAAATTTACTAAAGTTTGTTTTGGGATTAAAAATTGAACAAGGAAAATTGTCACACTTACTTTGGTGCTTTAAAACAAATTCACTTTTTCTTTGAGGATTTAAAATAAGCAAGTGTTTGCATTGTTTTTCAATTACATTACATACACAAAGTAATATCATCAAAAGAAATATGTGCTTCTCTCGTGCCTCACGGTGATCTTGAGAATCAAAAGGATTTTGGTGACATTAAGTTGTGTAAATAATTGCCCATACACACTTCAATTTGGGTTTAAAATTGAACAAATTGTGCAAGTGTAAGTAAATCAATTGCATGTGTTCTCCCTTTATTTCTAAATGAAGGTTGATCGAACTATGAATACATTTACTCGCTATTGTTTATATTAGAGGGCCTACCTTGGAAAAAAATTACTCACCCAAGGGAACAACTCAACCGGTAACACTCTAAACCCGAGAGTATTTCCAGCCAGGATATAAATGTGGGTATTGGAGTAAACACCAATATCATGTGGTTGGCTCTAATGATAATGGAATCAATAGTCTCTTGCCACATTGGGTCAACTCCTACAAATGGAAAGTTTGAATTAAAACCCTTGTTTTAGAATTTCCAAAATCCTTGATCTATTTGTTGGTGCAAGAACAGTCATTCTGAAGCTGCCTCACACTTTTACATTCTTTTAGTAGAAATGAAAATCATGCCATGGGATTTTCATGGGTGTTGATGCTTGGATGCCCTGTATAAGTGAGTGTCATGGAGGGGAGCTAGTGGGGTCAGGCATCTAGCCATTTGCTAAAGATAAGTGTAGCTTGACTTGTCCAAGTGGGGACTCAACAAATATTGTCTTCCATATCCATAAGGTTGTACTTTCTCTTGGTTGCAAAACACTTTGCTTGTTCAAAAACATTTGGAAACAAACACTTAACATTATCATCAAAATTTCAAACCCTTTAGGAGGAAAATACAATTGACCAAATTCATGTGTTATTGCTTGCCCTTGGGATTCTCATCCTTAGAGGTTTCTAAACACTTGAACTTACATCTGAATTTTCCCACTAAAGATAAACAATAGGTAACCCTTTCCTTAATTTCATCAAAGTTTCACATAATATACCTTGTGAAATGAGGAGAAATTAAGACATTGGACATCTAGTTTGGAAACCTAATCAAAGAAGTGTTTGCGGTAAAAAAAAGTCACTAAGCAAAGATAACAAAATTGGCTCTCACATGTGTTGAAACCTCATGATTTCTAAGAAATTTAAAATCCCAAAATGAAATTCCTTTAGTCAAAGTTCAAAATTTAGGAGCCACACTCAAAAATTCATCAAGAAATACATTAGTAAGTGCAATCAAAAGCAACATATCAAGATAATCAAAAAGTTCACAAGGTTCTATAGACTCATCCCTTTGAGCAATCCAGAAATGTATGCTCAATTTGAACCACTTCTTAGTTATAGAGGTCCTTAGAAGTATTGTATGTTCTTCCCTACCGAGGTCTAGTAAACAAAGCATCTTTTTAGGTACATCCTAGGATCAAAATCAAACCCCCTATCCATCTCTGAACATAAAAACCAAAATCATCTCATCAACAACTCTTTGAAAGTCTTGAAAAAAAATTCTTCATATTAAACTTTGGGAAAATCATTTAAAATCAATCCAAAATCACTTTGTTTGATTAAATGTGTGTAGATGCATCCTTTTCACATATTTGACCAAATTATCAAACTTGTGAACAAATTCATCCCTTGATAACATCCAACATCTTGGGATTTAGGAGTTCATTATCAAGATCATCTTGTTTGGATAAGAGTGATTAGATGAATCCTTCTTCTCACACCTAGACAAATTATCATCTTGTGAATGATTTAACTCTAGGACAACATCCAACCTCTTAGAGCTCATGAGTTCGCCAAAATCTGAATCCAAAACAAATCAATCCCAAATCAAGTTCTAAAGTTTAACATACTCTTCAAGATTTTCTCAAAGAGTTCCAATCATCCATCAAACATCCATCTTACATCCATATCATTATCATCCTTTGATCTTGGAAATCATCCTAAGAAATTCTCTTTTGTACTTAAAGATATATCAATCCAAATAATTAGAGATTCATCTCCTATATTCTTCAAAATGGTGCAAACTAGATCTCAACACAAGAAGAACATGGAAGCCAACAAAGAAACACCCGCTTCAGGTGACCTAAGCAAAAAAAACTTCGAAATGAATCTCAGAAAATCAAACAATGCTTTGACTAACTTTCTCTCATCATCACAAAATCCACAAGAGGAAAACCAAGTAGATCTAACCTTTGGGATGTCACATGAGGAAATCACTGAAATGATCCAAAATCTAGAAAACCATAAAATTATCAATATCATGATGAGGCTCAACCCTTCACTATACATGCTCGAACTAGCAAAACAAGGGGCTAGACTACCTTCTGATTTTGACATGAGCTCTTTAGTGGAACCATCTTTAGAGGTCATGCCTCCAATTTCATCCACACCTCCCATCTAATCTACACCCCCATCCCAAAGCATCACTCAAAACATCCTGCAAATCACAACATATTTTGCTCCAACTCAACCTAATGTTAATAAGGAAAGTGCATTTCTTAATGCCATTCAAACACACCCCCTTGTCAATAATCAAGACTTGGATGAAAACACCATTTTGGAACAAAAAATACCCCAAAATCCATTACATAAGTATACCCCTCTCACTTTCCATGATCCTAATGATCCATTGTCATCATCCTTTCGTGCAACACCCCAAACCTCTCTCCCCATAACTTCACATGGAGAGGGTGACATATTTGTACCAGGGGGAATTTTTGACACTGCACCATTTTCTCAAGAGATCACATCCCTCACATTTTCACCTCTTCCACCATTACCACCATCATCCACACCACTACTTGGCTTAGGGCTTCCACCTTTACAAAATATCAATCAAAATCAAACCAGCATCCCGAACATCAATCAAAACATCACACCAAACTCTCAAAACTTTTCATCGACATCCCAACAATAGATGAAAAATACACAAGAAATCACAACATCATCAAGCCCCCTAACATCTCAAAGCATGGTATCTCAAGGACCAACCAAACCCTAATCACCAACACAACGATGCCTCTCACCACCACAACAAGTACCATTCTGAATCCACCACGAAGCTCCAATATATCAAGCCAATACAGTATGGTGTTACAAGATACTTATCAAAAGGCATTCTTGCAAGTACAAAAGAAAAAAGCCACGCAATTAGCTACTCAACAAGCCGCACAACTAGCTGCCTAGCAAGTTGCTCAAGCTGCCCAAGTAGCCCAAGCCACATTACAAGCACAAAAGGCTGCTCAAGCCTAAGTATTATTGCAACAACAAGTGGCACAAGCACAAACCCAAGCCCAAGCCCAAGCACAAGCACAAGCTCAAGCTCAAGCTCAGGCACATGCCCAATATCAAGCACAACAAGCATAGGCACAAGCGTAGTATCTTGCACAAAAACAAGCAACACAACTACAAGCATATCAACAAGCAATAAAAAATTACCAAGAGCAGTAAGAAGTAGCCCAATTACCATCCCAACAACAAGTGTTGTTCATATAGCAGCAAGTGCAAGCATACATGGCTCAATAGAATGTGAAAATACCACCAATCAATCCACCCATCACACCCACCAACGAACCACCTTAGAAAAATTTCATCCCACCTCCTGATCCACAAAACGATGTGACAACACAAATCAGGTTGCTCTCACAAAAAGTGCTTGACCTTCAATCAGGGCAAACCACAAGAACATCTAGTAACTTGTGTCCTTATCCATTCAATAGAAGCCTTGTGATGAAACCATTCCTGAAGGGATTTGAGATCCATAAGTTTGATAAGTACCATGGGATGGGAAGCCCTGAAGATCACATTAGGGAATTCCAGGTTCATTGCATGGAAGTTGCATATGATGATACCTATCTGATGCGACTATTTCCTAGGAGTTTGGCTAGCCACGCCATGGAATGGTTTTCTCGCCTACCTACAGGCATCAAGACATTCCAAGAAATCATAGATGCATTCATCAAAAACTATGCATGCAATATCACCATGGATGTTAGTCTTGAAGAACTATCAGCTTTGAAACAAGGTAAGAATGAGTCATTTGCTTCATTTCTATAATGATGGTGATCTAAGGCCAATTGGAGTAAATGGGTCATGCCCGAGGAACAACAAGTGTGCACCATCATATCCAACCTTGACAGCCTCTTGGAATTCCTTCTCAAGGTCCAAGGGATCACTGCATATGACCAGTTGATTTCCAAGGTGCTCAGCATCGAACAAGCCCTTATGACACAACCTGGAGGATCAACTTCATATCCCAAACAATAAAACAATCACCCACCCACCAATTACAATGAAAAAGCTCACACATGGGAAAGAAACAAAAATTTTACCAATGATGGTGTCGTCGATGCTAAAGTTGCCATTAGTGCCCCTCGACAAAACACACCTGCACCACAATAACAAATCCAAAACCATCATCAAGCAAACACAACAACACAACAACCAAACAACCAAGCAATCAATAACGTCAATGACCAAAGAGGACCTCCCTAGCGAAACAAGAACTTCACCAAATGAAAATACATTGCTCTTGGGGAACCACTCAAAGTCATCATGAAGAAATTATTAAATGAAAACCTCATCAAGATTCCCACCTACGAGAACTACCAAGAACCAGATGTTAAACCTCCTTGGTACAATCAAAATAAAATTTGTGACTTCCACAAAATCAAATGGCACACCGTGAATAGTTGCATGAGACTAAAGAACATAGTCCAAGACCTTATTAATCAAAGGATCATAAATGTGGAACAACCAACAGGGAATCAAAATCTCAAAATATACACGAATTTGATGCCTAACCATAACAATAAAGGGAACAATAACACTGATAAGGGGAAAGGCACCTTCAAAAACATGAATCATGTGTATGAAACTTTTGTCACCTCCCTAGATGAATACTGCACAGTAATCACTATCAAAGGAGCTCAATCCAATTGTGGAGTCACCACAAGAGGCGGAAAATTTACTATTGCAGGATCATCTCAACCAAACAAAACTTTCATGTCCAATTCAAGATCTATTCCTAATGGTTACAATGTCCTTGATCAGCTAAAAAGAATGTTAGCAAAAATATCCATCATGGAGTTATTAAAAATCTCATCCGCCCATAAGAAAATCCTTGAGGAAGCATTGGCTTCATCCACCGTCCTCGCAAATATTGATGTGGAGAAATTCCAAGCTATGGTCAACAACATCATCACCTCGAACCTCCTTACATTCTTTGATTAGGACTTTCCCGCTCAACCATCTCATAACCATGCACTCTACTTAGAGGTCCTAGTGCAAAAAAGTAAATTCAAGTGAGTCTTGGTGGATGGAGGTGAAGGCTTGAATATTTTTTCCCTCAAGCTCATTAAGTAGTTAAAAATATCAAAGGATTCCATTGACAAAGGAAAAGGTATTACAATAAGAGAATATGATGATCAAGAAAGAGTGTCCCAAGGCACAATCAAAATCCCTATTCAAGTAGGGCCAGCTATCATGGAAACTACCTGTTAGGTCCTAGACCTCGACTTACCCTATAACATTCTCCTAGGACGTCCATGGATCCATGCAATGCAAGTGGTAGCATCAACTTTCCATCAATGTGTCAAATTCACATATGAAGGACAAGAGGTCACCATCCATGGAGATGCTAAACCATTCTCCTACTGTAAGAACCTTGAGGCAAAATACTACAAAATCACTAAAGTGCCTAAAAATGATGAAGAACCATCAACACCATACATCGACCCAGCCACTCTTGCTTCCACTTCTGTGATAGAGACACCCACCACTCCCACCATCCCCACCATCTCTGATATCAAACTCATCATCCAAGATAATGGTTATGAAAACTAAATGATTCCAAAAAATGCTTTTGTGGTAGGAGAGTTACCACAATCTCCCAAATCACGAGGACGTCTGCAAGCAAATGAAGCCTCCACATCTCAAACATCCCTTGAAGACTATCCCAACTTCAGAAGTTGGGGAGATCTTAGCCAAGAAGTCATAGAGGAGGACCCATCTCATCTCCTATACCAAGATAATAGACCAATAGTCGATCTACCAATAGATGGCATAAGCAAAGGATTGCAAATGATGCTCACAATGAGCTATGATAGAAACTAGAGACTTGGGAAAAATAACAATGGGCTTACAATACCTATCATTCCAGAGATGTGAATGAGAAATATTGTCCTTAGATGTACCCCTCTGAGTATAACCATACATGGCCAAAGTCCTCTAGTTAGAAAGGTCAATAATCCTCCGTAGTAATCTGCAACCCAACTTCGCTTACCCGTATCTACAAGTCACATCTTAGACAACTTCACATTTGACATAACTGATGTCTGTAGTAGCAGTGATGATGAGGATCCCATAACTAACCTACCTAGGCTCTTTGAGGATACC
Source organism: Sequoia sempervirens (assembly GCA_007258455.2). Lineage (NCBI taxonomy): Eukaryota > Viridiplantae > Streptophyta > Pinopsida > Cupressales > Cupressaceae > Sequoia > Sequoia sempervirens. Next base: position 311,541,602 of record VDFB02047230.1, on the reverse strand, counting down.
ACCCTTCTCATGATTATCACCTTATCCTTTGAGTCAGACCATCAAAATCATGAAATCCGCCTAGTTTACCAACAACTCATCGATTATGACCAACGAGGACCACCAATTCTTGACACATTTGAAAATGATGAGGCACTCTCAGAATTCATGGGACTACGAGATAACATTCCATGTGGGGATCATAAAGAAAGATTCATCATTGAGCTAGATACAAATGCCTACTATGGGGAAACGATTGAATCCCTCAGTCGCAAAAGTGAGAAATTGAGAATAATATCTAAGTCCTTGAGTGAAAACCACACTATGGCACTCTCTGACACAAAAAAAGAAAAAGTAAAAAGAAAGGACACATCCAATGGTGAAAACCTCTCTGAGGCGCCTAAGGATGGGATTCAATCTTCCTTTTAGAGCTCTTCATTAAGAAAAATCAGCAGTCCTAGTAGAAAAATGCAATCTAGTTAATCTAGGAATAGAGGAGACCCCACACATCACATTCTATGTGGAATCATTACTGTTAAAGGAACATGAGCTCTTAGCAGCCTTCTTGAGGGAAAGACAAGCTAACTTTGCATGGAGCTATGCAAACATGCTAGGGCTTGATCCATAAATTATAGTTCATCACCTAGTAGTATATCCTAAAGCAAAGCCCATTAAACAAAAGCTCAGAAAAATGCACCCTCAGATCACCCTACTAGTCAAAATGGAACTAAAGATGCTATTGGATGTAGGATTCATTTGACCAATAGACTATCTAGAATGGTTTTCAAACCTGGTGCCTATCTCAAAACCCGATGGGGGCATCAGAATCTACATAGACTTCAGGGACTTAAACAAGGCATGTCCAAAAGATGATTTCCCATTACCCAACATTGACATGATCATAGACATGAGGATGGGACCTGAAATGTTTTCCTTGATGGATGGTTTCTCAAGATACAACCAGATAATGATTGCTAAAGAATACCAACACAAACAACCTTCACTTGTCCATGGGGGACTTACTACTGGAATATGATGCCATTTGGCTTGAAGAATGCAAGAGCAACATACCAAAGAGCCATGACATTAATCTTCCATGATATTATCCATAAAATTGTCAAAGATTATGTTGATGACATACTAGCCAAATCTAAAAAGAGGAAGGATCACATAGCAACCTTGAGAACTATTTTTGACAGGCTGAAGGAATACAAGGTCTGATTAAATCCAAAGAAGTGCGTCTTCGGTGTATAATCTGGAAAGTTGCTAGGATACATAGTGTCAATGAGAGGTATTGAGGTAGATCCAACAAAGGTAAAAGCAATCCTTGAGATGGAGGCACCCAAAACATTGAAACAATTGAGAGGTCTCCAAGGTAGGCTTCAGTCCATCCGAAGATTCATAGCACAACTAGTAGATAAACAGAATCCATACTCTCACCTGCTTCACAAGGGAGTAGCATACAAGTGGGATAACAAGTGTGAAGAAGCCTTCAATAAGATCAAAGAATATCTACTTACACCACCAATCCCAAGAAAACCATTAATTCTCTATGTGTCAACAACATCAGCAGCCCTTGGTGCTCTCCTAGCTCAACACGACGAAAATGGAACAAAAAGGGCCATATATTATATTAGCAGGATAATGGTTGGGCATGAGTTAAATTACTCATTCATCAAAAAAGCATGTTTAGCAAAAGTGTTTGCTTCACAGAAATTTAGACCTTACATGTTGGCACACAAAATAAAACTCATCACCAAAATTAATCCCCTCAAGTACTTAGTATCAAAGGAAATGCTCACTGGAAGGATGGAAAAATGGGTTATGATATTATCAAAGTATGATATTGAATATGTGGAGCGGAAAGCAATTAAAGGCCAAGTCATCGTAGATCAGCTTGTGGAAGCACCAATCTATTCAAAGAATCCTCTCATCTAAGAGTTTCCAGACGAATCCATCTTCAATCTTAACATAGATGACCACTGGAAACTTTACTTTGATGGCTCATACACACAACATGGATCAGGAGCCGGTATCTTCTTTATCACCCCACAAGGGGAATGCATACCTAGATCATATAAATTGGCATTTCCCTACACCAAAAACATTGAGGAATACAAGGCTTTAACCATAGGTCTTAGAATAGCAGTACAATGGAATATCATGGCCCTCAAAGTATACAAAGACTCTCAGTTGATAATAAACCAAGTGAACGGTGAGTACCAAACTAAGGATGACAAGCTCACTTCATACAAGAAACTAGTGGAGACTCTCAAGGAATACTTTATCAAGATTACATTTGAGAAGATACCCAGAGCCAACAATAGAGCAATAGATGCCATGGCAACAATTGGATCCTTACTGGACATTCCTCGCAACATTCTAAAACATGAATTCTTGGTAGAGAAGCTTCTCGTGCCCACATTCGAGGTACCAAAATTGAAATTTGAGTGTGAAATTGTTGGTCCTAGTGATCCTTGGTACAATGAAATTTATACCTACCTATGAATAGGGGTCATACCTTCCGATTTACCCTGAACCTTAAAATGAACCTTTGTCAAAAAGGCATCCCTATTCATCATCCTAGGAAATACCTTATACCGTAGAAGCATAGAGGGAACCTTATTACACTGTTTAAACATTGAGGAGGCATTGACCGCTTTAACTGAAGTACATAACAGTATTTGTGGTTCACACTCGAGTGGAATGACCCTAGCCAAGAAATTGTTGAGGGTGGGGTATTGTTGGCCTACAATGGAAAGAGAGGCACATGACTACGTCAAAAGGTGCCTACAATGTTAGTAGCATGGGAACCTCATCCATGCACTTGCTCAAGAACTTCATCCCATCATCACACCATGGCCCTTTTCATAGTGGGGACTTGATCTCATTGAAAAAATCACTCCCACTTCATCTAATGGCCACATATTCATCATAACAGCCACTGATTACTTTACCAAGTGGGTGGAAGCCATACCTATGACATATATAACTGGGAAGAAGATATCAAAATTCATCCTAAACTATCTCATTTTGCATTATGGTGTCCTAAAAGCCATTATCTCAGATAATGGAACACCATTTAAGAATCAGGATGTTCGCAACTTGTGTGAAAATTTCAAAATCCAACATTGCTTCTCCACCCCATACTATCCCCAAGGTAATGGCCAAGCACAAGTCACTAATAAAACAATTTTAAAGATCCTCAAGAAAATAGTCAATGGTGCAGGTCATGACTAGCATCTGTAGCTCAATCCCACCCTCTGGGCCTACCAAACCAGCATCTACACACCCACTTGTGCTAGCCCCTTCTCCTTGGTCTATGAATCAAAAGTAGTACTCCCCATTGAGATCGAGCTCTTGTCACTAAGAATATCATTGCAAAACCTCATCATGGATGAAAAATATTGAGTATCAAGACTGAATGAGTTGGAGCTACTAGATGAGTAGCATATAGATGCTTTAAATCATTTTCAAGTCTATCAAAACATACTCAAAAGAAGTTGTAACATGAAAATCAGAAGCAAGACTTTCCAAGTTGGAGAATTGGTACTAAAGGAGAATCAGAACCAAATAGCAAAGGAAAATTTGAACCCAACTGGTTGGGACTATTTTTTATCACAACAAGCTATAAGTCAGGGGCATATCAGTTATCAACACCCAAAGGGGAACCTTTGCAAGATCCCATGAATAGATCTCATCTCAAAAAGTTTTATGCCTAATCTTTCAAGGTATAGAACCAAAAATCCAAAAATTAGAAAATTTCCTAAAAAAATAGTTACCTTGATGAAAATCTGGAAAATAGGCATCTTAGTGACAACAAAAAAATAAAAAAAGCAAAAAATCTAGAAAAATTAGAAAAAGGATCAAAAACAGTAAAGAGAAAAATTGCCCTCTAGTGAAAACCACCTTGGTGGCACTTTGGACAAGTACCTTGGTGAAAACCTGGCAAACAGGCACCTTGTGTAAATAAGCACTTTCCATCCACCAAGATCTTTATGGCTTGTTCTACATCATCCATCCATTACTTTTCCATCATCCATCGTATTCAGATCTTCATCCATCACTCATCCATCTACATCTGCATCATATCTTGGTCCTGTGTTTGTATTATGATCCCTCCTAGTACTACTCGACCTATCCTCAAAGTCAATTTGTCCTACCTTTATCAGAGTAGTCTATTGCATCATGTTGGGGGCATGTTCTCATCAGATTGGATTTGTGTATATTCTTGAAATCCTAAAATCTCAAAAAATCCAAAAACATCAGAACATCAAAAAATCACCAAAATCCAAAAACATTCAAAACATATCAAAATCTAAAAATAGGTCAAAAAGTCAAAAACATAGTCATCTTGTCGAACTGTGGGTCTCTGAGGCTTGAATGTAGGCAAGGTTGATCTTTGATCATTCCCCGAGACACTTAGGTTAGTCCTTTAGGAGTTTGTCATAATAAACTAACATTTCATCATGTATATCTTCATTTGTAAATCAGTCAACTCATCAGTCGAACTATAGGTCTCTAAGCCTTGAACATAGGCAAGGTTGATATTTGATCATCCCCTGAGACACTTAGGTCAGTCCTTTAGGAGTCTGTCATAATAAATTGGTATTTCATCATGTATATCTTCATCTTTAAATTGGTCAAGTCATCAGTCAAACTATGTAGTCTCTACGTGTACAATGTAGGCAAGGCTAATCTATTGATCAGCCCTCGAGGCCCCTAAGATAGGTCCTTAGGTTAGTCTCTTGGTCAAAATCTCAAAAAACCCCAAAAACATTGGAAAATCAAAAATTAAAACATTTGAAAATATGGAAAAATACCAAAAACAACCTCAAAACATTGCAAAAAATTCCAAAAACATCCAAATATTTGAAAAAATCCATCTGTCTCATCTTGCTTGCACCTGCAATAAACACTACTCATAATAAATGATTTTCATCCTCAAACTTTGGTGAAACAATCAGAAATAGGTCTAGCAGGTGAAAAAGTAAAACTCAAAATCTCAAGTCTCAGGTTTAAGTCAGTACGTAAACAAGTTGGTCAACTCTTTGTGTCAATAGCCCATCATCCAATCAGTCACATATCAATCATCTATTAAAATCATGTCCTAGGATGTATCCTTCCTACAATGGGCATTACTTATCAGAAAGAACACTTTGGATAAATGAAATGATGTTTCGCCATCCACTAACATGTCCTAGGATGCATCCTTCCTACAATGGGCATTATCTTTTGACAATAGTTTCGGTTCTTATCCTTAAAAACACATTTCCTTTTGGTTAGCGGTATTGAAGAACATCAACTTGTTTGTTTACTTTATCTTTTTCTTTTGACTTATCTTATGGTGCTCATTCCAAGGACCTCTCGATGATATCCGAACAGAGGATTTTGAGAAAAAGGAATGGGGCAATGATCATTATCTTTTGTCTGTTGTGCTTGTTGGACATTCTTGTAATATAACTTGGCAAATACTTTCTTTGTTAGAAATGTATAGAGGATGTTTTGGACACCTTGTTGACTATTGCATTGATAGGTTATACCTTTCTATGTTTTGGTCTGAGATGTTTGAAACTTCTAATGTGCATCCTAGCAAGGTTTCTATATGTCAGGTGTGAACAAGAATACTCCTATCTATTTGTCAATTCAAAATCCACCACACTAGGTACAACGCCATCCTAGTTCTCTATACCTTGATGCATCGTACCACATGTGTCATCAAACATAAGGAAATTGGCCCTTTGAAAATCCTAACTCCTCGGCAAGTAGTCATCATCATTTTCATATTCATCATCTTGTGTCTTGTTGAAATGTCTTCTTCTCTTTCATCCCTTCTTGCTCTTCATGCTAACAAGGTACTATGACAATTAGTCATCATCATCATCATCAATCCTACATCCACAAATCATTAGCATATTGCATAAACATATCATATAGAAAACATATGCATTTCACCTCCATATAAATATGTTATTATTTTTCATAAATAGGTACGCCCATTTTTCATCACATTGCATCTATTTTTCATCACATAATCCATCACATAATCCATCGCATAACATTCATTTGCATGAAACATTTCATAATCCATCACATAATCCATCGCATAACATTCATTTGCATGAAACATTTCATAATCATTTCATATTACCACCTACTGCATAATCATAATAGGTACATGAGCATTATAGATAATACATTGCATTATAAGCATACATATTCACATTACATAAGCATCATAAAGTCATCGCTCACATTACATTCATTTTGCATAAATTAAAACATCACCATACCACTTTTCATTAACATATCATTTCATATATTACATCACATCACAATAAAATGCATCACATACATCTCACAATCATTTAACATGTTTAGGATAATATATTGGTTATTCTAAGCATCTTAAAGCCATCTCATTTACATCATCAATACATGTCATATAAAACACAACCATTGCATTCACATTAAATCATACATAATCATAAAAACATACATAACATCCATTAGTCATCCATATCATATAGAAAACCTCATAAATAACCACATCGCAATCATCTTTGCATTTCATTGCATAAATCATTCCATACCATTATAAACATTCAAAGCATAATAGGAACATAAAAATTCATTACATTAAAAGTGTACATCCATCCATAATCATTTTATAAAAGCATGATTCACATATCATTTCACGTATGCACCATAAATCATCTCCATATCATTTTGCATATTACATCATCCATTTCATATCACATATCATATCATTTGCATCAACATACACAAATCATCATATAGATTACATCATCATCTAAATGTACATCCATCCATATCACATATTATATAAATCCATTTGCATATCATGTATTAACAACATAACATAGATCTATTAATAACGCATACATCATCAGAAAGAAATGCATCCATATATAGATCACATAACACCATAACATGATTGCATAGCATAAAGAAATAGAACCATCCATAAATGCATAAATAAATGATACACATCACATCATATCAACATCATCATCTCATAAATATCATCATTAGGTAACTACCATAGTACAAAATAATCGGATCACTGCACATGTGTGTCAATAAGTACAAAAAGGCCCAATGGGCTATCAAAAATGAGCCCATATGGCACGAAAGAATATCATCTCGATCAAAATGAGGCATATCCCTTCTATCTTTTTCCCTCGTCTTTATCACCATGAACCTCTGCTAGTCTTTGGCTAGTCCATTACGAGTAATCTGGGGCCTGCTCTGCTTTGGGTACAGACTGATGATAGTGCATGCAATAATATTCCGCCTCTCGGATGACCCCCCTGTAAGAACAAAGGGACACTATGATCTGAGAGGAGGTTGCCATGCTCTCCAACTGTTGTCTGTGGCCCATCTCTATGGCCACCTGGAGCTCTGCAGCCTACCTCTGCAAAATGGCCTAGTCTCTCTCGGCCCTGGCCTAATCCTTCTTCACCGTCAAGGTCTGAACCTAAGCCTGTAGCTATGCAATCAGTGCATCTTGGGGATCTGGTTTCCCTGCTGGCTATGCTCATGCGGGCTACACGTGAGGCTGATCCTCACCCTCAACCCATGGTGGTACATCTTCCTGATCCTATTGCCTGGCTGGCACCTACTCCTGGTCCTACATTTGAACATCAACCTGGACTGACTAAACTCGAACCTTGACCGGCTAATCCTACAGCACACCATCTCTTTGTCCTCGTCCTCCCCCTCTACCCCTCGATCTCTGTTGAGTGGAGGGTACTCCTAGAACTGTCAACAACAGGGGTGGATGAAACCAATTTCTATAGGCCTGTGTCACACCTAGATCTATAGGCCCCTAATCAAATATCCAAGGTGGGGCCACTAACTATCTAAAGCTGTCTACTGCCTCGAAGGCAGGAATGTATCACCCCCACAAACCCTATGATATAGTGCAAGAAAATATGGCCACATAGTCATCATCTGACTAGTCCTATGCCTCACTGAATTGGCGCTGAACACACCTAGGTAGGTATCTCTCCACCATTGTATGCTATTGCCCCTGCATAAAGTGGTCCTAGTGAGTAAAGAATATCTACTCTACATTGTCGGCCCATCTGAGGTGACCAAGCTACGGGTGCCATGTAAAAACCTACATGTCATCGAGAACCCTCCTCCAATGAGGAATCCCATGTTCACTCATGTGTGTAAAGGACATGCCACCTTTGTAATGCCACACTAGGGGTTCATTAGGCCCCATTGGCACTATAATGACTCGCGACTAAAGAACAACGATTTGCTCCCATGCCCACATGTGGAGAAGTGTAACACTTGCTCTGAGTGCTCTTCCATCAAGGTAGACATACTCGTGCAAGTCTCTGTAGAGTGAGGAAGGAAGAACAAGCCCCCAAGAAAAACAAACTAGCCTGCCATGAATCATCTACTCCCAGCAAAGTCCCTAGCCAGGACTAAAATATCTACCTCATCGATTCAGGGCAATGAGACCTAAGATGATCGTTGTAACCACTAGATGAAATGGTGACGTGAGTGTCCTATGGTGCTCCAGCTCTATCTGGCCCTGGCAAAATATAACCTCATCTGTGGTGAGGACTGAATGACAAGCATCTTGCTTGGCATCCATATTGAAAATAACTCACTGACCATGAATTGACAATCTAAGGATGCACCACACATCCTCTAAGGTGATGGTGGCCTCACTAGTAGGAAGGTGGAAGGATGAGGTATCACTATGCCATCTCTTGGCAAGCATTGACATCATCCCAAGGTGGTTCCTCATGGGTGCTACATAAGCAATGTACCATAATCCCATGTCCTACATCCAATCATGCTCCCTATCACTAAGGTCTCGTAGGTAACAAAAAATCTGTCACGATCTGTGCTCCTAAGAATAGAGTTCCCTCACCGCGTCTTGCATTAGGAAAGGTCACCATGCTAAAAATTTTAAATATTTTTATTTCAAGCATCCAAAAACCTAGCCCAACGTCGCTATCTATGAACATGTCGTATTTTTAAAGTTGCAAACTGTGACACTGGAGTGCTAAACTCTAAAAGAGCACTGTCGTGGTGCACTTTTCTAAAAAGCGGTGCAGTTTGGCAAGATTCTAGTTTAAAAATGCACCACCGCGTCGCACCTTTAAATGACCTCATTTGAGATGGCATGAGTGTTGGAGTTTGTAATTTGTTTCCAAACTCCAAAATCCACTACCATGGTGCACTTTAACAATGGTGGGTCAGTTTGACCTACCGAGTGGTGCAGCTTGTTTTTTGAGTGGCGCTATATAGCACCGCTACAGAGGAACTAAGTTTAAAAGCATTAAATAAGAATGAAAAATGAAAAACAAAGCTCAAGCAAGGATCACTTACCAGCGCCCCAATGCTGAGAGGTTGCTGGTATGTTTGGACTCAGTCAGAAATGTGCATCAGGAGCTATTGTTGTGCATTCTCATCAGAATTTCAGAGCTCAAATTGTAGATTCGTTAGAAGGCTATGTGTGAAAATGAATTGAAAGTGATCCCTCAAAGCCTTTTTAAACTTGAAAATTAGGGTTTTTCAACCCTGTTTGGCTGTTAGGGTTTTGAACTCTTGAACCTATTTTTGTCTGGTTGAGGCCTATTATACATCGTTTTATTGCTTTTAGACATGTTTTTGGCCTCTTGGAGCCTTTTTGGACCTGTCAGACACCTTGTCCTCTTTTTTCACGAGATCACCCAAAAATCAAAAATTTTGTCCAATCTCTCAAGAGGGCAGTATGGTAGCATGTTTTCTCTCACCGAGCAGTAGTGGGGAAAATTTTTGAAAACAAAAAAAATCTTGGCTTTGATCGAGATCATTTACTCTTTGAACCAACACAACAAGTGCATTGCTTCAAAGAGGGGCAAAATGTAGACACGTAAAATGTACTAATTGACATTGGACATATGATCCTGACCACTAACATCGCTTCATCCTGAATCATCCATCGGTCTAACCATTTAATCAAATGCTTTTATTTGATTAAATTCATTAATATTCCTCTCTTAATTAAATAAATCAGTTATCTAATTAAGTCATCCTCTCTTGATAATTAAATTAACCTATCTGATCTAATTATCCCTATTTAATTAAATAATTAATTTTATTTAATTAAATCTCTTAAGTCTATCTATTAAATTAAATAAATTAAAACCTTATTTAGTTTAATCTAACATCATCTCTTTTAGTTAAATAAATCAAAAGTCCTTACTTAATTAACCCTCCATCATATTCTTCTCATATTTGATTTAAATAAATCCACAAATTTAAGTCACATAGGTCACATCATTTAATCCCTTCATTAAATTAATTAACCTTGATTAATTTAATCTCTTATCATGTCCCATCCTCCATCTTTTACCACTTGCACATGAAAATAGTGTTATTTTATTTATTAAATCTCTATTTTCTTCAACAAGGCATCTTTTAAGGAATATTCCTCAAGTTTGAATTCAAAATCCAAGTGGACTTTGTCCTTCCAACAAGGCATTTACTCCACCTATAGATTCCTTTTTCCTTGAGCCAAGTGGCATTCAATGCACCTTATTTCCCTCTTACATGTCATTTCAACAATTTCAAAATTCAAATATTGGCATTTATTGGCACATTGATCAAAACTTGCACATCCTCCATTCACTCACAAGTTGACAAGTGGCACTTTTCCATTGGATGAAATTTAGTCCCAAATTTTTCTATTCTTAGCATTCTCTCAACTTTAAATTCTATAAATAAGAGGATAATCTCCTCATTCTATCATCCACCATTTGAGTAAACTTACTATGCTCAAATATTTAGCAATCTTCATCCATATTTTTGCATTTGTAGCTAGGTTGTGAAGATTTTTGTCTTGAAGCACTCATCATTCTTCATCAAATTGGATCACAATCTTCATCAAATGATCAAATCTAGCATTGGAGTTGGGAAAGGGCCAATTTTCACATCAAATTGGCACCAATTCCCCCATGGGATCAAGAGTTTGCATTGTTTTCAATAGGATTTAGCTTACTTTCTTCTTCTTTCATTTCATTCTTGCTTTGTTTCCTATTTAAAGCTTTGCTAATGGAATTTATGGGGAATCTTTGTTCTTACTTGAATATGATCTCCTAATATGTTTGATCATTCCCTAGTCTAATATCTCAATGTATTAGGCTTAGGAGTGTAGGTAGAAGTAGGGTTTTGAAGATAGAAGAGTTTGTGAATGTTTTTGTTAATAAAAGTTGTGCTTTTAGACCTCATATGATCTAATTGAAGTCTTGGAATGGAATTTTGTGATTGGGAGAGAGTTTTCCTTGAAGTTTCTTTGTAAAACAAGGCTAATTGGGCCTAGTTGTTGTGTAGTAGTCAGTTTTTGAGGGTGTTCTTACAAAAAAAACCCATTCACAACTTTGATATGTTGAAAAAGAACATAAAGGGTATCTAGAATGACAACTCAATTATGGGTTTGCAACATTCTTTGGAAGTTATGGTGACCATTCACAATTTGGAATACTACAAGGAAATATGAAGGAATTGTGAGAAAGGAGCCAAGTTGGGGTTTCTAAATTGATAAGTTGTTTGAATTGTGATTGGGTTGAAAATATCCACCTTGTTGTACATCAAATTGGTAGAAGATGAACAAAAGGGGAAATTTTCTAAAACTAAGTTGAAAGGCCCTACCCTAGCTTGGTGGAATTATGTGCAGGAAGAAAGAGTGAAGAAGGGAAAAGCAAAAATCAATTCATGGGATAGAATGGTGTCTAAATTCAAGGGTCAATTTCTACCCAGTGACTATGCAATCCAAACTTTTAGAAAGTTACAAAACCTCAAACAAAAAGAAATGGATGTCATGGCTTACACAGAGGAGTTTCATAAATTGAGAATTAGAGTAGGTCATGTTGAGGATGAAGTTGAGAAGACAAAAAGGTATATAAATGGGTTAAGGTTCAATATCAAAGATGAATTGACTCTTTCCACCCCTAGAATAGTGGAAGAGTTCTTTCAATTGGCTATTAGGGTAGAAGAGAAGTTGAAAAGAAGGTAGGAGAAAAAAAGTAGAGGTAGAGGAAAGAACTTTAGGGGCAGAGGAACATTTGGAGGAAGAGGACAATCACAAAAATCACAAGTTGGGAAAAGTGGTAATCAAGATCAAGGTTCAGAATCAAGAGGTGGTTTTAGAGGTAGGAGATCTAATAGTAGAGGTAGATTTGGAGGACAAGGTAGAGGTTCAAATACCTTCTCCAGAAAATGCTATCAATTTAATCAATTTGGCTATCAAGCATGGAAGTTCTCGAAGAAACAACTTTCTACATCACATGGTGGTGAAAGGAGAACATAGTTGGTGCAAGAGGAAGATTATGAGAGTGTTAACTCTCCTTCTTAGCATGCTACTCCAGAGGTTGGAGAAAATATGATGATGGGGAGGACACTACTCAAGGTTCCTATGGTGAAGGAGCCTCCACAAAGAAATTCATTGTTTAAAACCACTTGTAAATCTCAAGGCAAGGTATGTAAGGTTGTTGTTGATTCTAGTTCTACTAATAATTTGGTTTCCTTAGAGATGGTTGAAAAGTTAAAGATGAAAAGAATCCCACACCCCACACCTTACAAGGTCTCATGGCTAAATAAGGGTCAACAAGTCCTAGTGAATGAGCAAACATGGGTTGAATTCAATATTGGGGGGTATAAAGACAAGATATTGTGTGACATCATCCCAATGGATGTTTTTCATTTGTTGTTAGGAAGACCTTGGTAGTATGACAAAAAAGAAAAGCATGATGGACATAAAAATGCATATGTGATTGAAAATGATGGAGTTTTATTTACCCTCACCCCTTTGCAAGATGAAAGTGTAGACACACAAGTTGGGTCAAGTGTCATGTTGGTTGGGGAAAAAGAATTCTTGAAAACTATGAAAGAAGAAGGTGGACAAGGGTATGCAATCATAATCAGACCCAAATTTGTTATGCCAGTAGCAAAGCTTGAAGATGCACCTAAAGAAGTGCAAACCTTGTTGAACAAGTACCAAGACATTGTTGTAGATGAGCTCCCTAGTTCTTTTCCACTTATAAGGGATGTCAGCCACCACATAGACTTTATACCAGGAGCAAACTCAACAAAATGAAGAGATAAGGAAACAAATACAAGAATTGCTTGATAAAGGCTTCATAAGAGAAAGCTTAAGTCCATATGTTGTTCCTACTGTGATGGCACCTATAAAAGGTGGAGATTGGAGAATTTGCACTAATTCAAGGGAAATTAACAAGATAACTATAAATTATAGGTTTCCCATACCAAGAAAGGAGGATTAGATGGATTGTTTAGGAGGACCTTGTTACTTTTCAAAATTGACCTTAAAAGTGGCTACCACTAGATTGGAATAAGAGAAGGGGATGAGTGGAAAATTTCCTTTAACACTAATGAGGGGTTGTATGAATGGATGGCAATGACATTTGGGCTTTCAAATGCACCAAGAACTTTTATGAGACTAATGAATGAAGTTTTGAAGCCTTTCATAGGTAAGTTGTGGTTGTATACTTGGATGACATTCTTATGTTTAGTAAGACTAAAGAGGAACACTTGCAGTATTTGGACATGGTTTTGAAAAGGATAAATGAAGAAAAGTTGATGGTTAACTTGAAGAAGTGTGAATTCATGAAAGAGGAGTTGATTTATCTTGGCTTTGCGATTTCTAAAGGTTCTTTGAAGATGGACGCCAACAAGGTAGAATCAATTTTGAACTAGCCTACTCCAACTTCAGTTAGTGAGGTAAGAATTTTCCATGGTCTTGCTAGTTTCTACAAAAAAATTGTAAGAAATTTCAGTCATATTTGCTCTCCTATTATTGATACAATCAAGGGGGGTACAAGGAAAAGGTTTATATGGTCTGATGAGGTAGAAAAAAGCTTTCAAAATTTGAAACAAAAGACAACACAACAACCCATCTTAGCATTTCCTAATTTCAATAAGGTGTTCACAATTGAATGTGATGCAAGTGGGTATGCAATTGGGGCAGTCTTGAGACAAGAGGGAGACCTATAGCATTTTTCAGTGAAAAGCTCAATGAGGCCAAGAAGAATTATTTTTCTTATGACTTGGAATTGTATGCCATGGTTCAAGCATTGAAAAAATGGAGACACTATCTCCTTCATAAAGAGTTTATTGTTTTTACTAACAATGATTCTTTAAGTTTCTTGAACAACCAAGAAAAACTCAGCCACAAACATGTGAAGTGGGTGGAGTACCTTGAAAGCTATACTTTCACCATAAAGCACAAAAAAGGGAAGTCAAACAAGATGGCAGATGCTTTGAGCAGAAGACAAATGTTGGTGCAAGAAATTCAACTCCAAAGTGTACGTATTGATGCTTTGAAAGGTATGTATGAAGGATATGATGATTTCAAGGATGTGTATGCTATTTGTAATCAGTTCAATGGCACTTTCCATGAAGCATATTCTGATTTATTGATACAAGATGGCTTATTGTTTAAGGGTACTCAGTTATGTTTTCCTAAATGCTCTATGAGGAAAAATCTAATTGAAGAGAAGAATTGTGGTAGTTTAGGGGGTCACTTTGGTGTGGATAAAACTTTGGAGCAGGTAAGAAGATATTATCATTGGCCAAAGATGCAAAGAGATCAAAAAGTTTGTTGAAAATTGTGTTGTTTGTCAAAAAGAAAAGTGTTCAAGTACAAATACGAGTCTTTACCAGCCTTTTCCAATTCCAAATAGGCCATGGGAATCCATCAACATGTATTTTTTGTTGGGGTTGCCCAAAACTCAGAGGGGATTTGATAGTGTATTTGTTGTTGTTGATAGATTTAGAAAAATGGCTCATTTAATACCATGTAAATGCACAAGTGATGCCTCATACATTATAGGGCTATTTTTCAAAGAGGCGGTCAGAATTCATGGGTTACCATTGACAATTGTGTCTGACAAAAATAACAAGTTTGTAGGTCACTTTTGGAGAACTCTTTGGAAGAAGTTAGGAACAAACTTGACATTTAGCTCTTTCTATCGTCCACAAACAGATGGGTAGACTAATTTTTTCAAAGGAGTCTTGGGAACCTTCTTAGATATTTGACAAAAGAGCATTCACAACAATGGGATCTCATTCTTCCCCAAGATGAGTTTGCATATAATGACTATGTCAATAGAAGTGTTGGAAATAGCCCATTTGAAATTGTCTATGGATTGAAACGTAGGGGAGTCTTTGAACTTAGAGATTTGAGTGGTATGGAGAGGAGTGTTGAAGGAGAAGAATTTGGAGTAGCAATGAAAGACATACATCAGCAAGTTAAGGAAAACCTTCAAAAGAGTGTGGGAAAATGCAAGAAACATGCAGATTTGAAGAAGAGAGATGTTCAATTCAAAGTAGGAGACTTGGTCTTGGCTCATTTGAGAAAAGAAAGGATACCAAAGGGGAAATATACAAAGATGCAGATGAAGAAGATCGGGCCATGCAAGGTGGTCCACAAATTTGGTGACAATGCCTATGAGATAGAACTCCCTCTTGGAGTGGCTATCTCTCCAATTTTCAATGTTTATGACCTTTATACTTTTAAAGGATCTATGATTTTAGGTGAAGAAGCAGGAACATTAGGAGTTTGAGATGAAGATTGGGTCAAGGACTTACCACCAAGTCAGCCATTGAAGCTTGAAAGCATTTTGGATACAAAGGAAGCAAAAAGAACTAGGCATAAGGTGTATAATGAATACCTAGTGAAATGGCATGGTATCACTCATGAATATGCAACATGGATGATAGAGGAAGACATTAAAAAACATGGTACCACAGTGCAAGAGATGATCTCAAGTGGAGCTTGAGATTTTGTTCTCCCTGGGTGTATGGTGCAAGGGCACCTAGCTTTCATTATGTAAATAGGGTTCAATGTTGGGATTTTGTGTTTCAGTCATGTTTTTGATGTAATAAGGTCTATTTAGACCATGTATAATGTTTTTATGTCATATGGGGTCAGTTGGTAAAATTTTGTCATGTTTCTATAATTGTTGTAAAAGTTGCAATGCAACTTTGCAAATTTTGGCTTGTCTTTGGAAGTTAAATGATCGCATATTTCCAAAGGTGGTTGGAGACCATTGGTTTTTAGTTGAACATGTTTAAATATTCCTTGAAATGCTTGAGGCAAGGTTCTGGAGTTATAATTGGTGATCAAGTAATAAGAAATCTCTATTTTTCTATGTGTTTTCTTGAAATTTTGCTGCTACAGACCTTTGTACAACCCCATATAGTCTACACATGTGCTAATTCGAATTGAAACTAGTATAGGGATGAGTTAATTGTAATTTTTCTTTGGGTTCATTTGATTTTATTGAGTTTCAAGGATTTGGTAGGCAATTTACTGAAAGTGGTCTGAAAACCCTAAATTAAGAGGGTTTGAGTGAAAAAATGGATTATTGAACCATTCCACTGGTGGAAACCTGTACAAATTAGTGGAATGGCATTAGTTAGGGCATTCATTTTTTTTAGGTTTTTAGATGTAGGGTATGGAGGTAGGGCAGTGTTTGATCAAGCCCTAGCCTAATATCTCAATGTATTAGGCTTAGGAGTGTAGGTAGAAGTAGGGTTTTGAAGATAGAAGAGTTTTTGAATGCTTTTGTTCATAAAATTTATGGTTTCAAACCTCATATGATCTGATGAAGTCCTAGAATGGAATTTTTTGATTGGGAGAGAGTTTTCCTTGAAGTTTCTTTGTA
The DNA here is from genome assembly GCA_007258455.2 of Sequoia sempervirens. Classification (NCBI taxonomy): domain Eukaryota; kingdom Viridiplantae; phylum Streptophyta; class Pinopsida; order Cupressales; family Cupressaceae; genus Sequoia; species Sequoia sempervirens. The sequence goes on along the minus strand of VDFB02047230.1, from coordinate 311,524,905 downwards.
AAATAGGTCTAATTAGGCCTAGTTGCTATGTAGCAGTCAGTTTTTGAGGTTGTTGTTACAAAACAAACCCATTCAAAAATTTGATATGTTGAAAAAGAACATAAAGGGTATCTAGAATGACAACTCAATTGTGGGTTTGTAATATTCTTTGAAAGTTATGGTGAAAATTCATAAATTGGAATACTACAAGGAAATATGAAGGATTGGTGAGAAAGGAGCCAAGTTAGGGTTTCTAAATTGATGATTTGGTTGAATTGTGATTGGGTTGAAAACCTCCACCCTGCTCTGCATCATTTCATGAGAAAATATTTGTCACTAGACATAGGAAATAATAAAGTCTTTGATACTCCATGGAACCAATAATGACATAGGTCAAGGGGTCAGTCACCATGATGAATTCAAAGGCTTAAGTAATAACCAAAGTGACCTTGAACTATCAGTAGCTAGTCAACAATAAAATATGAACTCTATCAGATGCCATGACTAAAAAACCTAGGGTTTCTCTGCTAAACACTAACTAGATTAGAGAGAAAATATAATTCATTTTGAGCTCCTACTTCATCATCTAAACATGTTAAACATCAAACTTTGCATTGAGAAATTTGTTGTCAGGATTTTCCCTTCCATCATACCACTTTCCTACTTTTTGATAAAGCATAAGTCATAGCTCTGACTTGTAAAGCTCAAAACCATTTCAGGGGTCAAGGTTCATGGTTTCTTCATCCCTTTTTCTTAACCTTAATTTAAGGCATAAGCCTTAACTCTAATGTCTAATGCACAATGCCCAATGCCTCTTCGGACTTAACACATTTGAACTTCCTTAATGCAATTAATACGTGGTATGCCCAAAGTTAAAAGTTTGAAACCTTTCAAAATTAGATCAAAATGACTAACTCCTTCCTCCTTTAGAAAATGATGTAAGGTATAAGCTTGAGGCTCGAACTCTAAAATTCTTCAAATATTTAAGGCTTTTTGTAATGAAACCATAAGGCTAATGAATCTCTCTCTTTTCCATCCTTTTGAATCCCCTTTGACATCAATAAGAAACTCCACATACAATACTACTCATATATCCTTTTGAAATCAATTACAATGAAATTTCCAACACTTCCTTGATGGAAGTCAAGCCTTTTTGGTAACAAATAAGATGGAAGGACATGCCATACAAAGTTGCAAGATTCTAAGATGATAAAAAAAAAGTATTTGATACTTGTTGATGCAAGTGCTATAGTAATGCAAATGAGATTCTAACAATTTGGTCAAATTTGTTCTAATGATCTTATCTTTGATGATGAACAAATGATGTAATGATTGTCCTTAAATATAATGTATTTAGTGCTCAATATGAAGTATTTGGCATGCAATCCAATAGTTAATGATAAAATTATTTGAGAGGGTTAGATCAAAGAGTTTTGAAATAAGAGGATAAGGTTGCAAGCGTGGTCTTATCTAAGGGATATATCCATGCTCACAATCATGTCTAAGTCATGTATAAATTATTCTAGATAGGATTAGTCTAGAACATTTGGGATTGAAACAAGCTAAACATTAATAAGTGTCAAATTTCGATTAAGCTTAGATGTAAACAAACCTCATCTACACTAAAAAAGTGATAAAATAGTTATATTATTTTTTCTAGCTAGAATTTACCTCTGAATGTTGAACTATATACTATTTAAGAATAGCAATTACATTGATTAGAGAAAATTTATGTAAGAAAAATATTAAGAGGGCCTTCACTAAGAGTCCACCTAATATGTTTTATTGAAGTAAGGATTCCTCAATGTGAATAAAGAGATGGAAGATACCAAAAAAATAATGTCAAAAAAGAGTATGTCTTTTGCACAATCAAGATAGTTGAAGAAAAACATATCATATTAGAATGTGGAGCTTATAATAATTGTTGGACTAATCACCAACGTCTCCCTTTAGATTTGGGATATGGACTAACTACCTCCTATGGATCTATTTATCCTGGCATTTGTATTGGGTGTTAATAGATCAGTCTTTTGGCCCAATGGAAAACATGTTCTAACAAATGGTATCAAAGTCATGGTCATGAGTTTGAATCCCCTTAGGTAACGTTGAGGGGGGATTGTTGGACTAATATATAGTGTCTCTCTTCGGATTCGAGACATGGACTAATCGCCTCCCATGGATTCATTTATCATTAGTGTTTGTATTCGATATTAATAGGTCGATATTTTGATGCAATGGAAAATGTGTTCCAAAAATAGCATTTGAGAAAACTACATAAATACTTTACAATTTCTTTAAAATATTTGTAAAAGATTGAAACTGAAAAAAATCATCACTAAACAACAAAAGATCAACAATGAAAAAATTAAAATAATAATAATAACAAGACCTACTATCCTTTAAATTATCTTCACATGAATATTTATAATATATCTATTCAATTGAAATCATATGATAGTTACATAAACTATATCAAAATGAGTCAATGTCATAGTTATCCTCGCTACAAACTTTAGCTGTAACAACTGCTACAAGTTGTTGATGGTTTTTTTTGCACAACAACAACTCATACATAATACAATATCCTATCTCTCTTGAAAGGTACATCTCTATCAGCAGGCCTCAAGAGATAACCCCAAGGTCTCTAATGTCAGGTCTTGACAATGCACAAATAACTTAGTGATGATGTGCAAATGCTTGTAATCACAAGGGGCCTTATGCACAATTGTTGGAAGCTCTCAAGTTCATCAAATATGACAATGTGATTATGCTTTTTAGTCCTAAAATTAACCTAGATTTAAAAGAAATAGAAAAAGAGAAAGGGTTTAAGAGAGATTCTAAAACTAACTCCTAATATCAATCATGAAAACAATAGAGCATTCAAAATGGACCAACCCTTCAAACCAATTCCTACTAAACCTAGATCAAATATGCAATATAAAAAAAACAATGCAATCTCCTAAGGCATAAAGATTTTTAGATCATGAAGCATTCACACATAAACCCAAATTTGGCATTGAAATGAATAAATACACACAATTGAACTCAACGCAATAAGATATAGTCCCATGCTAACTTTACAAGGAAACTTACAATTAGTAAGCTACTAAAAGTATGGACCAAGGGTTGCTCAAACACTTTAAATACTATATCAAAAACACAATTGAACTACAACTATTTCTAAGATCATCCAAGAAATAACTTACTTAAAGCAATTTATCAAAATCTAAAACACAAGAACCATGCATAGATGAATAACACAAAGAAGAACACTAAAGAACAATGTCTTCAATTGTATTTGCTTCACCAAAATTTGCAACAATTCAAGTATCTCAAGTATTACAGTGCTTCTCCAAAGTTCTAGCTAAAATTCCAACTTATTCTAACTATCTAACCCTTACAAATGAGGAGAAAACCTCCATTAATAGCATCACATCCTTAGGTTGGCCCAAATTAGGGTTTACAATTTAGGTTAGCCAAAGAGCTCACCCCTAACATATTTCAAATTTCCCTCATACAAATTTACATTAAAATAATCGGGGGTGGCCTCAAAAGTCAACTTTTACAATAAATACTCCTCTTGGTATGAAATTCAAGGCGCAACTAATTCACATCTCCTTACAAGCTTGATGTAGTGGGCGCAAATCTCAAGATAGTCCAACTTGGTTGTCCTCCTTATCCTTTTCTCCTTCTTTTCTTCAAGAAATTTCTTTAACTTTGTCAAGAACTAGGTCTAGGTTGGCCTAGGTTGGGATTGAGATTAAATTAATCCTTGCTTTTATTAAATTTAATTCACCTTCATATTTAGTCATTTTTTTCTCCCAATCAGAATAAAGACCCTGATATCTATCCAAGATGGATATGTAAATTGCAACATCCTCCAATTGGTCTTTTACTATTGGGCCACTATCTCCAGGTGAATAGATCACATGCCACCACTTTTGTAGTTACCCAACATTCAAGTTCTTCTTTTCATGCTTCGTCCTTCCAGTAACAATTTTTAGAAAAGTGATGTAGTTATCAGAAATTTCCTTGACTTTGTTTTGAGCTTTGGAGATCTTTGGTTCTTTCATATTAAGTTTATTCTTGAAGTTAAAAGCCTCTATCCATTCCATGACCTTATGAGTATTCTCATTGTGATGGCACCTTCTTTAACCAATACATCTATAGGGACTTGAAGTATATTTTCTAACTCTTTAATAATGAGGTCATCTAGGTTCTTACAATCGAGCTGAAATTGTGTCATATCTTCAGAAAGGAAGGATTCCTTCTCATACATTTGTAGTACCTTCTCGATGATGGCATCACCTCTCTCACTCACACTATGCAACCATTCTTGTGTATCCCTTATAGATGAATTCAACCTCTCAATCTCTGAAACAATCTCCTTTGACAACAATCCTTCAGAGAATGAAGACCCCTCACCACTTTGTGCTTGCAGTGGCTTAACAAGATGTTGAACATACTTGTACACTTCTTTGAGTTGCTTCTGTAGTTTTTCCTTCTCTTCAGTCTCTTTGTCTAATCTCCTCAAAATGGCTTGAGATGACTCCTAAAACTCCTCTTTTCCTACTTTTTTGTGGTGGAACCTAAATTGATTGTTTGAACATTGTAATCTAAAGGTTTCGCCTCGTCTTTATGTTTATTCTCTGTAGGAACAACATGGAAAAATCTATTATTGAATGCATCCCTAGAGAACTTATAAAAAATTATGGCCATCTTCCTCTCTCCCCAACTTTCTAGGAACTTGTCCCAATCCATAGTCCCATCCTCCACAACTATTGCCTTTTGTTTCAATTTTTGTTCTAACTATTCAGGAGCAGTTAATTGCTCAATTTCTACATCCTTCTGAGAAGTGTCTTGCTTTGATTGATCATGGGGAGGACTTTCCTCAACAACTACCAAGTTCACATCTTCTTTTCCTCGATCTTTCTGCCCTTTGTCTTTATCAAGCTTTACTTGATCTTCATCAAGCTTGTCACCATCAGACTTATCATCTTCAACCTCAATATGTCGCTGATCAATGTGTTCCTTCTATGGAGGCTGAGATGGAATTTCTATTGTAACCTCATAGGTCGCTTCTTTATTATGTACTTCCTTCTCTTACAATTTCTTTTCAAAATCACTTAGTTTCCCACCTTTTGGTGTGGAAACCTCTTCATCTAATATCTCTTCCCCTAGATTATTGGGAATATTTCCTTCTTCTTGTGGTTGATTAGGGGCACTAGAAAAATTTCCTTCTGGTACATTGTCAATTGGAGATGGAATGGGAGAATTATCCCCTACAACTTCCTTTTCCATATTCTCTGTAAGCTCATTATTATGTTCCTCTTTAGTGGTCACCTCCTTCTCTTTACCCACATTTTCTGATGTAGTGGCTTTGGGTTTTGGAGAACTTCTCCCTACATATGCCTACTAATTTTCCCAAAAAAATTTAACATCAACAACCTTAGGTTGAGTGGCCTCTTCTTTAGTGACTTTGGCCCTTTTGGCCTCTGCTAATTTATGGCCCTCAATCATTATCTTTCTCTTCCTAGAGGGTTGGGCTCCCTTAACCACTTCTTCAGTAATCTCCTTTCAGGGCTTTCTTGCTTTGGCCACTTATTTCCTCTTTTATTTACTTTTAACTTGGCTTCTTGTTCTTCTCCTAATGATAAATTGTGACCTTTCCCCCTCCTCCTCTGAGGGAATCTCTAATGTATCATCTTTTGTTGTTTTTGTTTCCTCCTCTAAGTGGGATTCAAGATCTTCCATCAAATCATATGTGAACTTGGTGCCATTTTCCTCCAATTATAAGATCTTGTGCTTTACCCAAAGTCTAGAATATTTGAGAATAGGAGCAATGATCACATTAAGGTCCACAACCTCCTCCTCAGACCAATTACAAGGAGGGAGTGGCCTATCCTTGTACTACTCATAATCATGATGCTACATGAATTCTCGATCATCATCCATACATTCTGGAACTTGAGAAATTTTGTGTAGCCTAATCATTTTCAAAGAAAATGTTGAGCACCTTCTTCTAATCACTTCAAATTCATCCTTGCAGTTGGCCCAATAGTCTTCTATGTGGATCTTATGCCTATATTCTCTATTTTCTTGCCTTTGAGCAACACCATAAGGGTCAAAGTTGTCCTTGTTTGTATGTAAATATAAATGGTAATACACAATTTCCTTCTTAGCATATTGAGTGCTTTGAATTGAGGGGCAATCCTCCAAGACTTCAATCCTCAAGGGGAATTTAGATCCAAGTGTTGATTTATGGATATCCTTTATTACTGCATCAAAGGCCACCATTTTCCTTGCCACCTCCAATAGAATGAGTTTGTTTGTTGGGTCTTTGGGTAATCTTAAGGGGATTGTTGGTGATCTTTGTATCCTTATATAAAAAGCTTTTGAAATTGGATGAACCATTGGCCATATTTCCTTATCAACTCCATATCCTCAACTAAGATTCTTATATGCAATGCATCCTGCAATAGCCTTGTGATGTACATAAAAATGCATCATTCACTCTCATGTAGTTGGTTGTGTTGAATTGAAGCTGAGGAAAAACATCAAAAATTTTGTCTTGACCAAGGGCTCCTCTACAACTCAAGCCTTTGTACTTATTCTTTCTAGCAAGCATATACACCAAATAAGATGTCATGGTGAACTTCTTAGTGTCTTGCACACTTCTTAATTGCTCATATAGATTATCACTTAGTATGCCTACCCAATGGTAATGTGTCCATTTTACAATCTGAGAAATCATGAAAAAAATCCAATTTCTAAATATAAAGGCATCCTCCAGCCCCATCACTCTGCCCAAAAGAGTTATCATATATTATACTCTATTTTGAAATCAGCTCTGTATAGATGTTTTAGAAATTTTGAGTAGTGTGATTTGGGTTTGGCAATCCAATTGTTGTTCATCATTAACAAGGCCTTGTCACAATCATTTGCATAGAAACCCTTAGCCTCTTTCCTATTAATATTCACTAGCTTATGATGTGATGCAATGTTGAAGGTCTCTGCTCTGGAATCCTCTATTAGATTAGCCATGATCCTGCCTTGAGGTCCAACAATATGTAATACCCCTCATGTTGCTGATACTTTTTAGATACTATTTTCTGTTGAGTCTTGTACTTGGGTTTGTGATGGTGATTATTTCACCGATTTGATTTGTGTGGATTTACAGTTTAGTTTGGTTGGATGCACTTGATACTTCTTATGTTAATTTATGATGTATGATTTGATACTGCTTATTTTGATTTATGATACATGATTTGTGGTGTTTGTACTATATGGATATGTAATCATTTTTATGTGATGTTATGTAGTGATGTTGTGGTTTAATGATTGTTTATGGATTATGATGTGTATGCTAGTGGGTCTTGGTGAAAGGACAGAGTAGCATCACTCATTCGCGAGTGCCCTGCTACGTTGTGACTACCTTTCACGGTGTGTCTGTATTGGAGATTTATTGTCCTTGACATTGTTTTCATGTAGGATGTAGGTACTGGACACCAACTCCACCTGCTTGATAGGTTTGAGCGTGTCCCATGAACCCAACGGGTATGAAGTTGAAAAGGATTTTATAAGTGTCCCTGTCCCAAGTTTTTCACCCCTTTTGTTGTGTTTAACAGTGTTGTTGTCCACGATTTTGTCTTCGTTCTACAAGGTATTGTGTTATTCATTGATTTTAATCTTTGTTTTATGTCATTTAATTAATGTTTACGTTTGACATTTCTTGGTAGATTAATAATGTTATTTTAATTAATATGATTAAATAGTAGGTAAATGTTGTTTAGTGATTGTTAAATTTAAATTTATTAAGTTTTAAAAGTGTTAAATTAAATTTTGTTTATTTAATTAGAATAAATAAATAATGTAGATAATATTGTAATAATTATAAATTGTTATTTGTAAGATGAAATAAAATAAATTAATGATTTTGTGATTTATTATTAAATATTAAGTTGAGGATAATTAATAAATTAAGAGATTTTAATTATGTAAGATAATTATGAGCTTTAAAATCAAATAAAAATAAAAACAAAAGATTTCATTCAAAAATTAGAAAAGTTGTGGAAACTTGCTTCTTGGATGTATTTTTGGTTTTCAAAAAAGAAATGAGTTTTCCTTTTTAATTAATTGAAAGGAGGAGAATTTTTGGGGAACTTGTAATTTTTGGGTGAAGAAAATTTGTATGCAAAAAGACTATGTATTGTTTTTTTTTAATCTCTGTTTGAAAATGAATGGCTAGTTTCTCCTTATTCGAATTGGTGATCGTATTTAAAAGAAGTTTGTGTTTATGAAAATTTATTCTATTTTATAAAAAAAAGAAAAAACTCATAGTGTTTCTGAGTCTATATGAAAGGTTTTGATTTCATAGTTTGGCTGATCTTAATCTTTATTTTCAACAAACGAAAAGAAGTTTGTATTTTGCTAAATGAAAACCATCTTGTTTTCTCTCTGATCCATTTTGGTTGTTATATTTTGTGCTTAAGATATTGAAATTTTTCCTGGAGAAAACTTGTGAGTTGGATAAATTGGAAAGAAAACATTTTTATTAAATTGAATTGAGTGATTTTTATCAAAATTAAATATACTGGGTAAATTTGATGTTTATATTTCATGGATGGAATCGTGTGTTGCAATGAGTTTATTTTTAAATGTATTGGCTGAATTATAGAAAATTTTGTTATAATGAAATCTTGAAGTCGTGTTATTGTTTAACTCTTTAATTTTTCTTTAGGTCATTTGTTGTTTTTGCTTGAGTTGGTTTATGGTCATGTGGGAACCCTCGAGATAGTTTAACCCTTTGTAGGAGTTATGGTTATTGGTTTAGGCTTCCAAAGGTGTGGGAAAGTTGATTGTTTATTATGATGTCTTTTAATTTGATAATTGTGTATACTTTGGTTGCAATTACAATTTTAGAATTGAGTCTTATTGGTATTTGTTTATAATTTGGCTATGACTATGATTTTGAGTATATGCTTGGGTTGTACTTGTTTCATGAGTGATTATGCATATGGTTATTAGCAAGATGTTATTTACCTCATGTATGTTTCCGTTTTGAGATTCAATATTTCTTGTGTTGGTACAACCCCTTGATGCTTTGGTTTTGTGGTTTGGGTTTCTAGGGAGAGTGGCTCTTCGTGGGTGTTTATCAGGATAACCCATGTAAGAGTTAGTGTAATAAGTGATAACTTAATTAAATGAATTAGGGGGTATGGGTAGAAATAACATTAACAAGATAAGTAATGTTACCTCATTCACCCGTTAGGGCTTTCATAGACTAAGGGTGGACTAAGAAGGCTATGGTTGGAAAGATCGTTGCCTCATCTCCATGAGAGGTTAACGGTTCTATACGAGTCACCCTGTGGGGCCGGTGCCTAGAGAGGCTATCAGGATAACCATAGATGGGGGTCGGCGCCTAGAGAAAGGTAGTCAGGATAACCCATGTGGGACTGTGCGATGACACTCTCCTCTAGCATTCCCTTGATTTGTTATTTTTGCTAGCCTCCGAAAGTGCTCTCTTGATGTTATGTTTTCCTTTATGTTTTCACATCTTTCTTGATTGGAGTTGAGTCTTTTTGTTTTCTGTTTGGATGATTTTGGTTGGGGATCCTTCCTTATTTACTCCTAGCACTGGGGTGGTTGGGTGGAATGTGCTACACACCTCGTTGGGTCCCCTATCAACAAATGTGCAATACTTTGCAGATATAGCTTGATCCAGAGTTCACCTTGTTACAAGATGTATATTTGATACTATAGTTATACTTTTTATATTGATGTATTACTTCCACATGTGTTGGGAAGCCTTATGATGTAAACTTATGTAATTATTCAATGTGATGTACTAGAAGCTGGTGTAATGTATAATCATACTATGTAATCCTTTCTTGATCTATGTTTGTAAATATTGTTTATGCTCATGTTGTATCTGTGGAAATATGTTCATTGTATTTCCATGTTTATCTTATTATGTATATGTGTAGGGTTATCATATTGTTTTAATCTTATCGTATTTCTTTGTCATTTATGAACGTTTTAAAATTGAATACAAGTGAATGAATGGGTTACATTAATGGAATTTGGAATTTCGTCTATCATCTCATTTTGGGTTGGTTTACGTAATGTTACCTCGTGTTCCCCACATGACTTAGGTGAATAATTTGTAATCTTTTAAATGTAATGTAATTTTATTAATTTATACACTTTAATCATTTTTAAAAAAACTTGTGCCATAAATGTTAGATGTATTAGTTTCCTTTGGGGTTGCGAGGTGGGGTGTTACACAATAACTCTTTTGTCCAAATAATAATGCTTTGCACACTCCAAAACCAGCTCTAGATACAACAAGGTGGGAGGAAATCCTACTACTTGGGCCAATACCATATTAGTGATTATCTAGGCTAGCTTAGAAAGTGCATCCCTAAACATCCTCTGCTTGAAGTCATCATAATCTATATGTCCCATATTTGTATCACCAATCTTACTCCATGTAGAGATTATCTTGGACTCAAGCTAGATGCCATTGAAGTCATATTTCATCTTCTCAGCTCTAGTGTGCGGCTCCTCAGAACTAGCTTCTGATGATTTTGCTTTGGACCCCTTTGTTGGACTAGTTTCAACCTACATCCATTAGAAACAAACAATAATTACTAAGGCAACACATTTACATTACATTAAATCATATTACCAAAATCAAAATGGGGAAATATGAATCATTACATAATCAATATTCAAAGCATCATGGGAACCATAGAATCTCATCACAAAGCCATAAGATGAAGCATTATAAAACCTTGGGATTTTCCATACTTCGGGGACTTTGGCCATAAATGGATTTCAGAGAACCAGTCCCTAGGTAGATTCTCTAAAGGCTCAATTGCTTGAGGAATCCATGGGGAAATGGATTTTCTGAAAAGGGGCCAATTTAGCACAACCTTGAGTCAAAATTCAATCATAATCACCATCCAAGCATTAAGTTGAAACATTCATCCCTATCTAAAAAAAAAGGTTCAAAATTTTAGGGGCTCAAAGGATTTTGGATAATCTAGAGAAGGGTGGATTATCTGAATTCCTAAATGTTTGGGGAATCTAGAGCTCGAAGGATTTCCTGAAGATATTAGTTCAACCCCAAACCTAAGTCATTATTCCCTTGCCAACTTTGTGCAATCGCCTTACTCAGGGGGTCAAGTCAAATTCATGCATGTGCGCTCCTTAATCAATATTTTTCATTTTAAAGCCTTTGGAGGATTTTAGAGAATCTGCAAAGGGATGGATTTTTTGAATATCAATACACTCAGTGAATCCATGACCCAATAGAATTTCTAAAGGATACCAACCTGCTAAGATCTACCTTAAGACATTCAATTTACGCCCTGAAACCATTCTTGAGCTACACAAAGTATTTTTGATGCACCAATACAACCACACACTTGTCAAAATTTTTGAGGATGGGTGTACTCGGGGAATCCATAAAGCATGGAATTTTTGAAGGAACTTACTTTCAAAGAATCTTCCTAGGGATGGATTTTCTAAAGCTCACGGTTAACACCTCATTTCTTTAGTTTTTTGAAAACCCAAGTCTCAAAGTATCCCCAAGGGTTGGGATTCAAGTGCAAACTCACAATACTAGGTGATTTCTTCTATGAAACTCATCATGAAAACTCAATCATTAAATCCTCAATAAATCACACTAGGGAAAACAAATATAGCCAGGGTTTAGCATTGTGCCCACTAGATTAATTGTTTGAAACATAATCACCACCAAAGACACCGAGATAAACCCTAGGCAAGAATTTAGACACAAACTTGTAAAGTATTCCACCTCACCTCATCACAATATGCCACCTCAATCACCAAACCAATAAAACTAGAATTAGGGCACACATACAATCAAGGTTCCTAATGACTTCATCAAATTGACCTCAAACCATATCAACTGTAGACTCAAGAAGCTTGAAGATTCCTAATTCAAGCCCTAGCTTGATAAAGTTGTCATGCCCTACCTCAAGCAAATCTAGATGAATTCACAAAATGTTCAAAGGAAACTGTATACACCTTAAAATGGTCACATCACATTGTCTGGTAATTAATTAAATATTTTTAATATTTAATTAAAATCTTCGAATTCTATTTGCGTATAAATAAATTTAAATAATTTATTTATATTTCTTCATTCTTTCATTTCGATTAAATAAACAAGTTTATTTAATCATCTTTTCGTATTCATTTCTTAATTAATTAAATAAACATTACGATTTATTTATATTAATTATCAATAATCTTCGTTTGAATATCTTATTCAAATAAAGATTAAAATATTATTCTTCTTCTAAATATCATTTACAATTAAATATTCCAAAATATTTAATTATTTCTTCTAATCCAATTTAAATATTCATTCTTTATATCATTTACAATTAAATATTCCAAAATATTTAATTATTTCCTCTAATTCAATATTCCAAAATCATTTCAAAATTCTTCAAAAATCTATTCATAATTAAATATTTCCAAAAATATTTAATTAAATCTTTTAAATTTCAAATTCTTCTATGGTCACATCACAATTAAATATTCCAAAAATATTTAATTAATTCTTCCATAGTTTTCAAAAATCAAAAATCAAAATGCAATAAATTAAATTAAATAAATTTTATTTATTTAATTTGGGGATTTATCTTCAACTCTCGGGAAATAAACTGCCAAAACAGAAAATTAAATTTCTCTGTTTCTGTGCAGGCCTGTTCCCGTGGGTTGAAGACATGAATCCATTCTTCTCTCCAACCTCTCAACCTCCCCCATTTTCTTCTCAACCTCTCAATCTCTCACCATTCAAACCTACCAGACAATTCATAGCCGTAGATTCTTGCCAGCCGGGATAGAGCCTGCAAAAATCTATAAATACAGCTGCCGGGAGCTCCAAATGATATAGAATTTTAAGCAAGTAAATTATAGGCAAATTGCAAGTAGCATTAGCATTCATAGAGCATTTTCATAGCAATAGCATAGAATCATAGCATAATAGCAGTAGAACCATGATACATATCATTCACAGCCCCTGTGCATAATCACAGCCCCTGTCCATATCCGTATCAACAATTCCATCTTCACCAACATATAGAATAGTTTTCCTTTGCATACTCGTTCTGTAGCAGCCATTTGGAGAAGCTTACACAATCTGAGAGCCAAAAAGCTTCAAAAGAATCTCTGTGGATAGAGAAAAATGGGATAGCACTGAAGGATTTTTTTTGTTTAAATTTAATTTAATTTCTTTAGTTTAAGGTTTCATTTAGTGTTTTATGTTTTCATTTAGATTACAATTAAGCATTTACACACATTTTTGGCGCCCACTGGCCCCCCCCTTTTTAATGTTTTGTTTGCAGTTTTTTTGACAGGTTATAGGAAAAAATAGCGGAATAGCGCAGACAACACGTTTCAGGAAGGTCACCTCCAGATTAGCGCATTTGAAGACTGTTGCAGCGCCCTTAATTGCTTTTGCAGTGCCCTTAACTGTTATTGCAGCGCCTATAACAAGTTTTGCAGCGCCCGTAACCCTTTTTGCAGCGCCCGTAACACTTATTGCAGCGCCCGTAACACTTTTTGCCGCGCCCATAACACTTTTTGCAGCGCCCGTAACCCTTTTTGCAGCGCCCGTAACACTTTTTGCAGCGCTCATAACACTTTTTGCAGCGCCCATAACAAGTTTTGCAGCGCCCTTAAGTCATCCTGCAGCGCATACAAACAACATTTTCATAGGAAATCTTAAAATGGCCGTATCTTGGTCATTTTTTGGTCTTTTTCAGAGCTTTTTTTTTTGAAATGGGGTAGAATTTCATAAGCTATCTAATGGTGTGAGTTTTTATTAGATTTTACAAAGTTAAAACTTTCAAAATTGCATATATTTAAAAAAATTACATGTTTTGGGATTTAATACACTTTTGCTTGCATGCATGTGTTTCTTCTTGTCTTGGTGACTTTTTGGTGAATCATACGGAGCTGGAAAAGCATTGGGATCAATCAACATCCTTGAAGATTCCTATAGCGCCTTTGAAGATTCCTACAACGCCTATGATGTCTGTTGCAGCGCAATTTTTAAAAATATAGTTTTGTAATCTATAATTGTAAAATAAGTTAACTGATTCTGACGCAGCCGCGGACAGTTAATAATCTAAAGGATAAAATTAACCAATCCTAGGGTAGTCATCTAAAGGATAAAATTAACCAATCCTAGGGTAGTCATCTAAAGGATAAAATTAACCAATCCTAGGGTAGTCATCTAAAGGATAAAACGAAGCAATCCTAGGGTAGTCATTTAAAGAAAAATGAACCAATCCTAGGGTAGACACTTCATCTTTCAATTTGGCCTTAAAATGAATTTTATTTTTATGTGAAGCAACATCTTCACTTAGTTTAGAAAATTTTAATTTGGTGCTTAAAAACTGAATCCTTGTTTGCTTTGTCTTCGGTGATAGGCCTATGCTCTCCCCTTAACTGGGTGATCAAAAATCCAAACTCACCTATTTCCTTTTATGCATTTTACAGCTTTGTTAAAACCTTGTAGAGAGCCTGCTCTTGTGGGAAAAATTACTCACCCAAGAGGAACGACTCAAGTGGGTTCAAGCCAAAGCCAGGCTATTTCGCCCCACTATAAAATTTAAAGCAAATTTGGGGAAACCTCTTTTGGGTAGTGTGCAAGATAACCATCCCCAAAGCTTTGTTCTAAAGGTTAGGAGGTCTCCTGAGGGAGTTTATTATTGCTTATTTTAACTAAAAAATCCTATTATGAACTTCCTAGTATAGTGGCAAATGTAGGCCAGCTGAAGTAAACATTCTGAGTATAATCACAAAGTGTAAGGAGGGAAGAATCACCAAGATAGCCTGTCAGAATCAGCCAAGGACTGCTTGCTCAGGGATCCCAGATCCACTGTGACTCGAAGCACGACTTGAAAAAGACAACACGTTTCTTCAGTAAGAGCTACTGTAGCTGTGAGTCGACGCAGTTCTAAGATGTGGGCTGTTGATTACTAGAATGACCTATTTGAGCATTTAAGAGTGAGTCTGTCTGAAATTGTCTTTCATGTACAAAACCTGTGAAAAAATTTGATGAAAAACATTTTCTTGATCAAACACTTCATGTTAGTATAGGGCTTAAAGAATAACTGTTTTCAAAATGTTTGTTGTGTCTTCCATCACATTAATTCAGATAAAGAGATCATCCAAAATGAACATGAAGAACAACAACTGAAATCACTCAAAAAAAAATTCATACCATTGGTCCAATAATGTTCTCAATACTTTTCCCATGCTTAGAGATTGGAACTCAACAAAATTTCCCAAAAAATCAAATATCCAACAAAAATCCAAGCAATAAAATCAATCCATCTAATTAATTCTTCCAATTTCATCAATTCAATCCCTCACCTCAATCCAATCATTCAACCATTCAAATCCAATCAATCATCATCTTCATCAAAACCATTTCATCTAATCAAAACAATCAAATCATCTTCAATCAATAATCCAAATGCAAGTCACTCAACACATTCTTCCAACACATTCATATCCAATCACATTCATCCTAATCACTCTTCTTAGTCACATCCTATTCATTTCATCCTAATCAATCCAAGTCATCTAATCTAATCATTCCACATCATCACCATCACCAACCTAGTCCTAGTCACCACTTGTCAAAATGGTCATAATCATAAACAAGCCCAATCCTAATCATAAGCCCAAAATCATAACCCAAGGGGGCTATCCATCTAGGCCAAATCATGAGACAAAACCTAAGCCCGAGATCATCATTCAAGGAATTCCTTTCTCTAGTTCAAATCATGAAACAAAACCAGAACATAAAATCAGACCTCGAGGGGCTTCTCCTACCACCTCTAATGATGACATGAACTATGTTGCATACTTTGAGGAACAAATCGATGTACAAGAGCTTACCCACATGTGTGACACCATGCCCACATTAGAACAGAAATCCCTAGCATCCCAACTTTGAAACCTCCTTCAAACACTTCACCAAAAACCCAAACCCCTAGACCATCAAACCATACAAAGCCTTCAAACCCTCTTCCAAAACTTTCAACAAATTAAATCACCTCAAATCCAACACCTCCTAGCTCAAGCCAATCAATTCATTGCCACTTGTCAAATTCAACAACCACAACATCATCCCCTATCCATTCATTATCACCCTTCCACCTCATACCAATCTAATCCATCCACTTCTTCGCATGCCAATGCCACATCAACCTATCAAGCCACATTACAACAAACACATGTGAACTTAATTTCTACCTTGCAACAAGGCCAAACTTCCTCATGTTCTAATGCCACTTTTGACAAGGGGAACACCAATCTAGTTCATGCACCCTATAACTTTATCATACCATCATCCAATCAAAACCAAAACCCTAAGCCAACACCTTCCACCCATACACCTACAAAGGATGTGACCCAAGGGCTACTAGCAAGGAATCAAACATTGCCATGCCATTCAACACATATACTTGAACATGCAAAAGAGTCCACAAACATCATTCCAAGTCCTTCAAGCCAATCATGTCATCCACAACTACTTGATCCAATTCAAGAGTCATCCCCTTTCACCTCCATTCAAATAAGTCATGAGATATGTCAAGAGAACAATCCTAAACATGAGGAAACATTACCCCCTCATCCACATAAAGATCAACACCCTCCTAATGATTCCATTCATAACATACCTAATACTATTCATGATCAATCTTCCATCTTTGATCAAGACCCCTTTTATGATCAAGAAGACCATGATGATCCTCTTAGCCAACTTTATGAATTCCATGGTCAAGAGCTTGCCACCTCACCCATCCATGATCCATCAACATCCACTTCCCTTGATGAGAAATATGCCTCCCAAGCACACATAGAAGATCAAACAAATATCTTGGATCTATGTGAACACAATGCTAATCAAGATCCTAATGATCCTCCGTCGCCCACTATCGACCCCATTGCAAGTCCTCCATCATATCCTATTGGTCTTTCCACCCTCATTCATGAATGTTCTTCCTTAGAACAACAACAAACATTATCTTCTCCATTCAATAAAGAACTCATGTCAAATGTTTCACCTACACCTAGTCCCATTGTCCATTGCACACTCCAAAACATGAACCACCAAGGTAAAGGTCTAGACCTTCATGAACAATATATTTTGGAGCCTATACATGTCAAAGTCCCTCCATGCTCTTATGGCCTTGGACCTACACCCCAAGGACAAAAACCTAAAGATGTTGGTATTTCCTCCATGCCTCCTAAGTCCACTTTCCATCATAAAGCCTATCATATCCCTAAAACATATGTTTCCATTCCACCTCCATCATCCTACAAATGTCAAAAGCATGTGACCATACACCTTCCACCATCCACTCTACCACCATTGCTTCCAACTCCTAATATCCCTCCATCTAATCTACCTCCACTTCTCCCAATACCTAATATCCCCACCATTCAATTCTCTTATCCATCTATCCATAAATACCCTAACATTCATAATCATGACCAACAAATGCACACATTGTATAAACATGAAGCTTCCACCCATTCCACCATACCCATGGGATTCAAAAGCAAGAATTTCAATGCCTCTACCTATAAAGTAAAAAATTCTAAGGGTTCTCATGCCTTAGGACATCAATACAAAAATTCAAAGCAAAATACATTTGAAAAGTTATATAAGCCCATACCTCCAAAAGTAAAGGCCAAAACTAAATTGGTTTGGGTACCTAAGCAAAAAGAAATCAAGTCAAATGAGGCATCTACATCACAAAAATCCCAACCATCTACTTCCACCTTACATTCCCACTCTATTAAAGAGTCTCAAATTCCTAAGTCTCATAAGCCAAACAAAAAACATAAAAATACTAAGCCTATGTGGGTACCAAAAACACTTCATCCACCACCTCCTAAGCAAACATTTTCATTGCTTCCTACACCCCATCCACATCAAAAGCTTCAATGTTTATCACAATGTGTGCAACCATTGGTCATGGTTCCCTTCCATTTCACAACAATTCCACATACCTCCATCTCCCCATCCTTCATGCATTATCCTACATATCCCCCCCACCATCTTCCTATGGTCCATTCTTTTGGCTAAGCCTTCCCACTCATCCTTTGCATAAGTCCCATATAATCCTTGTCATCTTCCCTACATAATCTGCATCATAATCTGCTATTCCCCATCCATTTTTACATAAGACTTTCATAATCTTCCATCTACCTAATCCATCTCACACTCATGCAATTCCTTACCAACATCTATGAGCATAATGAAATTTGACATGGTCCATGCAATGGCATCTATCTAGTGGGACTACCAACTTTCATGCAACTAGAAACTTGAGTCCCTCCTATCCATATTCCCCTTCTATCCAAAAGTCAAAAAGTCAAGAGAAAAATTAATAAAAGAAGAAAAAAAAAAAGTAAAGAAAAATCCCTTCGTTCAATGGTGAAAACCTGATAAACAGGTGCCTTGGATAAGTACCATGATGAAAACCTAGCAAGTAGGCGTCATGTGTAGGTTGATCTTCTATGTCACTTACACTTGGGAGCACAATGTCTTATCTATCCAACCTATCATTTTCATGTCATATCATTTCCATCCTACCTACCATCTTTAACCATCATATTGAGTCTATTCATACATACTTATCAGATTGAGTCCACTTATCCACCATTCTCCTTTTGATCTTGATGAAAATATAGGGCCAAATGTTGAAACATGTCTTGGGTATCTCTTGACATACCTCATCCTTCCAAACAATCATATCATTATCTTATTGTCATAAGTTTTTTTCATGAAAAATCCTAAGTCTTGTACCTAGAATGGGGCATGTTATTCCTATGCGACATAGTCTTTGGAGATCACATCCTTGCTCTCTTATGATGTATACATCCATCTATCATGAGAATTTTATCCTTTATCCCATCACCCACCCTTGCACCTAGACTTGGTTTTCCCCTTTGTCATTGGTATCTAGCACAAAGGCTACTCAAATTTTGACACCTCCAAACATCAAAATCCAAAAAAATTAAAAGAAAATCAAAATCCAAAAAAACAAAAAAAAAAAAATCATTAGAAAACATCAAAAACAAATGCTATTTGTAGCTCTCCATCTATTAGTTCATGTTCTGCACTTGGCTTCTTGGCCTTCATTTTCATGCATCTTTTTCCATCATCTTAGGGTCACAACAGTACTATGCTATCATCATTTGCCTTGAGCGATAATGTCTTACCATGGTTTGATTATTGTACACATTCATTTCAGCAAGTTGTGTCAATACCTAGGGCAAATGTGGGGCATATTGGGGGCAATCAACTTTCAACAGTAAAACAATGACATCAAAGCCAATCACGCGCAAAACAAAACAACCAAATTAAACCAAAACATCCAACCATTGATCCATATCGTAGTAGCTTTCAGTTGCGTACCTTATCATGACTCATATCTGGATGATCTCTAAATCTGAATAATGTTTGGAATCACAGTATTTCATTTTTAAAAAAATGGTTGTTTAATTTTTCGATATCATTTCTCTGGAGCACACTCGATGATGTACTGAACTAGAGTGGCAAGGAAAGAGGATGATTTTTTTTTTGTCTGCTATCTGGAGGTTAATCATTTATCGGTTGCAAATATGTCATGAGACGTGATGATTTATCATTGATGACAGTTCCAAACTTGCATCAGATGGTGGTTAGTCTTTGTCTGTTTATGCAAGCAATACTCAGGTCATCTCAGTTTAATTATACCTTGATGCTTGTATTAACTTGCTATATTAAAAATCATGAAAGCAATACTCAGGTCATCACTGGTGCTAACATACCCTTTGATGCTTGTATTGAATTTCAACATTTCAATGCTCTATGATGATACAAAAAAGCACAAATAAGCTCTCCAAATGGCAATATTGTATGGATATCTTGCATGGTTAGTATAGATTGCATTCATATTAGAATTTTCATTTTGCATTTGTAGATTTTCCCAAAAGTTGGCAAAGTATACAATGTCTCAATAAAAAAATCAAAGCTGATCACATGAAAACACTATGAGGTGCTACCCCCAGATGTTGTTGGTCTCACACCACCTATTCCTACATTAGAAGATCAAATCATCAATAACATCAGAAGATCATACAATTATTCAAATCAAAATGGATCATCAAATCAATCAAATCAATCCAATCAGAATACATCATTCGACAATTTGTTTTTAACAACTTTGAAAACAAATTTATCAACATCATGTTTGTTTTTAACAACTTTAGAAGCAAACATATCAACCGATTTGTCTTTCAACAACTTTGAAAGCAAATTTATCACAATCTTGTTTGTTTTTAACAACCTTAGAAGCAAACTTATCAAATCATTTGTTCTTCATCATCATGAAAGCAAATTTATCAACATCATGTTTGTTTTTAACAACCTTAGAAGCAAACCTATCAACAACTATTTGTTTTTAACAACTTTAAAAGCAAATTTATCATCTACTATTTGTTTTCCAACAACCTTGGGAACAAATTTATCAGACAAACATCATCAAATCAGGGTATCTCAATACACAAAATTGGGGCATTTTTATCATATTTTAACATAGCAGGGGCAATTTCTTCATCAATTTTCCATTTCACATTTTTCCACATCAATTTCTTCATATCATTAGTTTCGAACGATGAATCGACATCTTCAAAATCATAAAAAATCAAAAAATTCATGAAAACTCAAAATTTTATCGATTCATCGTTCGCGGGGGCATATACATATCATTATTTCGACAATCAACATCTGGGGAAAAATTCAAAATTCTTTGAAGCAATGCGTAAAACACATCACTTCAAAGAGGGGCAAAATGTATACACCTTAAAATGGTCACATCACATTGTCTGGTAATTAATTAAATATTTTTAATATTTAATTAAAATCTTCGAATTCTATTTGCGTATAAATAAATTTAAATAATTTATTTATATTTCTTCATTCTTTCATTTCGATTAAATAAACAAGTTTATTTAATCATCTTTTCGTATTCATTTCTTAATTAATTAAATAAACATTACGATTTATTTATATTAATTATCAATAATCTTCGTTTGAATATCTTATTCAAATAAAGATTAAAATATTATTCTTCTTCTAAATATCATTTACAATTAAATATTCCAAAATATTTAATTATTTCTTCTAATCCAATTTAAATATTCATTCTTTATATCATTTACAATTAAATATTCCAAAATATTTAATTATTTCCTCTAATTCAATATTCCAAAATCATTTCAAAATTCTTCAAAAATCTATTCATAATTAAATATTTCCAAAAATATTTAATTAAATCTTTTAAATTTCAAATTCTTCTATGGTCACATCACAATTAAATATTCCAAAAATATTTAATTAATTCTTCCATAGTTTTCAAAAATCAAAAATCAAAATGCAATAAATTAAATTAAATAAATTTTATTTATTTAATTTGGGGATTTATCTTCAACTCTCGGGAAATAAACTGCCAAAACAGAAAATTAAATTTCTCTGTTTCTGTGCAGGCCTGTTCCCGTGGGTTGAAGACAGGAATCCATTCTTCTCTCCAACCTCTCAACCTCCCCCATTTTCTTCTCAACCTCTCAATCTCTCACCATTCAAACCTACCAGACAATTCATAGCCATAGATTCTTGCCAGTCGGGATAGAGCCTGCAAAAATCTATAAATACAGCTGCCGGGAGCTCCAAATGATATAGAATTTTAAGCAAGTAAATTATAGGCAAATTGCAAGTAGCATTAGCATTCATAGAGCATTTTCATAGCAATAGCATAGAATCATAGCATAATAGCAGTAGAACCATGATACATATCATTCACAGCCCCTGTGCATAATCACAGCCCCTGTCCATATCCGTATCAACAATTCCATCTTCACCAACATATAGAATAGTTTTCCTTTGCATACTCGTTCTGCAGCAGCCATTTGGAGAAGCTTACACAATCTGAGAGCCAAAAAGTTTCAAAAGAGTCTCTGTGGATAGAGAAAAATGGGACAGCACTAAAGGATTTTGTTTGTTTAAATTTAATTTAATTTCTTTAGTTTAAGGTTTCATTTAGTGTTTTATGTTTTCATTTAGATTACAATTAAGCATATAACACAGAAACCACAAGCCAATCCAAAAATCCACCATAGCCACCATGGTTCAAGCAAAACAAATGCATGCAAACAAACTAAAGCAGAAATGGAATCCTTAAGATCAAAGTGACAACAAAGAGATAGACTATGAATGCATCCATCACCTAAATGATTAAAACCCTACAAAATCAAATAGGAATCAAATAATTTCAATGTTCATACCTTTAAGCAAGGATAAATCAAGGTCAACAAGCAAAAATCACCTGAAAACTCAATCAAATTCCTAAATGCCACTACCCAAATTACTAATACCAACTGCAGAGGGAGAATGGAGGCCACCTAATTCATAGAACAATGCACAAATGAGGAATAGAAGGTGAAAATATGACTTAAAATACCCTCATAATGACAATAAATGAACCCTAGGTACGACAACTGACAAGTCATAAATGCAATGGCATGACCCCTTCAGACTTCGGAATTGTGACAGTAGATTCAAGGAATCTAGTAGGGGCCAGATTCTCTAAGTGAACAAAATTTTGTAGGAATCTAGTTGGTGGCAGATTCTCTAAACAAATATACTATCAAGGAATCCACTTAGGGGTTGATTTTTGAAAAGAGCATCCCTTTGGAAAATCCGACAAGGGACGGATTTCCTGAGACTTCTCCAACTTCAAAGTTTCAATACCTTAGCCAATTTTGCTCAAATATCTAAAGTCTAAGGCATCACATGAGACTAAAATTTTGCAAATGAAACCACCAAAGGTGTAGTGTAGATAAGGTGTTAGTCCAATCAGGCGAAGAAAAAGCCAAAATTTAGAGGAACCTATCCCTTAAGGGAAAAAGGTCAAACCTAAAGCAAACTAAGAAACAAAAGCAAGCCAAAACCAAAAGAGGGTCCCTACCTTAGGTGGAGCGTGTGTGCAAAAGTGCACAAAAAATGACAAATTTTCTAGGAAAATGCTCCAAAGCATTTTGATGACAAACTAGAATCAAGAACCCAAAATCTCTAGTTTCAATCCATGAAGTAGGTCACCCATAAACTACAGTCTCAAAATCAATGGACAAGTGAACCCTTCTTGTGCTAGAAATCCTAGTGTGCGTAGATGTATTCATTTCCCTCCCTTACCTACTGCAAGGAAACCAATGCTAGTCAAGTTAAGATACGTGGAGATTCTAACTTCAAAAACAACCTAGATAGAGCCTCGCTGCCAGTCAGGCATCCATAGCCCTGACGAGGTTATCATTGTTATTCTCCCGAACATAGCTCTACTGCCAGCCAGGAATCCATAGCCCCAATAGAGATATTTAGATCCTCCTGATAAGTTGAATTTTCTTTTGATATTCAATATTTTATTTTATTTTTCTTTCCGATATTCTTTTCTTTTTACTTTTTTTCATTTCAACTCATGAACAATGAAGTTCACACTCAGGGTTGAGAATCATAGTGGTGCTGAAGCAGAAATAAGATTTTTCACTTAACCAAACTCATAAGGAACCTACAACAACCTTAGGATTCTTAAGGTTTTTTTAAATGTAAGATTCGAGCACATTCTGGAACTAACTTAATCCAATGACCTATCCACTTTTAGCATTTAGCACATATGACACTGGATAAAGGATTTCTACCAACCCATCCAGAAAAATGATTAAAGTTTGTACAAGAAATACTTAGAATAGTCCCAAATAAATAATCCTTGTGAAATTCTTACACTTCCCCAAACAAAAGAACAGAGAAACTTCAAATCCAAAGCAAATACAACAAGAAAAACCACCTAAACTAACCGAAACAAAAGCAAAAGAAAAATAAACCAAAAAAAACAAAGGAAAGCTAATACCTACTCTAACTATTTACATGGATGAGCTGAAAACAACTTAAGCAAGGAAATAATGCTTCAAATGCTACCCATTCACTGGCAATGGGACATCTCCAATGAGATTCTTGAGGCAAAAAGCATTATCCCCTAGGATTTTAGAAATTTTATAGGGGCCAAGCCACAACTTGTCAAACTTAATATGCTCCCCTTTATTTTCATGTGCCTTATCCCAGTACAAGACCAAGTCTAAAATACTTAAGGCCTTGACCTTAACCTTATGATCAAACCACATTTTAACAACACCCTGGTGTTTAACACAGTTTTCCAAGGCTACATCCTTTTTCTCTTCCAATTGTAGCAATTCATCCAAATGGGCTTCTAAACATTCCCCTTCATTGTAATACTCATTAATAAATTGGAGAATGAGAATTCTCAACTAAACAGG
Source organism: Sequoia sempervirens (assembly GCA_007258455.2). Lineage (NCBI taxonomy): Eukaryota > Viridiplantae > Streptophyta > Pinopsida > Cupressales > Cupressaceae > Sequoia > Sequoia sempervirens. The sequence goes on along the minus strand of VDFB02047230.1, from coordinate 311,500,491 downwards.
GAACACAGGTTCGAGGCTATACACAAGACGATATGGGGATGTTCCTAGAGATGTCTTCTTTCAGGTACAATCAACCCATAGGGAAAATCTCAGTTGGGGATGCCAATCCTTAGGATTCCTCTCAAGAAACTTATGGATCACAGTTAGAAGATTCTTGTTTGTGGACTTATCTAGGCCATTTCCCTGAGGGTAGTAGTTTGAAGAAAATTTAATGACAATACCATGATCAAATTCTCAACCTAAAAATTTTAGTGAAGTGAATGTAGGACCATTATCATATACCAAAGAAAATAGAAAATGAAAGTGATTAATGATACCTGATTCAAGGAAATTGACCACTGCCTCTGCAATACACTATTTGTAAGCAACAACTCTAGTCCACCTAGTGAAATAATCAATAATAGTAAGGTTATACATGTGTCCTCCAGAAGAAGGCAGATTGATTAGGCTGATAAAATCCATACCCCACTATGCAAAGGGTTTTACCTCAATGACCGGTTGCAATGGAAGAGTAGAATGCTTCTCTTTGGTAGCACAATTCTGGAAAACATGGCAAGCCCTTACATGGTTGTGTGCATCTTTAAATAAAGTGGGTCAGTAATATCCTGCCCTTAGGATTTGATGTGCAGTGGCAAGTCCAGAACCGTGACCTATGCCATATTTTTCATGAGATTTTATAATCACACGAGCTACTTCCTCTTTCCCCAAACACCACAAATAAATTCCCTAATGATTCTTCTTATATAAAATGCCTCCTTGCAACATGTAACTGTCACTTTTCAAGTGTCAAACCCTTTATTGTACTACGTTCAAATGATTGGGGCATCTATAGTTCAACAAATAGTAAACAATGTCATCATACCACTCATCAAGGGACACATCCTGGAGATGATACTATTGTTCCATAGTTTCTAGCCCTATTTCAACCATTGTCTATGTTAAAGCTTGTCCCCTTACCAACTTCATTGGCTAAATTTCTATATCATATTCCTACAACATAGTGACCCACTTGGCCCTCCTTTCTCCCATCTCATTCTACATCAGGAGGAGCTTCTTGGTTGGGTTAGGTACAATGGCAAAGACTTTATTCATCAAAATGTAATGTCTGAATTTTTTAACTCCTTGGACCAAAGCATAAGCTTGTTTCTCCACATTTGGATACCTCAGCTCCACATCTATGAGATGAACACTCATGAAAGCTATAGGATTCTCATTCCCCTCATCTGATTTTTGTGGTAGCATGCTTGCACAAGAATGATCTAATGTAAAAGAATATAAATAAAATGGCTTTAGATAATTGGGATTGACCAATACTAGTGCAGTCGCTATGGCTCTTTAATTTCATCAAATGCCTACTTAGCTCTAGCATTCCACTCCACTTTCACATCCTACTTCAGCATTGCATTCAATGGTTTTACTATTTTTGCAAATCCTATGATAAATTTTTGAAGAAAGACCCCATCTCCTTTTTGTTGGTCGGTGGTTGAATCTTCAAGATAGCCTGAATTCTATTAGGATTAATTGAGATTCCATGCTTAGAAATCACATGCCCCAGGAGCTTCCCTTCAGTTACTCCAAATATGCACTTCTTAAGATTAAGGGAGATGTCGAATTCTTTGCATCTCTAGAACACTTTGGATAAATTTGAAATATGGTCACCTCTGTTCTCATAGAAAACTATTAGATCATCCATATAAATTATAATACACTTGCCTATGATTTCCTTGAAGGAAATATCCATCATCCTTTAAAATGTGGCCCTGCATTGATCAATCTAAAGGGAATTCTCATGTAAGAAAATGTGCCCCACTTGGTGGTGAAGGTAGTATAATTCCTATCCTCATATTGGAACATGACCTAATTATAGCTAGAGTAGCCATCTAGGAAGGACATCATTTGGGAAATGTTTACAATCTCCAAAACCTCACCTAATGAAGGAATTGGATAGTTATCTTTTTTGGAAGCTCAATTGAGGTTTTTGAAATCCACACATAATCTTATCTCTGCATTCTTCTTACGGACCAAAACCAAGTTGGCTACCCATGTAGAGTGTCTAATTAGGAAGATGATTTGAGCAGATAACAATTTCTGCACTTTCTTCTGAATAATACGCTCTAGCCACATGTTAATGGGCCTCTATCTTTGTCAGAAAGGTTTTTCTCTAGGCTTCAAGGGAATGGTGTGTGTAATAATCAAGCTTAAATAATTCTTTAGATCTTCATAGCTCTATGCTATGCCATCCTAATAAGCATGTAATGCATCTATCAGGCCTTTCCTTTCCTTTGGAGTACACACCTTTCCTATGAACACATTATTGACATCATCTGGAATACCCATATTGTATGTTTCACGCTAACTATTTATCAAATCCTTCTTGGCTTGTTGATCTTGGTCTTTTATCTTGTCAAGGTCAAAGATCCTCTCCAACTACACAATCCCTCTTGGGATTGTATTTGTTTTTAGGTTCAGAACTCCTTCCATATCTAGCTTCGCTTCCTAGGGCTCCATTTCATCAAATACATGGGAAGTAAACACATCAGAGTGGTTTATCAAGTCTAGGATATGCTTTTCATCCTCAAACACTTGTAAATTCATAACATTTTTTGTTACGGAAGGGACTGGCATAAGTTCTACTATGAATTTCTTCAATCCAGACAAGAAAAATGGCCCCAGTGTACTAGCAACTTGTGCAAGAGCATCTGTAGTGCAATTCCTACTCCTGGGAAACAACTAAATGTTGAATGCATCAAACCATTCAACAAAATACCACACTCTATGTTAGTAGTTGGTCATCCTCCTATAATGGCAAGAGTATTGCCTCTTTACCTACTTGACCACTAGTTCAGAATCTCCAAACACTTGCAGAATTTTAGCTTTCTTCCTCAAAGCCATAATAATCTATGGACTAACACTTCATATTTTTCTACATTATTAGTGCACTAGAATTGAAATCTATGTGTGGAAAAGAAGCTTTTACCCATTGGACTAATGAGCTCAAATTCCTCAAATCCAGCACCTGCTCCTTGCTTAGAGTTAGAACCGTCAAAGCGTAAAGTCCAAAACTTGGTAGAAGATATACCTCTAAAACTTATAGTACCCTTACTCGAGAAAGGATCTTGTTGAACCATCAGTTGTTTCCCTTTATCATCTCTTGGAATTTCCTATATCTTGAATTTAAATTCTCGAGGTGGATTGATGCATCTCCTTATTTTCTCTACAATAGTCTAGCAAAGACAACATTCAAGCTCAGGATGGTAAGCATTGTGTACTCTGCACTAGTTGGGTAACAAAAATTCCTCAAAATTGATTTTCTTTCCCAAATTTATCTGATCTTCAACACTCTTTTGGATGAATTCCTAAAAATTGTCAAAAAATCCAAGATTACCATCATCCAATTCAGAATCCTCATCAGTTTCTATGAGTGCCTCAATATTGTTGGAAGACTGATCTAACTTCTTAGGTACATCTTGCATCATTAGCACCTCCTCCACTTCTAATTCCTCAGTAGCAACTGCTAGGACATAGTTTCCTAAGCTTTCTTTAGAAATAAATACTTCATTAGAGGTATTCTTATATTCAGTAATTAAATACCTCAATCTGGGTTCTCTCTCAATATTAATCTGATTTGGGATTCCCTTCCATGACAACCACATATGGGAGTGATCCTTTGAATTATATCCATTAGGGACTCTCGTGAAATATCTTCCAAGGATCATTCTGTAGACATCAAGTATGTCAGCGACCTGGATATTAATAACCTACTACACACATCGATCTAATGCTACCTACATTGGGATCATGTTTAATTCTCCCACTATACTTACCTTAATTTTATCCAACTAAGTCATTTTATGCTAGGAGAGAGAAAGAGTAATGCCTAGAGCCTTACAAACTAAGAATGTCATTACAATCATTGAGGCACTAGAATCCAATAAAGAGTTATGCAAATTTTTACCAAATATACGAATAGAAATTAAAAAAAGGAGTATCCTGCTTGGTTTGGAAGAAAATTACTGGAGAATCAACATTAGCCACTTGACTCTTATCCTTTTCTTTACTTCTATCCATTTTCTATGCTTGTGGTTGCTCCTTAGTAGGTTGGGTATTATGACTTGGAGCTGATTGAGAATTTTGTGTCTTTTCAACTATATCTTGAACCACTAGCTCAACAAAAACAACTTTCTTGACAGTAGAATCTTGTGAAAACCTTGTGGATGCATGGTCATTCAAAGAACCCAACATAGCACTTTGAATAGCTAGAACTCTTAACAACTCAAAAGCTGAGAGACTCACCTATACTTTCTTGAGTTTCTCTGCTACATATTCTTCCATTTGGAAGACAGTCATGTCAGAGTTGATTACCTCTAGATGATGCTCCTTGTTGATCCTTGGAAGCCTCTCCTTTTGAAGTATCATAAGATCCTCCTCTAGAGAAATATTGATTTGGAACATGAGGATATGAAGGATTATTGATGACATTAGGTTTAGGTGGAGTGCTAAAATTGTTCAAAGGTATGGATGTGGTAAATGGTCCTCCAACTTTCCTATTCCTTAAGTCATATGGCCTAGTTGTTTGGTGAAACCTATGGAATTCATCTATTCTTTGTTCTTCCTCATCCATAGGGCCATTTTCAAACAATTTTTATATTGACTCTTCACTATATAATTGTTCTAGTTTTGCACCTTTTTTTTTGTGGACTCTTCTTTAGGCCCATTCTCTTCACTTCTAGGAAAAGGAGCATGATTTAACACCAGCACCGATGAATCATAAGGGTTAGATGGCACAATTTCTTGACCATGTGTAGAACTTCCTATAGCATCTTGTACCTCCATTTGGAATATGGCTCCAGTTGTTTGGAATTTAGGACACTTGAATTCATAATGTTGGGTTGTCTTGTGAAGTCAACAATATCCTTTTAAAGCAGCCTCTACAAAAGGACTATGCTGGTTAACTTTTCTAGATTGTCGGGTTGATCCAAGGGTGTAGGGACTCCACCATTGTTAGGTCTGGTGTTCCAAGCCCTATTATGTCTTGGTGGTGGTCTCCTGTCAAATTTATTTTCCCGATGGTTGGCCTCTATCATAGATTTGGCCATGACCCTACATATATTTCCTATTATCCCAGTTATAACTAGACTCTTTATTGTCTGTTATCTCTATTATAGTTAGATTGTATACTTCTCTAAGTAGCCTACAATTGGCTATTCTAGTTCCTCAAGTAGGTAACCTCTATAGATAGCTTCTTAACTTGTTTTTTCAACTCATCTAGTCTCTCCTTGTCTATATTACTTGGAGCTGGCATAGAATTTGCAAAATTTTGCAAATAAACTACATAAGAAACTTGGTTCAAGGACTAATTTAGCACCTCAAAATTTTGCAAATAGTTGGGGATATAGCTTGTTGCTGGAGAAAGCTTCCTGGCCTATATTGTTTGAATAATTTGGTATAGGGGATGCTTGATTCAATGGGGGTCTCAGATGAGGAACTATAAGTAGTTGTGGGACTAGATTCATGATTGGAGTCTAATTGGTTAAGGCCCGATTTATTGACTGGACTTGTCCTGGATGAGCAATTGGCCCTAATGATGGTAAAGGTCCTAAAAAATGTTTCCTTAAATTTGTACTTGCCTTAAATACCTTTGTATATGCATCCAAAAAATAACAAGGGCATTATGTTTCCACTTAATGAAAGTGGTTCTAAGACTATCCAGTGCATCATAATAAACTTCTCTAGTTGTGGCATCATCCATAGCATAGGGTGCCTGTAGCTGAGTGTAAGCATGATGAAATCTATTATTGAAACACCCTATTGGCTCATTGATCTCTCTTTTGACCTTAGTGAACTAAAGGTACAAATCATTAGCACTGATGGGAATATGGGTATCTTGAACTTAAGCAAGAAGGCATTCTCCAACTGAACCCAACTAGTTATAGACCTAACTAGTAAGTGATTGTACTAGTAAAAGGCCTCTTCACCTAGAGAATATGGGAAAAACTTGCATGCAACATCCTCATGATTAATTACCCAATCCTTAAGGGTAGTTTGGAAAATTCTAATGTGCTCCTCAATCATTCTATTGGGATCACCAACATGGAACTTGGTACAAAAATGCTCTGGATTTTTTGGCATGGAATTGTAATTGTTAAAGAGAAAGGGTGAGGGATTATTTGCCAGAAAAGCCATTGGTGGAGGTGGAAGTGGAAGTGGTTGATTAACCAGTGTTTGAGGCTACTAAATGGGTGAAGGGTTTGGCTCAATAGGAGTTGGTTAAGTGGGAAGAGCAACAAAATCAAATGATGAAGAAGAGGATGATGGCCAAATGGGTGAATATGATGATGCCTCTCCCTTTTTGGTCCTCCTTGACCTAGTAGGGACTCTTAACTACTAAAAATATCCTTCTATTCTAGACCTTGTTTGTCTCTTGAATCACTATGGAGATATTGATGATAGAAAAAACTCCAGCTTGTTGAATCAACCCTCCTTCTAGCACCAATTTGTTGATGGCATTTTCTGTATAGCAACAACTCAGATAGAATACAATATCCAATCTCTCTTGAAAGGTAAATCTCTATCAGCAAGCCTCAAGAGATAACCCCAAGGTCTCTAATGTTAGGTCTTGACAATGCACAAACAACTCAATGATGATGCGAAAATGTTGGTAATCACAAGGGGCCTTGCACACAAATGTTGGAAGCTATCAAGTTTATCAAATATTGCAATGTGATGATGCTTTCCAGTCCTAAAACTAACCTAGATTTAAAAGAGAAAGGGTTTAAGAGAGATTCTAAAACTAACTCCTAATATCAATCATGAAAACAATAGACCATTCAAAATGGACCAACCCTTCAAACCAATTCTTGCTAAACCCAGATTAAATCTACAATATCATAGAAACAGTGTAATCTCCTAAGGCATAAAAATTTTCAGATCATGAAGCATTTACACATCAACCCAAATTTTGAATTGAAATCAATAAATACCCACAATTGAAATCAACACAATAAGATATAGGCCCAAGCTAACTTTACATGGAAACTTACAATTAGTAAGCTACTAAAAGTATGGACCAATGGTTTCTCAAACACTTTAAATACTATATCATAAACACAATTGAACTACAACTATTTCTAAGATCATCAAAGAAATATCTTAAAGAAATTTATCAAAATATGAAACACAAGAAATATGCATATATGAATAACACAAAGAAGAACACCAAAGAACAATGTCCTCAATTGTATTTGTTTCACCAAAATTTTCAACAACTCAAGTATCTTAAGTATTACAGCGCTTCTCCAAATTTTTAGCTAAAATTCCAACTTTTTCTAACCGTCTAACCCTTACAAATGAGGTGAAAACCTCAATTTATAACATTACATCCTTAGGTTAGCCTAAATTAGGGTTTACAACTTAGGTCGACCAAAAAGGTTTTCCCTAGCATATTTCAAATTTCCCTAATTCAAATTTACATTAAAATAATGGAGGGAGGCTTCAAAAGTAAAATTTTACAATAAATACTCCTCTCAACATGGAATTCAAGGTGCAACCGATTCACATCTACTTACAAGCTTGATGTAGTGGGCACACATCTCAAGATGGTCCAGTTTGGCAGTCCACCTTATCCTTTTTTCCTTTTCTTCTAAAAAATTATTTAACTTTATCAAGAACTAGGTCTAAGTCAGCCTGGGTTGGGATTGAGATTAAATTAATCCTTGATTTTATTGAATTTAATTCACCTTCATACTTAGTCAAATTTTTATCCCAATCAGAATAAAGACCCTGATATCTATCCAAGCTGGATATGTAAATTGTAGCATCCTCTAGTTGGTCTTTTACTATTGGGCCACTATCTATAGGTGAATAGATCTCATGCCACCACTTTTGTAGTTTCCCAACATTCAAGTTCTTCTTTCCATGCTTCTTCCATCCAATAACAATTTCTAGAAAAGTGATGTAGCTATCAGAAATTTCCTTCACTTTGTTTTGAGCCTTGGAGATCTTCTTTGGTGATTTCATCTTAAGTTCATTCTTGAAGTTAAAATCCTCTATCCATTCCAGGACCTTTGATTATTCTCCCTTGTTATGACACCTTCCTTAACCAATACATCTGTAGGGACTTGAAGTATATTTTCCAACTCTTTAACAATGAGGTCATCTAGGTTCTTACAATCGAGTGGAAATTGTGTCATATCTTTAGAAAGGAAGGATGCCTTCAAATCCATTTGTAGTACCTTATTGATCATGGCATCACCTCTCTCACTCACACAGTACAACCATTCATGTGTATCCCTTATAGATGACTTCAACATCTCAATCTCTGAAATAGTCTCCTTTGACAACAATGCTTAGGAGAATGAAGACCCCTCACTACTTTGTGTTTGCAGTGGCTTAACAAGAAGTTGAACATACTTGTACACTTCTTTGATTTGCTTTTGCAGTTTTTCCTTCTGTTCGGTCTCTTTGTCTAATCTCCTCATAATGTATTGACATGACTCCTGAAACTCCTCTTTTTCCTACTCCTTTATGGTGGGACCCAAATTGATGTTCTGAACCTTATAATTTGAAGGTCTCACCTCATCTTTATATTTATTCTCTGTGGGAATAGCAACATGGAAAAATATGTTATTAAATGCATCCCTAGAGAACTTAGAAATATTTTTGGCCCTCTTCCTCTCCTTGCACTATCCCCAACTTTCTAGGAACTTGTCCTGGTCTAAAGTCTCACCCTCTACAACTATTTCCTTTTGTTTCAATCTCTATTCTAACCATTCAAGAGCAGTTGGTTGCTTATTTTCTACATCCTTCTAAGAAGTTTCCTACTTTGATTGATCATGGGGAGGTCTTTCCTCAACAACTTCCATGTTCACATCTTCTTTTCTTTCATCTTGTTGGCTTTTTTCTTTATCAAGATTTACTTCATCTTCATCAAACTTGTCACCATCAAAATTATCATCATATTCAGCCTAAATATGTGGTTGATCAATGTGTTCCTTCTATGGAGGCTAAGATGGTATTTCTACTATAACCTCGAAGGTTGCTTCTTTGTTAAGTACTTCCTATTCTTCCAATTTCTTTTCAAAATCACTTAGTTTCCCACCTTTTGGTGTGGGAACCTCTTCATCTAATATCTATTCCCCTAGATTATTGGGAATATTTCCTTCTTCTTGTGGTTGATCAGGGGCACTAGAAACATTGCCTTCTAGTACACTATGAATTGGAGATGGAATGGGAGAATTATCCCCTACAACTTCCTTTTCCATATTCTTTGTAAGATCATCAATAGGTACCTCTTAAGTGGTCACCTCCTTCTCTTTATCCACATTTTCTACTGGAGTGGCTTTTGGTTAAGGAGAACTTCTCCTTACATATACCTATTGATTTTCCCAAGCACTATCAACATCAACCACCTTAGGTTGAGTTGCCTCTTCTTCAATGACTTTGGCCCTTTTGGCCTCTACTAATTTTTGGCTCTTAGTCATTATCTTTCTTTTCCTAGAGGGTTGGGCTCCCTCATCCACTTCTTTAGTAATCTCCTTTGAGGGATTTCTTGCTTTGTCCACTGGTTGCCTCTTTTCTTTATTTTTAACATGGCTTCTTGTTCTTCTCCTAATGATAAATTGTGACCTTTCCCCATCCTCTTCTAAGGGAAGCTCTCCTATATCATATATGGTTTTTTTGTTTCCTCCTCTAAGTTGGATTCAAGATCTCCCATCAGATCATATGTGAACTTTGTGCCATCTTCCTCTAATTCTAAGATCTTGTGCTTTACCAAAATTTTGGAATATTTGAGAACAAGAGCATTGATCACATTAAGGTCCACAACCTCCTCCTTAGACCAATTAACAGGGGGGAGTGGCCTATCCTTATACCACTCATAATCATGATGTTGCAGGAATTCTCCATCATCATTCACTTGGTCTGAAACTTGAGCAATTTTGTGTAGCCTAATCATTTTCAAAGACAACCTTGAGCACCTTCTTCTAATCACTTCAAATTCATCCCTGCAGTTGACCCAATAGTCTTTTGTGTGTATCTTATGCATATATTATCTATTTACTTGCCTCTGAGAAACACCATAAGGGTCAAAGTTGTCCCTGTTTGTATCTAAATATAAATGGTAATGTACCATTTCCTTCTTAGCATATTGAGCGCTCTGAATTAAGGGGAAAGCCTCCAAGAATTCAATCCTCAAGTGAAATTTAGATCCAAGTGTTGGTTTATGCATATCCTTTATTACCACATTGAAGGCCACCATTTTCCTTGCCATCTCCAGTAGAATGATTTTGTTTGTTGGGTATTTGGGTAATCTTAAGGGGGAGGCTAGTGATCCTTGTATCCTGATATAAGAAAACTTCTAAAATTAGATGAACCATTGGCCATATTTCCTTATCAGCTCCATAGCTTCAGCTAAGATTCTTACATGAAATGCATCTTGCAATATACTTATGATGTACATAAAAAATGCATCATTCACTCTCTTGTAGTTGGTTGTGTTGAATTGAAGCTGAGCAAAAACATCACAAATTTTGTCTTGATCGAGGGATCCTCTATGACTAAATCCTTTATACTTATTCTTCTAGCAGGCATATACACCAAATAAGATGTCATGGTGAACTTCTTAGTGTCTTTCAATCTTCTTAATTTATCATATAGATTATCACTTATTATGCCTTCCCAATGGTAATGTTTCCCTTTTACAATATGAGAAATGATGTAAAACATCCAATTTTGAAATATAAAGGCATCCTCCAATCCCATCACTCTGCCCAAAGAGTTATCATATCATTATAATCCATTTTGAAATTAGCTTTCTATAATTGTTTGGGGAATTTTGAGTAGTGTGATTTGGGTTTGGCAATCCAATTGTTGTTCATCATTAACAAGGCTTTGTTAGGGTCCTTTGCATTCAAATCCTTAGCCTCTTTGATATTAATCTTCACTAGCTTATGATATGACCCAATGTTGAAGGTCTATGTTATGGACTCCCTTGTTAGATTAGCCATGATCTTGCCTTGAGGTCCAAAAATAACTATTCTTTCCAAATCATAATGCTTTACACACTCCAAAACTAGCTTTGGATACAACAAGGTGGGAGGAAATCCTGGTGCTTGGGTCAATCTCGTATTAGTGATGATTTGGGCCAACTTAGAAGGTACATCCCCAAACATCCTTTGATTGAATTCATCATAAACTATATGTCCCATATTTGTATCACCAATCCTACTCCATGTAGAGATTATGTTGGAATCGGTCCAAATGCCCTTGAAGTCATATTTAATCTTCTCAACTCTAGTGTGGGGCTCCTCAGGACCATCTTATGATTATTTTTCTTTGGACTCCTTTGGTGGACTAGTTTCAGCCTACATCTGTTAGAAACAAACAATAATTGCTAAGGCACTAAGCATATTTATATTACATCAAATCATATTACCAAAATCACAATGGGGAAATATGAATCATTACATAATCAATATTTAGAGGATCATGGAGACCATAGAATCTCATCACAAATCCATAATATGAAGCATTATAAAACCTTGGGATTTACCATACTTTGTGGATTTTGAGGAATTGGCCCCTAGGTAGATTCTCTTGAGGATCAGTCACTCGAGGAATCCACAAGGAAATAGATTCTATGAAAATGAGCCAATTTAGCACAACCTTGAGTCAAAATTCAATCATAATCACCATCTAATCATTAAGTTGAAACATTCATCCCTATCTAAAAAAAGGTTTATAATTTCAAGGGCTCAAAGGATTTTAGATAATCCAGAGAGGGGCGGATTCTCTGAACCCCTAAACATTTGGGGAATCCAGAGCCAGAAGAATTTCTCGAAGATATCAATTCAGCCCCAAACCTAAGTCATTATTCCCTTGCCAATTTTGTCCAATCGCCTTACTTGAGGGGTCAAGTTAGATTCATGCATGCACGCTCCTTAATCAAGAGTTTGGGTTTTAAATCATTCGGAGGATTTTGGAGAATCCACAAAGGGACGAATTTTTTGAATGTCAAGACACTCGGGGAATCCATGACCTTACAGAATTTTTGAAGGATGCCAACCCACTAAGATATGGCTTAAGACATTCAATTTATGCCCTAAAACCACTCTTGAGCTACACTTAAAGTCCTTTTGATGCAATACACAAACCATGCACTTCCTAGAATTTTGAAGGATGGACGGACCTGGGGAATCCGTAGAGGCATGAATTTTCCAAAGGAACTTACTTTCGAAGAACCCACCTAGGGACAAATTTTTTTGAAGCTCATGGTTAGCACCTCATTTCTCTAGTTTTTCAAAAACCCAAGTCTCAAAGTATCCCCACAGGTTGGGATTCAAGTGCAAACTCACAATGCCAAGTGATTTCTTTTGGAAAACTCATCATGCAAATTCAATCATTAAATCCTAAAAAAATCACACTAGTGCAAAAAAATATGGCTAGGGTTTAGCATTGCACACACTAGATTAATCGTTTGAAACATAATCACCACCAAAGACATTGAGATAAACCCTAGGCAAGAATCTAGGCACAAGCTTGTAAAATATTCCACCTCACCTCATCACAATGTGCCACCTCAATCACCAACCCAATAAAACTAGAATTAGGGCACACAAATATGATCAAGGTTCATAATGGTTTCATCAAATGAACATGCATTTTCATGTCATAGGCTTAAAATGAACTTTGTTTGTTTCACATCAAGTTAAAAGTTTAAAATGAAAAGAGTGTACTAGGTGTTTTCCTAGTTTGGTTAAAAGGAACAAAGTTGTGAGTGTGAGTTGAAATTTTTGTGTATGCAATCCCCTCACACCTTAGTGTGATCTTGGGTGAACAAAAACAAAGCTTTCAATTTCACTTTTGTTATTTAACCTTAGAGGGGCCTACTTTGAAAGAGGGAATGACTCCAACCAATTTTTTGCTCAGTCTAGTATATAAAAGGATAAGACTAAATTGTTAAATCCTCATGGTATGTAGGCCTTATCCATATAGTTTCATTCAAAAATAGGTACCTACCTTTTATTTTAAAGGTATAAGAGCCCCTAGTAGAGTGAATTAATCCGTAAGTGGCTTGTTATATGCTCACGAGGTGCCATGTCCCTGAGTATTCACTAGAACCCTCTTGTGTAGTGGCTTGAAACCCATCTATTCACTAGTGCAGCAACAGTCCTTGCTGAGGCATCCACATTCTCACAGTTCTTAGTAGAGATGAAAAGCCTACCATGGGAGATTTATGGGGGCTTCAAGCTTGGTTGACCCAAGAAGTGAGTGCAATGCAATGGGGAGCTAGTGTGGCCAAGCTCCTAGATGACCCCCTAAGAATAAGTGTGGCTGGGGAAACCCACATGGAATCTAGTGGATATAGTCCTTACCTAACCTAGGATTGTGCTTGTCTTCATTGTGCATGTTTTCAAATATTCAAAGACAAAACATTGTGTTTTCCACATGTTATTTGAGACATTGAAAAAATAAGCATCTTTCACAAAACTGGAAACACTCATTCAAATTGAAACAATTCTAAAAATTTGTCAAAATTACAAACAAACTGAACCTTTATTCATCTTGTAATGCATTTGTTATTCTGTGTGACACATTCGCCATTCTAAAATGCATTTGAGACTTTCTAAACTGCAATCGCTATGATAAAATGCATTTTCTACCCTGTGTAATGCATTTGACTGGTTTGAACTACATTTGATTTCCAGAACACCACAATTGCTTTCCTAATCCAGATCTACAACTTTTAGCAATGCACAAGCTAAAATTGTGACGCATTTGACTTCCTTCAATGCATTTGAGACCTGAAATGATGCAATTGCTTGACATTTACAAAAACACTGTTACAGTCCAAAACCCAAGATCAAACACCTTCAAACTATTGTCAAACATCTTTTTCCAGTGGCCTCTATTGAAAACCAGACAAGGAATTGCTCAAATCTTCCTTTCTTGCATCTTTTAGCTTACATTTTCCCATAATTCCATCCTTGCAAATTGTTAGTTGCACCCCTAGAGTCCATCATCATCATTTCCAGCAATAAAACAGTCTTTAGGTCCTCATTTTTGCAAACTTTGGAATAAGAAAACTTACCATACCTTGCAAAATATTTTCCTTCCAAAGTAGGTTATCATTGGACTTGGTCAAAATAATTTCTTTTAGTCATTGTCCTTTTGCGAGACCTTTCCAACTCAAAATTCTAGTTAGGAAACCTCACTTTTTCATCTTGACATTGGAATCTAGTCCTACTAACAAGTCCTTTGATGACCAAAATTGAGACATGGGCCAAGATTTGAGTGGTTAAGAAAATATTTTTCTAAAAGTCCATCAAAATTACTTAGACCTTTGCATTTGCATACTCTAGAACATTCAAGTCATTTTAGTCCTCATTTTGCATCCCTCATCCTAAAAATCTAAAAGAATAGTGTCATACCTTATCCTTTTGCATTTTACATTTCCTTTAGACAACATTTCTTTTATTGCCAAAAACCCCCAAAAATATAGTTGCATTTGCATCCCTTACTTTAAAAATTCAAAAAAACGTAGTGTCATTCCCCTTCATAGACTTAGTTTTCATTTTCATCTTCCTAATTTGAGCAAATCCTTATATGGTTAAGACTAGGCTCCAAAGGAAAAGAAGACAAATGGATCCTTTTGGACATGACACCAACCCCTATAACTTTTATAATGACATGAACCAAAATGTATACATGGGGGTACCTTTTAGTGAGATGAACATACCATCTTCTTCATGTAATCTCTTTGAACCATTCATACATAGAGATGAAAATGGACATGTATTCGTGGAAGACTTAGAAGCTGTCACTCAAAATACTAATGTGGCTTCCTTTGTAGAGGAACTTCTCTTGTAGGATTCACAGAGATATCTAGCCATGCTCTTAGACCAAGGGGCCAAATTGCCATGAGGGTTTGACATTAACACATCTCACAATCACAATGCCAAAAACAATGCAAACAATACTTCCAACACTAGTCAACCCCAACATAATGCAAGCAATACCTTCATTCATGCATCCAAAAAAAATATGACAAAAACCACCAATGCTACTTCTAATGGCATCTCCTCTCAAAATACCTCTAGCATGGTCAACACGACATCCATTGGAGGGACATCAACCACATCACAAAGCCACATCACAAGCAATACCTATAATGTCAACAAATTCATCACAAGTGATTGGAGCTACCCTTGGATCTTCAATAATGAGCACAAATTCTTCAAACCTTTTATTTGGAGCTTCATCTAGCACCGTAGGAACGACATTTTCAAATCCTTTAATTGGACCTTCAAATAATTCCATTGGAACAAAGTCATTGAACCCCTTTGGGAGGAATAAATGACGAATCTCCATTCTAGGACTTCAACCAAATGTTAACACTTCGTCACAACTTAATACCAACACCAATATCCCCCAAAGGAAAAATGAAAACATTCCACATGGTCACACTTACCAATTTGGACAAGGCAATCAAATCACACAACACATGACTTCATTTGGGCACTAAAACACTCAAGGTCAACATATTCCACAAATACAGACTAATACTGCTGGAGTACACATTCCCACATATGCGTCACACCTCCATGCACAACAACATATTCCAAATCCCAATTCTCAATATCAACAAGTTTCAAACCAAAATACATCACACATCCCACAACAATATTAGAATACATTGTCACAACAAATGGGGACTCATGGAATACCTATTACTAGCTTGTGTGACGTTACAAACAACCCCATAATTGATGCACTCACAACTCAAATTGTGACCTTGAAAAAAAAAAGGAGAACATGCAATTGCATTAAAAAAAGACCCACACATCATATGACCTATGTCCATACCCTTTTGACATGAGTCTATACATGCCATAGTTCCCTCCTAGATACATGGTGCCAAACTTCACTAAATACAAACGCAAAACCAATCCCCTTGAACACATATGAGAATTTACAACTAACTGCATGGATGTTGTGTATGAACATAACTATTTGATGAGACTCTTCCCTAGGAGTCTAGTAGGTCTTGCACTTGAATGGTTTTCTACTTTACCTAAGGGAATACAGCCATGGGAGGAACTTGCAAACAAATTTGTACAAAATTATGCCTATAACATTGACACCGATGTCACCATCCCCAATTTATGTATGCTTACTCAAGAAGAAATGGGTGAGACCTTTATTCCATTCTTCCAAAGATGGGGAAGTTTAGCAAGTCGATGCCATGTCGATATACCAGAAAAAGAAAAGGTAGACATGTTTGTCCAAAACCTTCTAGGCCCATTGAAATAGAATTTATAAGTTCATTATTGCGCCACTTTCATAGACCTAATTGAAAAAGGATTCCAACTCAAAAAGGCCCTTATTGCTAAAGAAGAACTCAAATATGGTAATGAGAACATGACCACAAACCCACCTACTGACAAAAAAAAATAATGGGCCAAAAATAAACATATCACAAATGATGATGTCGTCGATGCTAAGGAAGTAAACACAACAGGTCTTGTATTCACTCTCAAAGGGGATCAACTACAAAACATGACATTGACCACATCGACACTTACCGTAAACGCAATCCAAAACAATCAAAACCTAGGGTAGTCACATCAAACTAGGAAATTTCCAAAGAGTCGCACATATATCCCCTTGGGTGAACCAATTGAAATGGTCCTTAAGAAGCTCTTCAAAAATGGTGTCATCACATTATAGGACCCTAAGCCATATGACCCAAGACAATTCAAGCCATCTTTGTGGGATGACAATGCAATATGTGATTACCACTATGCAAAAGGGCATAAAACTTCATCTTGTCAACAATTAAGAAATCTTGTATAGGATCTCATTGAAAATTGCACCATTGAATTAGGAGGAAAAAAATTTGTGTCAAACTCAGACCATACTATCCATAAGAACCCACTACAGGGTCATGGTTCAAATAATCCCTCTACGTCATGTCCAAATAATAATAAAAATTGAGCTAATTACACTCGCATCACCTTCGACTATTCTGGCGGACCCATTATTAATCACATCTGAGCTACTGACGAATATGCCAATACAATTACCCTCAAGAAAACACCTAAGTGTAATGTCACTACCAGTGGAGGAAAAGTCACCATAGCTAGTCCTCCTCCTAGACAGTCAAAAATCATGATACCTAGTCCATCTTCCAAATAGTCACAACTTGGTCCATCCGCCAAACAATCACAACCTAAGGGACAGTTCAATCTCATTGATCAATTAGGAAAAACGCTTGCCCAAATCTCTATACTTGAGCTTCTACGCATCTCTCACACATGCAAGGCCATACTTGACAAAACCTTACAAGAGTCTTTTGTCCCTAATGACATTGATGTCAACCAATTTGAAGCCATGGTGGGATACCTAACCACACCTCATCACATAACATTTTCAGACCAAGACTATTCATCAATGAAACCCTCTCATAATGATGCTTTGCATATCAATGTCCTCATTCATAAACATAAGGTTAGACAAGTTTTAGTAGATGGTGGAGTAGGATTGGACATTTTCTCCCTAAAACTAGTTAAAGCTCTAGGCTTCTCTGATGCTTGTGTAGACACTACCAAGAGCATTGTTACAAAGGCTTATGATGATGAAGAATGCTCCTCTTGGGGCATTATCACACTTCCTATCCGAGTGGGGCCCGTTATTGTAGATACAAAATGTCAAGTCCTAGATCTTGAGATATCGTACAACATCTTGCTTGGTTGACCTTGGATCCATGCCTTAAAGTGGTTGCATCCACTTACCATCAATGCTTGAAGTTTCCTTTTGACAGCACCAAAATCACTATATATGGTGACCTCGATCCCTTTCAATATTGTACCAATCTGACGGGTATTTCAAAACATCAACTACCAATTAATCGTGAAGCTTCGACATCCTCTTCATCCAAATACATCGATATGTCCACACTCGACAAACCATCCACATCCACATCTACGCCTTCATCTTCTGTCATACCATCTCCCTCTATCCCAAAGGGAAATCCTAATATCAAGATCCAAGACCAAGGTTTTAGAGAATACAAATTGAACACAACCTACTGCATTACTAAAATACCCAAGTCTCTAAAGGCTTATGGTTGACCTTGTTTTAGAATGGAGCCCAAAGAAATTTTTAAGGTTCCTTTGACAAGGATTTTGATAAAATGGGGTGACATGAGCAAAGAAGACATTGAGGACATATCAGCTTGGAGTTACAAGGACCCAGAGAACCCAACCCCATTACCAGTTCAGATATATGGCAAAGCCTATGACAAAACTAGTGGCCTTGGAAAAAAAAAGACTAGAATATGAGAACCTATAATGCCTCCTCAAAGACCAAAGCTTCTTGGGTTAGGGTTTGGGCTACTCAAAATTTACGATCAATGTACCAATGTAATTTCAGGTGAGAGCGTGAATGTTTCTGAAAGTGTCAAGACTATCGAAGATTCCCTTACTGAAACTGATTCACATGAATCAAAATTTAGTTCCCAAAGATCTCTGAGTCACTATTTCCTTGATGAAATGTTTCTAGAACCTAGTGAACTTTCTTTTGATGAATGATTTAGACAGATGTTCAAGGTTGACCTTTCTAAAGACACTCCCAAAGTCCCATTGAAAAGAGAAGAATGGGTAGGACTCTTTTGGCCTTGTGATAATGATAAACCTACACTATCATCTAACACTACCGACTTGCCACATGACACTATTAACCCTGATTCCAATCCATTTGTCCCCTATTTTTCCAATGAGTCTGACTTGTCTGAATCAAGTGAAGAAGAATATTGGATAGAATCCGAATGGGAGTTAAAAGATGAAAATTTCATCTTTACCTTTTTTGAATCCATCTGCATGCTTTCCATAGCATCACCATCATTTTCCAACACTGATGATGGTATCTCTCTTGTCTACCCACAACTAATTGACTGGGATCAACAAGGCTCGCCAGTCATGGACATATTTAAGAATGATGAAGCTATTGCAAAATTCATGGGGCTCCACGAGGGCATACCAATTGGGGACCACAAGGCTGGATTTTCTATAGACCTAGATTATGTAGCATACTTTGGGGAGACTGTGCAATCCTCTAGTCACAAAAATAAAAAATAAAAATAAAACAAAACAAGACATGTCTTTGGGTGAAAACCGCAAGGCACCTTCTAACGATACAAAAGAAAAAATAAAGGACGTATCCAAGGGTGAAAACCTCTTTGAGGCACCCAAGGATGGACGATTGAACTTTCTCCCCATCACATAGGAAAAATTGGCAATGCTCATTGAGGACACTATGGAGGTTAACATAGCCAAAACAAAAGATCCCAAAATCCATCTCTTTGCAGCATCTTTGACAGAGAAAGAAAAACCTAAATTTCAAAAATTCTTTGCAAAACATAAAATTAACTTCGCATGGTCCTATGCCAATATGCTTAGGTTGGATACAATTTTAGTCTTGTAACATTTTCCCTTACTTCCAAATGTTAAGCCAGTAAAACAGAAGCTACGAAAGATGCACCCACAAATCACCTTGTTAGTCAAAGTTGAGTTCAAAAGTTGCTAGATGCAAGATTAATTAGATCAATAGACTATGGTGATTGGATATCCAACCTTGTACCTATCACTAAGCCAAATGGTCAAATATGCATCTACATAGACTTTCAAGATCTAAAAAATGCATGCCTGAAGGATGAATTTTCATTACCCAACATAAACATCATAGTTGATCTTACAGCAGGCTACGAGATGTTGTCTCTTATGGACAATTTCTTGGGTTATAATCAGATTTAGATTGCCCTAAAAGATCAGCCTAAAATAGCATTTATATGTCCCTGGGGTACCTACTGTTGGAACGTCATGCCTTTTGGCCTCAAGAATGCAACTACCACATATCAATGAGCAATGAAAACAATCTTTCACAACCTTATGCATAGTTTAATGGAAGATTATGTGGATGAACTTTTGGAAAAGTCTTTAAGACGCAAGGATCACCTTAATGTGCTAGAAAAAAATCTTCAAAATACTGGAAAAGTATAAGGTCCACTTGAATCCTAAGAAGTGTGTCTTTGGTGTAACATCAGGAAAACTTTTGGAATATATAGTTTCTCACAGAGGCATTGAAGTTGATCCTGCCAAAGTAAAAGCCATATTAGGCATGCCTCCACTAAAAGGAATAAGTGAGCTAAGGAAATTGCAAGGAATACTATAGTCTATTTGATGCTTCATTTCACAACTAGCAAACAAGTTCCAGCCATTTCAATATCTCCTGCGTAAAGGTATCCCCTTTGTGTGCACTGATAAATGTCAAAAGGCTTTCCAAGAAATAAAATACTATCTATTGCCACCACCTATCCTAATGCCACCCGTTGAGGGAAAATCTTTGATCATGTATATTTCTACAACCACTTCATCACTAGGGGAATTGCTTGCGCAAAATGATCATGATGAGAAGGAAAGCGCAATATACTACATCAGTCAGACATTGGTCAAATATGAATTCAACTATAAACCTATCAAACATGCTTTTCTTGCAGTTGTCTTCACTGCCCAGAAGTTAAGACATTAGATGTTGAATCACAAGGCACATCTAGTACCAAATATTTATCCCTTGAAGTATCTCCTAAGTCGAGCAGCATTGATAGATCACTTGGAAAAATGGGTTATGATATTAAGTGAGTATGACATACAGTATGTTGAACGAAAGTCCATAAAAGGACAAGTAATAGCAGACCAACTCACGGATGCACCTATACAAGGTGATCATCCTTTAGTAGTTGATTTCCTAGATGAGTCCATATTTTATCACACAACAAGGAGACTCCATTCCTAAGTCA
Source organism: Sequoia sempervirens (assembly GCA_007258455.2). Taxonomy (NCBI): domain Eukaryota; kingdom Viridiplantae; phylum Streptophyta; class Pinopsida; order Cupressales; family Cupressaceae; genus Sequoia; species Sequoia sempervirens. Next base: position 311,479,640 of record VDFB02047230.1, on the reverse strand, counting down.
TTTCGCATTGATTTTCCATGTACAAACAATGTTGCAGAATATGACGTACTTGTCATAGGACTCTGAATGGCCATCAAATGAAAAATCAAAACACATCTAGTCTTCAGAGATTCTTAGTTGGTCATCAACCAGGTCAATGACAAATGACACCAAGGAAAAAAAGTAAATGCCCTACAAACCCATGGTTCATAGTTTTCAGTTATATTTTCACTTGTTGGATTTTGAACAAATTCCTAGGGTACAAAACAACGTAGTGGATGCAATGGCTACAATTGGATCTCTCCTAGACATTCCTAGCAATGTGCCACAATTTGAGTTCTTGGTAGAACAATTTTTTGTTCTTGCATATGATATTCTAGAGTCAGAAATGGTTTGCGACCTTGTTGGTCCCAACTCTCCATGGTATCAAGACATCTATGACTATCTTCAGTCCCAAAGCCTTCCCCCAAACCTATCCAACAACCAACAAAAATCCTTTATCCATAAAGCCGCCTGATACACCATCATCGGTGACACCTTATACCATCGTATCTTTGACAATACCCTTCTTCAATGTCTCGACACTGACGAAGCACATACAACTTTACATGAGGTACATGAGGGTATATGTGGATCTCATTCAAGTGGCCCTACCTTAGCTAAGAAGATTACAAAACTTGGGCATTACTAGCCAACAATGGAAAAAGATGCACTTGATTTGTCAGAACATGTTTCCAATGTTAGATACATAGTGATTTGATTCAAGCACCAGCACAGGAACTTCATCCCATTACTTCTCCTTGGCCCTTCGCACAATGGGGACTTAAACTCATGGGAAAAATCCATCCTACCTTTTCCAATGGCCATAAATTCATTATCACTGCCACTGATTACTTCACTAAGTGGATTGAAGCCATCCCCATCACATACATAACTGACAAGCAGATTTTTAAACTCATCCTCAACTACATCATCTGCCAGTATGGTCTCCCACAATCCATCATCATAGACAACAATCATCCCTTCAAGAATCAAGATGCTCATGAGCTTTGTGAATGCTTTCACATCCAACACCATCTCTCCATGCCATATTACCTATAAGGAAATGGTCAAGCTGAGGCATCCAACAAGACAATTATCAAAATTCTTAAGAAGACTATCAATGACATTGGTCGTGATTGGAATTTACGACTTAACCTTAATTTGTGGGCTCATCACACTAGCATCCACATGCCTACTGGAGCCACTCCATTCACCTTGGTCTTTGGAGCTAAAGCCATATTTCCCATCGAGGTTGAAATTCCATCTCTTAGAGTCTCCATGAAGAGCCTAATTGATGATGGAGAGTATAGACAATCACGACTACATGAGCTAGAAATGTTAGAAGAATGCAGATAGAATGTCTTGAATCATTTATAAGCATATTAGAATCACCTTTGCTGCGGTTATAACAAGAGAGTCATGGTCTAGAAATTTGACATTGGCAACCTTGTCCTAATGCAAAATCCTAAGAATCAATCTGATAGAGAGAAACCCAACAAGTTTGAGCCCAACTGGCTAGGTCCTTATATCATCATTGCCTCATTCAATTCTAGAGCTTACCACCTAGCTACTCCAAATGGTGAATAGTTGATAGAGCCTATCAATAGTCTGCATCTCCAAAAAAATTATGCATAGCATTAGAGAGCTAGGCTAAAATCCAAAAAAAATTTAAAAAAATGAAAAATACAAAGAAAAAAATTGTCACCCTGATGAAAACCTAGCAAACAGGCATCTTGGTGACACCAAAAAACATAAAAAAATAAAAAATAAAAAAAATGACAAAAATAGTAAAGATAAATAATTCATCTAATAGTGAAAACCTGGTAAATAGGTGCTTTGGATAAGTACCATGGTGAAAACCTAGCAAACAGAGGCCATGTGTAGTCAATCTTTCCTTCACCATCTATTATCACTCTATTTTCCTTAGTCCATAATAAACACCCACTTTTCTAACACCATAATGGCACCCATCATAAAATTCTACCATTTATTTCCATGGCTGATAATGGTTGACAACAAGTCTTGCATACTGCCCATCTATCACCCCAAGCACATCCTTTTCCATATCCTTCAAATTTGGCTAGTTCTTGACCTAACTAGGGGAAATTCTTTATCACTTGACTATAGTGGGTATCACACATGGTCTTGTCAATCATAAAAAGTCCTAAAAAAAGACAAAAATATTGAAATATGTCTTGAAGAAAGACAAAAAAAAAAAATGTCCTCAAAAAGACAAAAATTGAAAAATGTCTTGAAAAGACAAAAAAAGTCCTTAAAGAAGACAAAAAAATGTCCTAATTTTTTTTTTTTAAATGTCCTAAAAAGGACCTAAAAATCATAAAATGTCCTGAAAAAAGACCTAGAAATCAAAAAATGTCCAGAAGAAATACGAAAAAATTGAAAAAGGAAAAAACACAAAAAAAATCCAAATAACATTTCAAAAATCCCAAACATAGAGTCAAAATTAGTCATGCCAGTCAATCTTAGTCATTATCAAACTATGTTGTCTCTATGCATTTGCTACATAGGCAAGGCTCATCTTTGAGTCCCTGAGACATTAGGTCAGTCCTTCTAGGTTTGTCAAAATAAAATCATTGACTCAATCTTTTGTCACTAAGACATAGTCATTAGTCATGTCGAACTACAAGGTCTCTGAGTGTATGATGTAGGCAAGGCCATCAATCAATGAGCCCTCGAGGCTGTAGTAGGTCAGTCCATTAGGGTTCATGACATTGCACTCGCACACACGTCAGATGTCTTCTAGTCAAACAAATCATTCTAAAACAAATAACTTTTAAGACAAACTTTGGCAATCATTTAATCAACATTTCAATCAATTATGTCATCTAGTCAACTCTAGTCAAACTTAGTCAAAACAAGTCAAATTGTCAACTCTTATTTATTCTTCAGATGTGCCCTTCTGAAGAACAACCCTTGTCATTTATTTATGCCTTAGGATGTTTCCTTCCTAGGAATCATCACTGTCATCTAGCATTTTGAGGGATTCTAGTGATATTTGAGGATCGATTCTCTTGACATCGACATCATTCAGGATGTTTCCTTCTTGAATTTGGCATTACCTGGTATTCATCACCTTGAATTCATCAAAACATAGCATCTCAACATCAAAACACTTGACATTTAGACACACTTGGCAAACACTGTCTTGGCATTTGTTCGTTGATTTTTCATCATGCTACTAGTTCCTCGAGGATGTCCTGACAACAGGATTTAGAGGAGCAATAACATATCATGATGATTGTCTTTTCTTGTCTTTTTAAAAATAGTCATGTTACTAGTTCCTGAAGGATGTCCTGGCAACGGGATTTAGAGGAGCAATGACATTTCATGGATTTCCTTTTTGGTCTTTTTTGTTTGTGGTTGGTTGTGACAAAAAGATTGGGGCAACTATGCTCTTAGTATGACTCATGATCATCCTTTTCTACGACTGCTTGTTTCATGTGATGGTACAACCTTGCACACCATTGGTCTATGTCATATCATGGTGTTTTTTGGCGACTACAATAATTTTCCCAATGATGATTAGAGCAACAACTATTAGTTATTTTTCAATATGTTGAAGGATTATGTCTTCGCACTAACATCCATCTCCTTTTGTCTTGTCATTTCTCTTCTTCCATTTCCTGACGATATCCTGTGACATACAAAAATATAAATTGCATACATCATCATATAGACATTACATTAGTTCATTACACATTTACATAAATGAATTCACCCAAAGTGCATTGCCATACATTCATTAGACATCCATTTACATATTTTCATTCACATCATTGCATACATATATCATTTACATTCATCCATTTGCATTCACATAACATAAAATTGCATTAAATATTTTCATACATTGTCCATATCATTAATGCATACACATCATCATATGTCACATTATCCATATATACTCATACATCAATGTGTTCATAATCATGAGCATCACACCACATACACAAAATTATGCATACATCATCATCACAACATAGTATCATCATGGCATATACTCATAAATAACCATCATGAATGCATACATCACATAGCATATAAAGGAATCATCAAATAAATGCATATATCACATAGACATAATCAAATCATAATGCAATATCACATAACACTAGCATATAGTCTGTGTCAAAATTGCATCATATATATAATCTCAAAAATCATGTCATAGGATAGAGTCATGAGGTATCCCAAAAATAGAGCTCGCAGGCTCAATGGTCAAAATATAAATTTCATAACATAATGTATCCAACATAATAACAAGATAAAAATAACAAGGCCCTAGGTTGTGCTCTCCTCATCCCCTTGAGGAGAAGAACAGGGTGATTGATGACCTCTAGCAAGAACTGATGGAATCTGTGACGACACAATAGGCATAGTCTGTGAAGCTGAAGGATTAGTGATCTGTGGCTAACTATGCTCTGACCTATGCCCTGAAGCAGATGATCCATGGTTGTGACTAGATCTATGGCCCAAAGAGTTCCTGTGACTGTGATAGTGTGACCTATGCCCTGAGGAATGACTTGAGGAGGTAGACCCACCCACACTACTCTGACTCTAACTGTTGTGGTTCCTACTACTCTTGCCTAAACCACTGCTTGTCCTAGTCCAAGATTGAGATAAACCAGGATCCCACTGATTTGTTAGCACTTCCCTCTCATACAACAGCCTGTATTATCCTTAGCTCTTTCTCATCCTAGCCAACTCCCTTGCTATCTCTCCAATGGGTCCTGTACACATCTGTGCAAACTCAGAACACCAACTTTGGGCCTCCTGCTATCGAATCATGGCCTGATCCCACTCTACCCGTGTCACCTCAAGATCCTCCTATAGGCTCCTGATCTATGTCGCGGCCTCATCCAATTAGCTCTACATATTTACTAATCTCTGATCAATTGTGGCATCATGAGGAAAAGGTGGCCTCCCAGCTATATCCTCCTCTCCATCCACCATCCACTCTCTCAGTTGCCTCTCAGCCTCATCCATGTCATCATCCCCACCGGTATCAAGCTCTTCATCATCCCTTGCTATCTTCTCATCACCCCCAATTGCCTCCTTCCCTCTGCCGACATCCAGTGCCTCCTTTGCTATATGCACCTCGACCTCCATTTCTCCCTCTGGCCTAACCTCTACCTTTGGCTATTCCACCTCCTGTCTAACCTCTGCCCCTAGTTTCTCCACCTCTTGTCTAACTCCCTCCTCTCTCTCCTCCTCCTTGGCCACCTCAGGGATTGCATCTAAGGGTACCCTCTCAACATGTTGTCTTACCCTCATGCCCTAAATCCTAATGTCTCCTCCTCTCCTCCTCCCTCCACCCTCACCATCTCCTCTATCTCCTCCATCATCCCCTCCTCCATCTCCTCCACCCCTCCCCCCATATCCTCTCCCCCATCTCCTCGACCTCCATCTCTTCCCCTCCCCCTACGACCATCTCTATCTCCTTGGCCTCTTCACCGTACCCATGGTATAACTAATCATCGATCAACTAGTGCTGGCCCATTTGGGTCTGTTAAAGGCTATGGCCTATGTGTCTACCACCATGTATCAAACTTGACTATAGTACCAAGATCCACTGGACCCCCACTCCAGGCCCACTGTTGTGCTACCAGTCCATCTATCTATTGCTTTTCCAATGCCATTGAAATGGTTGGTCCCCACATGGTCTCCTAGGATGATTTGGTATACTCTACTATCCCGACTAACACATCTTGTTGCTTTCCAAACTAACGTAATACCCATTAGGGTAGGTACATCTCAATAATGTGTTGCAACTAAACAATGTGACCAATCAGATATCTAAACTGCCGATAGAATGTCAAATGATCACCCTCTCCCGGCCACTATGCACAATCCTTATAGGGCCTCTAGACAAATGCCATGATTGTATCAATCCAATGTTGCCAGAAACTTACCTCCCCAACTCTAGTCTATTGTAGGGCACCCGCATACAAGTAAACATATGGCATCCCATTAGCAAGTTGTGGTCTCTGAATCAGGGGATGAAAGAAGAGAATATGCTCCCAAGCCTAGATCATGAATAATGTAGTGTCGCAGCTAATACTATGCACACCTCCATATGCATCCTCATGTAACTAATGATATAGAATACCAAGTAAACATGGCAACCATGCAAAAATAGTCCTATCCTGCCTCATGCAAATGAGTACATCTCCCCATCCGATAGGGAGCCTGTGTCCCCTGGCGATTTGGAATCAAGACATTGGCAATCAAAGTACATAGCATCACATCCCATCGAGAATAATGCTTAGCCATAAACTCCCATCGAATCTTGTATCCCTCGATGCCTTGCCCCATGCCATCATCAACCTCATAGTACTCTGTAATAGCTTGTTGTCCCCAGTGTGGATCATAAACCACTTGCTTTCCTCTGATCGGAAGGCACAAAATCCTGTAGACATCCTTGAGCGTGACAATGGCCTCTCCCGTCGACAAGTGGAATGAACAAGTCTCTGAGTGCCATCTCTCGACCAATGTTGTCACTAGTCCCCTATTTGTCTGAATAATGGGCATATAGGTCACATAGTATAATTTAGCTACATCAGTCACCTCCACTCCTTGTCTTTTAGTTGATCTCTGAATGCATATGTGGATGGCCTAAACTTACGTGTGTAAATTAATCCATTTTGGGCATACAAAAATAAGAGTTAGCACATTATTGAAGATCATAATTATTACCATCTATCTAATCAAAACTAAGCAAAAACTTATCCTAAAACTAAATTCAAACCTATTCAAAGTTAAATGTGTTGCGCCAAGTCAATTGCAGCATTTGGCACTTCATTTGCATTGTGATAGGGCATATGCATCGTTTCATCTAGCAATTGGATCTCAGTATGGTGATTGCATCACAAAAACTCACAAATGTGTCATCTTATAGCACTTGGGTCACTCCCTCCATCAATTGTATCATTGTAAAACAAATTCTTCTCACAACCCACGTTTGCGCTTTGACTTGGCAATTGTCTCGCTTGACCTAGCACTTGTGTTGCAACACGACAATTGTGTCTCACCGACCTGCAAATGCGTCATTGTAAACCTAGACTACCCTTTCCCCTTGTGTTTGTGTTGTGATGCATCAAATGTGTGCAACGTGAATGTGAATGCATCTTTTGTGGATGCACATGCATTGTGATGTATTCATTTTAGTACTTTAAACCCTAAAAAAGCATGCAAAACAAGAAAATTATGAAGTGGGTACAAGGTACTTACCGGTGGCTTTGTACCCTCTAGCCATCTAAAGCTCTACACATTGTAGCTGAAATGCTCAATAACTAGAATCACCATCATCACAAAGTCTCCTTTCTCTCTGAGCTCTCAAATTTTAAAGGTAAAAATGAAAATGAATTAAATTTTCACCCAATTTGAACCTATTTATAGGGTAAAAGTGGTATTTCCTTCAAAGATTTATTATTGGAGGCTCATTTGACCAAATTTGACCAACCTGTTGGCTACCTTAAACACCTTGAAATCCAAAACCGATTGCGCCATTATTTTTTTGGACATCAAATTGACTTGTCGAGACAGTTTCCAAAATTTTTCGGCACCAGGCCAAAATTTGAAAATTTTCCGAAGGGGGCATAGATACTTCGTACCTTTGTTGGGCCATGTTTTGACTGAATTTTCTTTGTCACAATGTGACAAGCAACATTATGACAAAGATGGGCAAAATGTAGACACATAAAATTGACCTAGGCCTGCAAGTTTTATTTTTCTCCATATTTCTTCCTAACATAATTAAAATATTTAATTATGTCATATCGTTTGATTTCAACTATTAATTAAATAATTCTTAATTATTTAATTAATTCATGTCTTTTATTCCTCCTGACTATTTAAATAAATAAATTATATTTATTTATTTAAATGCATCGCTAATTTTCTAATGTCTCTCTATGATTAAATAAATTCTTAAAGTTATTTAATTATTACTTGTCCACTATGTCTTCGTGATTATTTAAATAAGTAAATTTTATTTATTTATTTTAATACGTCATTAATATCTAATGTCTTCTTATAATTAAATAAATTCTTTAATTTATTTAATTATAGTCCTATTTTCTATTTTCTTTCTCCAAGCAAATAATTGAAATTAATTATTTACTATCACATGGCCCCACCTTTTGAATTAAATTAATATTTAATTCAAAATTTCAACTTTCCTCCATAAATCAAATAATTTCTAATATTATTTGATTTTCCAACTCTTTCTTTTTCCATGCCATCCTTATCTCCTTGTCATATACAACCTTGTCCATTGATTTGGTTTTCTAAAATCAAATCTTAGCCCTTCATTTCAAATTTACCCTAATGTTTCCCTAACCCTAATTGTGGGTTGTCACATTCAATCTCAACCATTGATCTTAGGGAATCTCTAAACATTAAATCTTGGCCATTCATCCAAAATTGACTTTTCTATAAAATGGCAATTTTGGCCTCATTTGACATACTTCAAATCTTGTCATTTTGATCTTATCATCTCTTGACATTGTGATTGCATACTTTAGGCTTGTTTCTTAGTTGCATACTTGCATTTTGAGGCTTTTTTTTTATAGAATCCTTCAACATTTGCTTAGGAAATTGGCATAGTAATAGGTTTCTCATCACAAATATGAGGGAAAACATCTACTTGTAGTAAATAGAGAAGGTGCAATTAAGGTTAATCATGGAGGTTGAATACATTTGGTGAGATCTTTCCTTGTTTTCATGTTTTTTACTCCTTTGTTTTTCATTGCTTGCTTTGGGTTATTTTGTTTAAGCTTTAATCTGCTAACCTAGATTTTTCCCTAAGCTACAAGATGAATGCACAAAACATTCAAAGGAAACCACAAGCCAATCCCAAAATCCATCACAACCATCGAGGTTCAAGAAAAAAAATGAATGCAAAAAAACCAAAGAAGAAATGATATCCTCAAGATCAAAGTGATAACAAAGAGATAGACTATGAACACATCCATCACTTGAACAATTAAAACCCTATGAAATTAAATAGGAATCAAAGAATTTCAATGCGAATACCTTTAAACGAGGATAAATCAAGGTCAACAAGTGAAAAGCACCTGAAAACTCGATCAAACTACTAAATGCCACTATCCAAATTGCCCATACAAATTGCAGAAGTAGAATGGAGGTTCCCTAATTCAAAGCACAATACACAAATTAGGAATAGAAAGAAAAAATATGACTTAAAAGACCCTCAAAATGAACATAAATGAACCCCAGGTATGGTGACTAACAAGTCATAAATGCAGTGACGTGACCCCTTCAGACTTTGAAATTGTGATGGGAAGATAGATTCAGGGAATCCGAGAGGGGTCGAATTCCCCGAGTGGACCAACTTTTGGGGAATCTGCCTAGTGGATGATTCTCGGAATGGACAGAATTTAGGGAAACCCACCTAGGGGTGGATTATCTGGAAGAACATCCCTTCGAAAAATCTGGCAAGTGATGGATTTCCTAAAACTTCTCTAACTTTGTAGATTTTCAATACCTTAGCCAATTTTTCTCAAATATCTGAAGTTTACTTGGCATCGCATGAGACCAAAATGTTGCAAATAAAACCACCAAAGGTGTAGATAAGGCATTAGTCCAATCAAGTGAAGAAAAAGAAAAAATTCAGAGGAACCTATCCCTTAAGGGGAAAAGGTTAAACCTAAAGTACACTAGGAAACAAAAACAAGCCAAAAGAGGGTCCCTACCTTAGGTGGGACGTGTGTACAAAAGTGCACAACAAAAGTGTATTATTATACTTGGAATTTAAAAATTAAAAAATGGTGTTGGGAAAACCACTCTGTTCTTATCCCAATTAAGAACTCTCATCCTACAAGAAAACAAAGTATAAACATATAATGATAATATAATTTAAGATGGGTGGTTTAGAAAGGAAGGAATTTGACATATCTAGAATATGGATTTGGGTGTAGCAAAAAATGTCATCTAGTGTAAGTTGTAAGTAAGTACATATACATAATAATGATAATATTGTAAGGAAAATTAGATGCGGAAACAATTCTCCTAACATCAATTCCTTAGGAAAGAATGCATATACACTTTAAAATTTACAATTACAGTCAAGTTAAGATGCACTATGAAACAGATTACAAAAATAGAGCTTTGACAATCACACAAGAACACCAGATATACGTGGGAAAACCCTTATGAGAGAAAAATCCACCACACCAAGAGAAATCACTTTGTATTACAGTAATTGAGATTACATACAATTGACAAACTTATCTTTCTGGTGTCTATTTATAGCAACATTCACCATTAACAATATTGGATAGGAACCTTTACTATTTATAGTCTTTACAGAATCAAATTCATACACTGATACAGTTCAAACTCTTCACACTCCACTATTGATTGAACCAATCAATCATAATCTGCAATCCCTGAGTAAATCCATGTCGAACTTTGTCTGTAGAACTTCCTCACAGAACCATCACAACTGTCTTCCAACTATTCACGTTCGGCTCCTCCTATTCATCCACGAGATGCCACATCAGAAGGTCTTACTCAGTCAAAAAAATTTGCACTATGTTGGCATCTCGGTGAGACACTAATAGTGTCTCGCCGATGCCACATATCCTTCATACCAATGTTTCCAAGAGTCTTTGCTATCGCTAAGATGTTCTATCGAGCTTCATGAGTTACATTGAGTCACCAAGCAGTCCCCAAACCTATCTCATTCGCCAGAAGACCATAGCAAGTCACCAAAGTTATACCGAAGACATAAGTCATATCGAGCTCCACAGGATAGTCAGCAAGACTTTGTCTATCGCTAAGAGGTCTCATAGAGCAACTTGAGTTACACCGAAAGCATACAACTATCGGCAAGTCCAAACACACTCACTGAGACGTTACACCGAACAAGGCAAGTCATACCGAGCTCCAATCACTAATCGGCAAGACTTAACACCTTCACTAAAAGGTTTCTCTGAGACCATTTGTTTCACTGAAGCTGTCAGCAGTCGCCAGGACATACACCTTTCGCTAGGACTTTACACCAAGCTATAGGACTCACCCTGAAGTGTTCATCTGTCACCAAGACATTACCCTTCACTAAGATGTCTTCCTAGGACCTTTGAGTTACACCGACACCACCACTCGTCGCCAGGAGTCACTCCGATGAATGTTTGGATGTGTCTTCATTGGCGTGACCTTCTCTGTTCACTAGGACTTCTCACCGAGCCATATGTTATGGCGAAGACACCAGCAGTATTCCTGTCGGTGAGACTTTAACACTTTGTGGAGACTTCTTAGTGAGAACCCTTAGCTATCGTGAAGACCATAAAGTGAAACATCTTGTCGGCAAGACTTTCACTGTTCGCTAAGACGTCTTCCTGGATCATTAGAGTTACCTCGAAGACTTCAATACATACACCGTCGGTGAGAGATTAACACTTCGCTGAGACTTCTTAGTGAGAACCCTCAGTTATCCCGAAGCCCGTAGTCGCCAAGAGTCTCCCCAATACACGATTGAATGGCCTTTTGGCCAGAGGTTTCCCGAGTGCTAAGAGATCATAGCGAATACACTATGTCACAATGATAGACTCCACAGTGTAACCTTTCAGTAAGACAGTAACAAGGTCACAGTGACCTGTCCAAAACATAATGAATCAAATTGCTAGTCGGCCAGACAATGAAGATGTCACACTGACTTGGCTCTAATGGAGGTTTCAACTTGTATTGTTTGAGGCACATATTTCCAACAATCTCCCACTTGACAAAGATCATACAGGCACCTCTAGAGCACAAATAATACTTACTGAAAAACATGGGTACTAAGGCCCATTGAACTGGCACACCACCTGAACTTGTCTGTGCTCATGGGCTTCATCAATGCATCTGCAACATTCTCCAGAGTATCAACTTTTTCAAAACTGACCTTTCCATCCTCAACCATATCTCATACAAAGTGGTACTGTACATCAATATGTTTCATTTTGGCATGGAAAGTTGGGTTCTTTTCCAGAAAAATGGCACTTTGACTGTCATATAAAATTGTTATTTCCCCTGCATCAAAACCAATGTTAGAACACAAACGTTTCAACCATACAACTTCTTTACAAGCATGAGTAGCTGCCATGTATTTAGCCTCTATAGTGGACAAAGTGACTACAGCCTGTTGCTTGCTCATCCAACTCACTGCACCACCATTCATCATGAAAATGTATCCACTGGTGGATCTCCTGCTATCAATGTCCCCTACCCAATCAGAATCTACATATCCACAAATGTTGAGAGTCCTCTATGATTCAATCGAATTCCCATGGTAACACAATGCAAAATTTGAAGTGCCCTTCAAATATTTGAAAAATCTTTTCGCAGCATCCTGATGCGTTCTTCCTGGATTAGCCATAAATCGACTAAGTACTCCCATTGCTTGGGCAATGTTTGGCCTTGTACAGACCATTGCATACATGAGACTACCTATTGCACTTGCATAGGGTACACTAGTCATGTCCTCCATCTCAGTAGGAGATTTTGGACAGTCCTCAATAGATAGCTTCGTTCCCTGCAAGATTGGAACAACTAACTGCTTGCAATCATTCATGCAAAATCTCTCTAGAACAGTCCTTATATACTTACTCTGGCTGAGCCAAAGCTTTCTATTTTTCCTTTCCCTGGTTATCTCCATCCCCAGAATATACCTTGTTGCACCAACATCTTTCATTTCAAACTTAGTAGACAACTGAGACTTAAGATCATAAATCATTAGCTTACTATTGCCTATGAACAACATATCATCAACATAGAGAGCAATAACTAATACTTGATCACTTTCAGCTTTATAATATACACAGTGATCAAATTTTGATCTCACAAAGCCTAAAGATAATACATAATTATCAAATTTCTGGTACCACATTCTAAGTGATTGCTTTAACCCATACAAAGACTTCTTTAATTTGCACACTAGTTTTTCTTTACCTTTCTCAACAAAGTGCTCAGGTTGGGACATATAGATTTCTTCTTCAAGATCACCATGAAGAAATGTTGTCTTTACATCCATCTATTCAACCTCTAAGTCATACACTGCTGCAAGTGACAATAGAAATCTAATGGACGTTAGCTTTGCTACAAGAGAAAAGATTTCCCCATAATCAATTCCCTCTACCTGGGAATAACCCTTTGCAACCAGTCTTGCCTTGTACTTTTCTACACTGCCATCCAGACCAATCTTTTTCTTAAATACCCATTTGCAGCCAACAACTTTTCTGCCTTTAGGCAAGGGCACCAAACTCCAAGTTTCATTTTTCTCTAATGATGCCATCTCTTCTTCCATGGCTTCTAACCAAGAGTTTGAGTCAAAATTTTAAATGCCTCTTTTACAGTCCTAGGCTCATCAGTGCTAGAAATTAAAGCATAGGTACAAGTATAATCAATCAATGAGAACCCATACCTATCTGGTTGTTTTCTTTCTTGGGTTGACCTCCTCACTGGCTGAGACTAAGGTGTTAGTGTAGTTAATTAATTATTACACTAGCATAAGTTAACTTAGGTCTTGCATTTAATTAATTAAGTCCTAGGTTGCATTATTAGATAAATCATTTAATAAATGGGATAATATTCCCTTCCTTGTTTGGTGGGATAAGATTCCTTCTAGAAGATGAGTTGTCCTTCTAGAACTTATCTCAACATTTAATGATCATCTAGATAGGGTTCACATGTTGTCACATGTTGTTAGATCAAGACACATGGCAACATCTCATGCATATTAGGGTTTACCTCTTGCCTATATAATTAGGCATCTTGTTCATTTGTAATATATCTAATATCCAATATCAATTTCATCATATCAATAGAATCTCTATTGTGCATGCCTAGTTGCAACACTTTCTTTGTGGTTGATCATCTTTCCTGGCTCAAAGGTCCCCCATTGAAGACTGCAGCTTCAAGGACTATGCATCCATAATCTCAACATGGTATCAGAGCTTGTCCAGTGAAACATTAACCCTCGATCAAGAAAGTTGGTGTGCGAGATTCTTTGCAAGTTGAAGGTTTGCATTGAAGGCTACTTGACTCCACCCGGGAACCAAGCTAATTTCTGAAGTAGATAGAGTCAAATCCGAGCTCGTCATTGTCTTTAGAAGGCCTCAAAACCCTAGGATCACCTGCCCAATCATCAAAATCGGATACATCATCCCGGGAGCTTTAGAGGTATTTTTAGGGTTTTCAAAATCAATCACACTATCCATACAATTTGCAGCAAAAAATATCCCTTTGTAGTTGTCCTTTGAGGCAAAAAAATTTTATACGCAGGCCATTCTTCATTTCAGAAAAATCAGGCTAATATTTCTATTGTTTTGGCAAAAAAATATATATTATTTGGGGCTGTCTATAGTTTCAAAAAAAAAAATCGTGCGACTACATATTTTATTCACCAATTAGCATTCATACATTTTTTCTCTATTGGCATATAAGGGTTTGTTTTTTATAAATCTGAGGGCTTAATTTTTCTCAGTCGGCATCATACATTAAAAGTTGTGGGTTTGATTTATAATTGGTCGGCATATTTAAAAAAAAAAAAAAATTGTTTTTTTATTTTTTAATTGCTCTAAAAGCAATATTAAAAATCAAATATATTGTTTTATGTCAGCCCTAAAAATCTGTAGAATTGGTTGTTGTCAGCCGCATTTAGTATTTGTGCAGGAGGAAGGTACCACTATCACTGTCACGTCTAGCCCGTGCTCACCAGTGCCGGATTTCTCTCTGGTTGGTGATCCTTTTCCAGCTCCTCTCTCGCTGACATCCTTCCGGCCAGTTCCCGGCCGATAGACTTCATTCCACCCGTCCCCTGCTCATCTGCTCGCTGACCTGGGTGTCTCCACCGACAAAGACTTACCGCCGACCGTTGTTGCCGTAGGTTCCATAGCTCTCGCCAATTTCTACCCTCGTTAGCCGAAGTCTTTACCACCGGCTTTGGCTCTCACTGACGACCATTGTTGTGTGTCCCACTGACTACCAAAGGTTCCAGCCCCATCTGCCAAGGAATGGTCACATCACAGACCGAGGGCTCTGTTCCATCCATCGGCGTCGCCCCGGCCACTGCCCGACAGCCACTATGCCGCCGCTTCGCCCGGCGGTGTTTCTTTTTTTCCAGCGCCCGACCCCTGGTCATATCAGCGACTAGGGGCTATTTTTTTTAAGCCTGGGGGCCAGATTTTTGCTCCTAGTTAGCCTGTAGGTTGTCTAATATAGGCATTTTTTTCATTTTATCACAACTTTCACCCAGGATATCAAAATTTGGCAAACGATATACCGTTGGAAAGGGAATTTTGTGTACTTTCCAGTGGTGACATCCATTCTACAAATTTTTTCTTGCAAAAAATTCTATAGTCAACTGAAGTCCAAACCCTAATTTAGACATAAAGGCTCCTAACTTTGCAACCGCTCATCAGATTTCAGTGATTCCAGCAGCATCAGGAAGCATTTTCAGAGTTTTTTTCATTAGTCCAGATCCCTTGATTAGTTTCAACTCTAGGTACTCTTACATTGATTTTTTTAGTTTGGTGCATTTGTTCAATAACCTGGACATCCTGAAGCTTGGGAAGATATTTTTTGATCCAGTTAGCATCACTTCAGTTATACATCATATTTGGAAGTCTTTATTTGCTGTTGAAGGTCATTTTTTTTTGTGTTTGTGGAGAAATTTCATTATGGGGATTGCATATTATTCTCCTTTGACTATGTTGCACAAGGGTAACTATCTACACTGGGGAGATGGGATCTGCCACCATCTTCAATCACTTGATTTGTTGCCACATCTATTTGGTATAGTTCCTCATCCAAGTGAAGGAATTCTAGAATTTGCTTGGAGTTGCACCAGGTACACTGTTTTGGAGATCATTGAGATGCAATTTGATTGTGATGCTTTGAGTTCTATTGATCATTGTAATTGTCCTCATATCCTTTGGATTAAACTTTGGGAGCTATATGGAGATTCAGATACTCCACCTTTCCTCGATGATCATAATTCAGAATGTCATTCTTCAGATCAAGTACCTCGTAATGCTTTTGTTGTGCAGGAAGTTGATTACCTTGATCTTTCCGAAGAGGTTGACAAGGTTCCTTTCGGTCCTTCTTCTTCATCAAAGACAGTTGGTATCCCTTCACAATCAATGATTCCTTGTCCAGAATCATTGATTGAGGCTTCCACCATCATCATCCATCAGGACACATTCAATTTTTTAGACTTAGCATCACAGGATGGCTTTGTTTCAGGCATCATTGACTTAGCTACTTCTATAGGTTTGGAGAACATTCTTGAGGGGGTATCACTCCTCTATTCAAAGATTTCATATCCGAGACTTCTTCCCTATCATTCCATTCAGGACTTGAAGTTTCTTTATCATCTACCATTGGATTTGCTTTAGACTTCCTTTAGTGGTTTTGAGGACACTTCATTTAGGGGGGGCTATCAATTCTCCATCATATTCATTCCATCTTCATCTTTGGATATTGTTCAGCATCTGTTTCTGCATTATTCTGGTTTGTCACTCTCTTCATTGATTGTGGCCTCTTCTTCATCAGGAAAGGAGACATTTGGGCAGAGTTTAGAGACACCATCATCATTCATCCTTCCTTCCTTCAATTCCTATCCAGAATGGGAAGCATCTCTTCACTTGCACTTGGTTTTGTTTCTTTCGAAAGGGAGACAAGTTGTTTGTTGGCATTGGATCTTGTTTTGTCTTCAGACACTTACCTTTTTTGCAAGTGATCTCATCTTCTGGGGGGGGGGCTCTTTAGTCTCTCTTTTGTATCCATGTGACAGATGGTGTACTTGGGGGGTATTTGGGAGTCCTCCATCCTTCCCATCCTATCTCACATTTTTTCTTTTTCATCTCCTTTTTGGAGAGGGGTTTTGTTCCTACTGGGTTTTCCCCTCTTTTCTCCGGTTGTGGGAGATTTTATGCATCTTCATGTACATGGGTACCTAACATGGCCTCATAGTTGGGACCCATCATCATCTCTGCATAATCATTGCATTTTCCTCCCTAAGTTACACTTATGGGGGTGTTAGTGTAATTAATTAATTATTACACTAGCATAAGTTAACTTAGGTCTTGCATTTAATTAATTAAGTCCTAGGTTGCATTATTAGATAAATCATTTAATAAATGGGATAATATTCCCTTCCTTGTTTGGTGGGATAAGATTCCTTCTAGAAGATGAGTTGTCCTTCTAGAACTTATCTCAACATTTAATGATCATCTAGATAGGTTTCACATGTTGTCACATGTTGTTAGATCAAGACACATGGCAACATCTCATGCATATTAGGGTTTACCTCTTTCCTATATAATCAGGCATCTTGTTCATTTGTAATATATCTAATATCCAATATCAATTTCATCATATCAATAGAATCTCTATTGTGCATGCCTAGTTGCAACACTTTCTTTGTGGTTGATCATCTTTCCTAGCTCAAAGGTCCTCCATTGAAGACTGTAGCTTCAAGGACTGTGCATCCATAATCTCAACATAAGGTTCTTCTTCTTTAGAACTTTTAGAACTGCTTGAGCTCTCCTCAGTTTTAGGTACATTTTGAATCTTCAATTCCTCTTTCTCGGGTATAGGAGGAATTGCTGCTACATCCTTATTGTTTTCTGACTTTGTCTCTGACTGTAGATCCAAGGTGGAAGGTTTCAGCTCACGAAAGATTACACTTCTGCTATATACAACCTTCTCTATAACAGGATTCCAAAGCTTGTATCCTTTAATGTTAGCACTATAGCCAATAAAAATACATTTGACAACCTTGCTCTCCAGCTTAGATCTTTTCACATTCGGCATATATGCTTAAGCTTCATAGCCAAAGACTCTAATATGTCTAAGAGAGGGCTTCTTACTAGACCACGCTTCCATTGGTGTTTTCTCAACAAGAGCAGAATTTGGAGACTGATTAATCAAGTAACATGCAGTAGTAGTAGCCTCAGCCCAGAACTTCTCCTCCAAGCTAGCACTACTAAGCATACTTCGTGCTCTCTCCATCACTGTCCTATTGAACCTTTTTGCAACTCCATTCTGCTGTGGAGTATAAGGTGTAGTCTTATGTCTTTTGATTCCATGGTCTTTACAGTATCTTTGAAATTCATCAGAATAGAATTCACCACCATTATCAGTCCTTAAGCATTTTATTTTTCTACTAGTTTAATTTTCAACAAGATTTTTAAACTCCTTAAATCAACTAAACACTTCTGATTTACTTTTCAAAAAATATACAAATGCTCTCCTTGAATAATCATCAATGAATGACACATAGTATCTTGATTTAGACAATGAAGGAACATTCACTGGACCAAACACATCTGAATGAATATAATCTAATAAACCAGAAGATTTATGAGGACTATCATAAAATGAAACATGGTGCTGCTTTCCATATATACAGTGTTCTCATAATTCAAATTCGAAATTATAATCTTCAAGCCCCTCAACCAGGTTTTTGTTCTTCAAGGTTTTTAAACCTTTTTCTCCTATGTGGCCTAACCTATGATGCCAAAGCATAGTCTTCTCTGTAGGAAGTTTTACTTCCATAGAGTTTACATAATTAGGGATATTTCCCTCTTTACCTCCATGAGCAACTTTTAGTGACTTCGAAGAGACACTGTTACATTGAACAGCTTGTGCATCCAGCTTGTACAGGGTACCAATCCGAGCACCTCTAGCCAGCACCATTGAACCTCTAGTCATCTTGCAGCCACTTCCTGAGAACAAGACTTGTACTCTAATATCATTAAGCTTACTGACAGAAAGTAGATTCTGAGCCAGACCTGGTATGTGCATAACATCATTGATCCCCTTTATTCTACCATCAAGGAATTGGATTTTGACTCTTCCAAGGGCAACAATTTCCAAAGTTGAATCACTCACCAAGTACACCTTTCCACCATCATATTCTTCATAATTTGTGAAACAGTCTCTATGAGATGTCATGTGGAATGATGGTCCATAATCAATCAGCCAAACATCATCTGATGCCTGAGTATCCAAGGCTGCAATAAAGGCATTTGCATCACTATGAGAAGAACCATTATCAGAAGAGCCCTTCTTCTTCTTTTTCTCCTCTTTACAATCCTTTCGGACATGACCAGTTTTCCCACAGTTCTAGCACTTCACCTTGGACTTCTTGCCAAGATACTTTGATCTCCCCTCTTATTTTGATTTGGACTTTTTGTCCTTCTTCTTGCCTTTCTCCTTTGACCTTCCTCTGACAGCAAGAGCCTCCTTCGCCATCTTAGAAGACTTCCTTCTCATTTCTTCTGACAGCAAAGAACCAACATCTTCCATCTTGAAACTGGATGTTGTACTCCCAATAGCCATCACCAGATGATCCCAAGAGTCTGGAAAAGAACACAATAGAAGCATACAATGATCTTTTTCTTCAATATTTACACCAAAAGATGTTAATTGTGTGAGTGGCATGTTAAATGCATTCAAATGATCAGCTACAGACTCTCCTTCCTCCATTCTCAAAGAGTAGAGCTTCTTCCTCAGGAACAACTTATTCACCAAAGATTTCCCCTGATAAATAGACGCCAGTCTCTTCCACAAGGAAGAGGTAGTTTTCTCTTCATGCACATTGAGGAGAACTGAGTCTACCAAACAAAGCCTTATCAACCCCTTAGATTTTCTATCTACAAGGTCCCATTCTTCTCACTTCATGCCTATAGGTTTAGTTCCAGACATAGCAATCCAAAGATCTCGATCTACTAAGAGATCCTCCATCTTTAGTTTCCATAACTGAAACTTACTGCCATTGAATTTTTCTATTTCAATCTTCCCAGATGAACAAGACATCTTAATCTATAATTAGAAATAACAAACTCTACAAGACTCCCACTAAACAGAATTGACACAAAAAACCTAACGTACACACAAGGATAACACAACTGGCCAGGCTCTGATACCACTTGTAAGGAAAATTAGATGCGGAAACAATTCTCCTAATGTTAATACCTCAAGAAAGAATGTAGATACACTTTAAAATTTACAATTACAGCCAAGTTAAGATGCACTATGAAACAAATTACAGAAATAGAGTTTTGACAATCACACAAGAACACCAGATATATGCGGGAAAACCCTTATGGGAGAAAAACCCACCACACCAAGAGAAATCACTTTGTATTATAGTAATTGAGATTACATAAATTGACATACTTATCTTTCTGGTGTCTGTTTATAGCAGCATTCACCATTAACAATATTGGGTAGGAACCTTTACTGTTTACAGTCTTTATAGAATCGAATTCATACACTGATATAGTTTGAACTCTTCACACTCCACTGTTGATTGAACCAACCGATCACAATTTGCAATCCCCGAGTAAATCCATGTCGAACTCTATCTATAGAACTTCCTCACAGAACCATCACAATTGACTGTCTTCCAACTATTCACATTCGGCTCCTATTCGTCCACGAGATGCCACATTGGAAGGTCTTACTTGGTCAATAGAATTCGCACTATGTTGGCATCTTGGTGAGACACTAACAATGTCTCACCAATGCCACATATCCTTCATACCGATGTCGCCAAGAGTCTCTGTTATGGCTAAGACGTTCTATCAAGCTTCATGAGTTACATCGAGTCACCAAGCAATCCCCAGACCTATCGCATTCGCCAGAAGACCATAGCAAGTCACCAAAGTTATACCAAAGACACAAGTCATATCGAGCTCCATAGGATAGTCGGCAAGACTTTGTCTATCGCTAAGAGGTCTCATAGAGAAATATGAGTTACACCAAAAGCATACAACTATTAGCAAGTCCAAACAAACTCACTGAGATGTTACGCCGAACAAGGAAATTCATACCGAGCTCCAATCACTAGTTGGCAAGACTTAACACCTTCGCCAAGAGGTTTCTCCGAGATCATTTGTTTCATCGAAGCCGTCAGCAGTTGCCAAGACATACACCTTTTGCTAGGACTTTACACTAAGCTATATGACTCACCCCAAAGTGTTCATCCATCAGCAAGACATTACCCTTTGCTAAGATGCCTTCCTGGGACCTTTGAGTTACACCAACACCACCACTCATTTCCAGGAGTCACTCCGATGAACGTTTGGATGTTTCTTCATTGGCGTGACCTTATTTGTTCGCTGGGACTTCTCACCAAGCCATATGTTATGGCGAAGAAACCAACAGTATTCTTGTCGGTGAGACTTTAACACTTTGCAGAGACTTCTTAGCAAGAATCCTTAGCTATCCCGAAGACCATAAAGTGAAACATCCTATCAGCAAGACTTTCACTGTTCGCTGAAACATCTTCCCGGATCATTAGAGTTACCCCGAAGAATTCAATACATACGCTATCAGTGAGAGATTAACACTTCACTGAGACTTCTTAGTGAGAACCCTTAGTTATCTTGAAGCCCGTAGTTGCTAAGAGTCTCCCCGATACATGATTCAATGGCCTTTCGGCCAGAGGTCTCCCAAGTGCTAAGAGATCATAAAAATAGACTATGTCACAACGATAGACTCCACAGTGTAACCTTTCGGTAAGATAGTAACAAGGTCACAGTGACCTATCCAAAACAGAATGAATCAAACTGCTAGTCAGCCAAAAAATGAAGATGTCACACCGACTTGGCTCTAATGGAGGTTTCAGCCTGTATTGTTTGAGGCACATATTTCCAACAAATATTCTACATGCACGAATCTTGTCACTCATGTTGCTTGGCTTCCCAAATCCTAACTTCTATGTGAAACATATTAATTTTAGGAGCTTTGGAGTACATTAACATTACATCCTCTAAAATCCTATGGTGGGGACCTGGGTCCTCTATAGTGGGGGTGGGGCCCATCCCATTGTAAATATATAAAGTGAAGGGTCTTGGGGTAATAATTTTTTGTTCTTTTCAACTTTTCATCTCTAAATATCCATGTACCTAAACTTTAAAATCCATCATCTTTGTTCGTTCCTTCACCTTGTCACAAAAGAAAATGTTGAGATTCTTCTCGTGCTACCCCACTTGACAATTGCACACTATTACCTTCAATTTTCATATCTCTCTTTTTTCTCTAGATTGCACTCTCTCCTACACTTTTCTCATTTGTGTGCTTTTCATTTGATGTTTTGGATGATATTTTGTGATTCACTAGAAATTTTAAATGTCAAAAGAAAAAAAACATATGTAGTTGAGCTACCAAACTTTGCACAAACTCCCCATTTTGACAAGCATTTTGGTTATGAGCTTGCTCACAAGGGTAACACTACTCCTACTCTTGTGCTAGATTATTTTGCACTAGGACCAAATCCTTAGAATTGTTGGTTATAGGTGTATGCATGTTATTCATGGGCTTAGTATGATTCCCCTGATTTTGTCCTTGATAAGGTGGCCTATTTTGCTGATAACCCTAATTTTGAGGCTGATAAGGCCTATTGTTTTGAGCTTGCTACCTATCCATTGCTATCAACTTTTTGTTCATATTTTAAAGCAAGGTTCCCCAATCTTCTAGAAGTGCACCAAGAGTAGAAGTTTGGATCATGTGAACCACTAGAATAGGATCCACTAGAACATGGGCCACTGTTGGATGTGAAGGAAGCTCTGGAAATAAAAGCATTGGTGACCTAGGAGCTATCTTCCCAACCTAAATTAAATAATTTTCTACCCTTATGGAAACATCATATGCACTTGGTAAGGTAAAACCACCCATTGATTAGATCATAACACCTATATCATTGTTAAGGTCCCTCAAGAAATATAGGAAAGCATGCTCAGGAGAAGGCTTGACCAAAATAGGAATTCTATCCCAAGTCTTTTGGAATCTGTAATTGAAATCACTCATTAATTCATGAGGTGCTCTTTTAATTGTGGTTAGTTGTTCTACCAAGGATAAATAGTCACAATTATCTTCAAAATGTTGTCATAACTTCTCCCCTAACTCATCCAAATTGTGAATGGAGTTGGGTGGAAGTCTTCTATACCACTATAGTGCTTTACCCTTAAGAAAAGTGGCTAACAACCTAATGAAAATGTTGTCTTTTGTTACATCGTGCACCAAGCATATGCTTGCAACATCTATAATGTGTTATGTTGGAGTTGTAGATGTTTCATCAGTAAAATTGGGAATACGTTTGAGGGCATTGACTAGTATATCATCTTTTTGGGTTAGAATCAAGGAGCTTCTACTAGTAAAAGATACAAAAGGTCAATTTTTGGGTACAACCATATGGAATAAATTTCTATTTGTATGGACAGTAGGTGTTCTAGCTTGAAAAAATCTACCTACAAGTGGTGTAGATTGAGCTCTAGGACATGGACTTATACTCCTATTTCTTCTTATAGGTGACAAATATTGCCTATTTCTTCTTCTAGAAGTAGAAAAAGAGAGTTGGATGTATTGGAAATTACCTCTAGAAGATTCTCTTGTTTGGATTCTTGGCATGAATTTGTAGGTATAATCTTGAACCAAGAGTTCTGGGTAACAATAGAGTCACCAAATTGAATGTTGAATCTTCTTTTCAAAGCAGAGTCACCAAGTACTTGTTTAAGAGCCTCTTTAAGGCGAGAATCTTGAGAGAAGTACCATTCTCTCAACAAAATGAAGTGAAATGTATTCTTGTGTCCCACCTGATGTGCCAAAAAATGTTGTCACATAAAATTGTACCCTACTGAACAAGAGTTGAATTTTCTAATGACATAATTGAAACAACCTCAAGGTGTGGGACCTTGCGTGAATGAGGTTGAATCTCGAGAGAAGGTTGGCTTCCTTTTCTAAACTAAGTGCAAATGTGTTGGTCTAACCCATCACATGAAAACCCTATCACTACTCTAATCTAACAACTCATAGAGGAAAAGGGATAGAAGGAGAACATGAAAATGAAAGGGAAGTGATGCACCAAGATAGAAATGTGTTTCTTCTTTGCTTCAGATTGCACAAATTATCAAAAAATCAGCTAAAACAAGCATTTAGACATGAAGGTAAGAGATTTTTACTCAAACATGCAAGAAATACCTATGATAATAGTAATATTTTATTGATATGAGGCATAAAATATAGACTTTACAATGGTATAATGCAAGATACAATATCTACAAAAGAAAACTATGAGAGGAGCCCAAAAGAAGAACCCTCAAAAAATATACAATTGTTGCCTTTATAGTTCATGCATAACTACGATGAATATTAACCAAACCCTAACCCAACTAGGTTTAGCAAATATGATAAAAGAAGCATGAGATCCATCCAAAAATTTATGCCCAGAACAAGCATGGTCATCATACCTGTTGTGAAAATCGTGCCAAGAAGAGCCTAGAGAGGACAAGGTTTGCACGCCATCCACCCTGCCATGAATATTTTTCTTGGAAAAGTTGTCCAAAATCCTCTATGAAATCTATGATTTGGGTATGGAAATCATCAGAATGGACACCCATCAGCAATGAGTGAGCATGGTTCCTACAAAATTTCCTAGAGAAGTCATGTGAAGCATTAAAAGTTGTCCTCGAACCCTAAAAACATGCTTGGTAGTTAGGAGGTAGTTGCGCATTAATGGCATCATTGAAAAAAAAATGCACCAATTTGTGGATCATCGAGCCATTGGGCTTGAAAAAACACCCTCTCAAAGCATATGAATTAAATGGTGTTGAGTCTCAAAAATAAGTCTTTGTCAAGGTTCAGGTGTCAGGCCTACCTCATGCTTATGCTTCATCAAACTTCATGCGCACTAGTGTTGAGCCATTGGAGATCAAGCGTCTAGCTATCGAAGGTCAGGTGTCGAGCCTATAGCTTACCACATACCAAAAGAGAAGAAGGAAAGTGTAAATAAGAAATGAAGCATTGGGGGAAGAGGGAAAGCTTACCTTCAAAAATCAAAGGTAAGGGGAAAGACTTACCCCCAAAACTCAAAAACATGACACTTAGTCATTTTTTGAAAAACAAATATTAGGGAGACAAATGAATATCAGCAAAAACAAGGTAGTAGTCCCTTTGAAATTCCAATGAAGTCCAGGCGATGACCAAAATCTAGAAAAACCAATATTTCAAAAATCTGAGGGAATCCTTACTTCTTACCTCTGATGGTAGGAGTTAAGATGTAAGGGTGAAGGATGACACCCAAAGGTCGATAGAAGAAAGGTGAAAAATGGAAGAGGAGAGAGACCAGTAAGGGTTAAAGGGTAAGGCTGAAGGCCGATACCTGAAATACATAGAAGAAAAAGGGGAAGGAAGGGAAGGAGTGATGGAGAAGGCATGAAGGAAGCGAGTAAGAGATAGCCCAAAACCCAAAAATATGGGACTTAGCGAATTTAGGAATCCTCAAGGAAAACTCATGCAAGATGGCACATGTAGGATCTCTTAGATTATATATCAGTGATGGGTCATCTAAGGGTGGCATGAAATGTCAACAAGAATATATACCTTGTTTGAAGATTCTACATACTCTATAGTATCCTTGAGTAAAATTATTTGTATTTCTACTTTAGCATACATATTTAGTAAAGTTCATATGCCTACTAAAGTGAGGGAAAAAGGTAGTGTCAAAAATTGCACACCCCTAAAATTTTACTTAGCATCACTTCCTCACTTTAGCTCTCTAATATAGAATGCTTCAACTATAAAATATTAACATTAGAATCTCATATTTCTAGATATTTTATGATGTTCCTAGGTTTTTTAATCTAATTTTTTTGGTTAGTAGTGCTATGCACTAGCACCCCACAAAAATTCATTATTATAGTGGTCATTAGAGAATTTATTTCTAGAAAATATTTTGGAAGTAATGCTCCTACATTTAGTTACATTGAACAAAATAATTTTGACTTGACATTTTGAGAAAAGGGAGTTTATTTTTTTCTCTCAAGTGCTCAACTTTGTAACTTTTGGGAGAAATTTTATTATTCTTGAACAATCTAGCAATTTTTCATGGTGTGCATGCCAATTTCTTGAAGCTCTCTTATTATCACCTTCACAAGATTGTCAACAACAATAAGGTTGAAGAAACAACATCTTTCTTGGAGGTTTTTCATAACTTCCAAGTGATGTTGTTCTTCTTTTTTCTTTCGTTTATCCTTTTCCTATCATTTAGCACACTCATTAGAAGATTTCAAGTGTTAGTATAGTGTAGTTGGATTATTCTATATCATTGTTTATTATATTTTAATTTTGAAGAAATCACATCTTTTTTTTCAATATTATTAAAAATCTTAGTTCTCATGGAGGCTAGAAGACCAAAATAAGGGTTTGACTAAGGCAAGCCCCTCAAACAGCCAATCAAAAACACTTTTATTTCTTATTTTGTGTGTAGGTTTTATTTTGAAGAGGGAATCTTAATCTAGTGACACTTTTATTAAATCTCTCCTTATTATTTAGTATTTCATTTAAGTATTTGAATATTTAATCTCATTTTCATTTTTTATTATTTTGAATATTTGTGTACTTTGATATCTCTATTAATTTTTTATGCATACAAGAATTTATTTTGGGTTGTACAATACTTTCTATTTTGTTTCTAAGCTAGACAACAACATGACACGAGGACATTTGCATAATGCATTAGTGTTTGTGGTAGATACCTCTAGAAAGTTACCGCCCATCAAGGAGAGCAACCTTTGATGGACTAGTTTTAAAGTTAGTTATTTTTAATTATGTTAATATTGCATTGTAATTCATCTCTAGCTAGGATATATTTTCATCATTTTGATATAGTACAGTATTTGATATTATAGACTTATAATTTATTTTTTAGCTCTAAATCTCATTTTTAATAATAAATATAATTGATGGTTGTCTAGCAGGTCATTGAATAAAACAAACACACACAGATGTAAACTTCAGTGATCCCTTACAGTTTTGTGCAAATCAAACTCATAGAAATGAAAAATTAAGAACAACAGGCTTGTATTTAATCATATGTAGTCAAAACAAGAAGAACAAATGTATTCTTTAACTTCCAATGCTCCAAGCATTTTCAATCAGTTTGATCACTAAGACAATGAATCCCTTCTCATTACAAGGATGTTCAAAGCATATTTATGTGGCCTCAAGGATCAACCTTCCCACATACATTTCACCAACTCTCAAGAGGCTTTAACTTATCTCCAATTGGCTAAAGCCATCGACTCTTGAATGATACCTCTGCTTCAGCATTGGTTGCCTCTCAGAATTTCAATTCCTTTATTCTTCTTCAGCCAAACCAACCCATTCCAATGACCTCCATTTCTCCCAAATACATGATGCCTCCAATTTCCAACACATCAACCACTCCAACCAAGGGTGACTGTTGACCAAAAGCTTAACAAACATTAGAAATTAGAAACAATTACACACCAAAAAAAAAAAAAACTACCAAAAGAAATAGAACTAAAATGAAGATAAGGAGAGAAGAGTGATGCACTACATCAGACTCCCGAGGCAGAAAAAAAGTTCATGAGCTCTTGTTGATGAGTTCTGCAACTGAATGACCCCTCTAACTGATCTCATCCTCTGTGAGCTAGGAAGCATCCTCAATGGGACAATTACTCCACTTGACGAGGTATTGAAAGTACTCATGGTTACAAGTCTTCTTTAGTAACTACTTGTCTAGAATGCATTCTATCTATTGTGGAGTAGAGACTGTTCTAGATTGTTCTTCAAGAGATGAAATTGCTACCTTAGTTTGATCCACTTTTATATCCCCCTTATACAGATACAAATCTACCACATTGAAAATATGAGATATATTCAAATCTATAGGTAGGGAAATCTCATATGCATTGGCAGAGAACTTCTTAAGTATTTGGCAGGGAACATTTCTTCATCTATAGTTTTTTGTATTTTCTTGTGGGAAATCTCTCCTTTCATAGATGAGCGAATACAAGATCCCCAACCTAAAATTACAACTGTCTCCTCTTTTGATCAACATACTTCTTGTATTGCAAATTGCTAGCTTCTATGTTTTGTTTCACCCTTTCTTGAATTTCATGGATTATTTGAGAAAAATCCTCTCCATCTACACTCTTCTTCTCCATTCTAGCAAGACCTCTAAGTTCAAACACACCTCATGGGTGCATGCCATACATCACATGGAAAAGGCTGCAAACTATACTTTTATTTGGAGAATCACTATAGGAAAATTCAACTTGTGCCAACATCAAATCCCAATTTTCAGGTGAACTACCAACAAGACACCTTAACAAATTACCAAGGCCTGTATTCATAACCCTAGTTTGACCATCCATTTGTGGATGATAAGTATAACTAAATTTTATATTTGTGCCCAATTTCTTCCATAGGTTCCTCCAAAAATGACCCATAGACTTTGTATCCCTATCAAAAATTATATATTCCTTTGAATTCCATACAACCTCACAACTTCTTTAAAGAAAAAATTAGCAATGTTAGTGGAATCACTAGTTTTCTTACACTATATGAAATGCACCATTTTTGAAAATCTATCTACCACAACAAAAATTGAATCATTGCCCCTTTGTGTATGAGGCAAACCCAACACAAAATCCATACTCACTGAGTCCCAAGGCTTGGTTGGAACTAGTAATGGCTAATAAAGCCAAACATTTTGATTTCTTTTGTTTTCTTTTCTTTTGTCTCTCTTCTCGAGACTTTCCTCCCCTGAATGCCTCTACATCCTTTAATATTCTTCTGTCTTTCTAGAGTCCTCACCTAGGGATTCTCTTTTCTTTGCTCTACCCAGTCTTTTGGAACCCAAGTTATACTCTCTTTTATTTTGTCACTCTACGTCACCTTGTATATGAACAATCAAATATGAAACATAAATAACTACCCCTACCCAGATCTCTTGGGATCTGATACCAAATGATGGTCGTCTAGCAGGTCACTGAATAAAACAAACATAGAGACATAAACTCTAGCGATCCCTTACAATTTTCTGCAAATAAAACTCATAGAAATGATATATTAAGAACAACAAGCTTGTATTTAAACATATGCAGTCAAAACAGGAATAAATGTATTCTTTAACTTCCAATGCTCCAGGTGTTTACAATTAGTTTGAACACTAAGACAATGACTCCCTTATTTTTACAAGGACATTCAAAACATATTTATGTGGCCTCAAGGATTGGCCTACCCACATACATTTCACTAGCTCTCAAGAGGCTTCAAATTATCTCCAGTTCGCTAAATTCATCGACTCTTGAATGATACCCTTGCTTCAACATCAGTTTCCTCTCAGAATTTCAATTCCCTTGTTCTTCTTCAACCGAACCAACCCGTTCCAACAACCTTCACTTCTCCCAAATACATGAAACCTCCAACTACCAACACATCAACTGCTCCAACCAAGGCTAATTGTCGACCATCAAGAGGTGTCGACCAAAAGCCTAACAAACATTATAAATTAGAAACAATTACACACCAAACAATCAATAGAAACTACCAAAAGAAATATAACTAAAAAAAAGATAAGGAGAAGAGTGATGAATTGCATCAATAATCAAATTATTTAAGAACATATGGCTTATCCAAGTGTAACATATAATATATACTCTCGAGGGACCTTAATATTCCTCTATAGGAATTAAAATTTATACACTACACCTTAATCAATATAAAAGTTAGAATTATACTCTAAATTTTAACTAGTCTCAAAATCAACATAAAACTATTGATCTTTTCTACATTATTCTTCTAGATAATGCTATGCTAAGACACATTCTTTTAATTGATATCAAATATTATTATAAAAAATTATCTAGGAGATAATTCAATCATAGAAACACATAAGAAAATAATTTATTTATTTTTGATAAATTCATAAAAGATGCTATATTTTTGTTTAATGAAAAGTCTTCTTTATCTATTTAAACTCATTTAAAAAATAATAATTTTCTTTTCTAAAATATAATTTGATTATCCAATATCAAAATGATTCTATAGTAGATCATCACATTTAAAAGAATAGTTTTTTATGTCTCCAATGGTTTTTTATTTATGATACTTGTCATTTAATTTGAAAGATGAGACTTAGTTATAGAATGAAAGATTAGGTCATTTAAATATTATAATTCTAAATGATATGGTTCATTATGATTTTCTAATTGATTTACCTAAAATTAAAAATAAACTAGAAGCATGAGAAGGATGCTTACTATGTAAAAACGTAGTTTACTATTTAACAAAAACATATTAACAATTTTGGTAACCCCATATAATTAGCCCAAAGAGACATAATGGGACCCTTGTAAGTTCATTCTTGTTACAATAATTTTATTCTCCATCTCATTGAGTCTTCCGCTAATCCATAAAACCTTTAACCTAAACATAGGCGGCCTTTTAAGTCATAATGTGAACTTGGGTGAGGTTTTTCATAGTTTGTCAAACTTATCACTTTGTCACCTAAGGCCCCTTTTATTTCTTTTAAGTGTTACATTGGGTGGTGTTTTATGTACTTAGTCAAACCTTGCCCTTAGTATGATTGTTATGAGCCTAGGAAATATTTTTCCATCGTGCTTGAACTTGGGAATATTTTTGTGAAGTTCTGCGAACCTCTTTTATAACTTCCCATAGACATTTGTTTTCAAATTTTCAAAAGATAGTTATATGGGGAATGTTGATAGTGACAGCAACCATGTGTCATAATTCTAAATTGGGACATCAATGCCCATTTGCCCCGTGTTTTTTCGTGTAGTCATGGTTAATAAAATAGGAGGATGAGAAAACATTCTTATCATGAAAATATTTGGGGAAGAGATGGAAGAAGCGCGCAGTTCGAATTATAGAGATCATCATCAAAGGTATTTTTCAATTTATCCATTGCACCCTATTTTCTGAATTGTTTTGCGTTCAAGAAATATATATTGTTGAAAGCCATAATTTTACATGGTGAGGGTTAAATATGCTGGTTATGAATATGTGTCTAGTTTAACCTATGAGGGACCTAAGATTGGTGACACTTGGCTAGGGCCTATAAACCTAGATGAATTAAGAAACAAATTTAACCAACCCAATCCTCCACCTATAATTGAGAGGGTACTAGGTGGTGGGTTGATTGAGGCTTCTACATTCCTGATAGTTGTGCACTGTCCCAAATTAGTATTGAAATGCATTAAATATTACAACTCACAGACATGAGAAGTTAGAATAGAGGACAATAGGTTGGTTCTGAAAATTCAGAGGTATACCTTCATGTCATGTTTGAGGACTCTAGAGAGGGATGAATATTCACCAATGGACATGAACAATTCTCAGATAGAATTCACTTCCAAGAAAGGGGTTTACAGAAATGTGATAGCGAAGAATTGGTTAGTTAAACCAAAGAAGGGTAAATCCCAGTTGCCTCGCAACATACATAGAAACCACTTGATAAATGAAGTAGCTAGCATTTTTGTGTTGCTACTTAGGGTTAGGGGAAACAAGAATGTCCATAGTTTTGAGGAGTGGATTTAATTCTTTATCCAAATTATACTAATTGGAGAACAATTTCTGGATTGGGCTAAGATCATTAGTGATCATATACATGAATTGATGTCACTCTTTGTTCTAAACAGATTTTTCTTCATTTCATCTTACCTAATATATGCCCTTGCAAGTACTCGACCCTGGCCTAGATTAAGGACAAGTGATCTACTACCAAAGAAAGTACCAATCTATGACTATTTTGATAAGCTTCAACTTCATACAAGTTTATTTCATTTTAGGAGAATTGTTGATACCTTCACTATGAGGATGGTTAGGGAATTGTAGGAGCGTCCAACAATGAGATTGTCTCCTGAGGCCATATAGTTTGTTAATTTCTATGGTTACCATTTTATTCAATTTCAAAGGTTTTCATATATAAGGGTGGGTGGATATGCAGGCTTTCCTATTAAACTGCCAAGGTACCCTGAAGATAAATTGATAGTTATTGAGGTTAGTAGGAAATTAGCTAAAGTGAATAGATTGTGTCAAGGAAAAAAGAGACTTACTGTCAGCTTTCCATTTGGATTTGGTTCATATAGCTGCCAATCTATGTTTGATGCCTTGAACATTGAGGCAGAACTATCCAGGTATAATATGCCCTCGTATGATGAGTGTGTTCCTTTCGACCTGAAAGAATATGTAAAGGAAAACCTAAAATTGGGTCCTTCTTTCAATCACCAACCCAACCTTGAGGACTATTGGGCTGACTATTTTGATGAATATGAAGTAAGGAGGAGAACCTAGATGAGGTTGACATTGGAAAAATTGTTATTTTTGATTTGAAGTGGGATTTGAGAGATGTTATCTAAGATGGGCCTAACATGATTGACCCAGTATACATTGAACTCATAGAAACCAAACCCATCCCCACCATGAATTGGAACTTTAAGGAAAAAGAAACTATTGAGGTGAAAACAACTAATGTTCTAACTAGAACTAGGGAATGGGTAACCAAGAAGACAACTGAATAATCTTGCCCTTGTACTAGATCAAAGGATTCACGGGTTGTTGAAGGTACTTCCCAAGCTTCTTCCAATAGACAGTAAACTAGTAATGTCCCTCAGTCTTCATCAATAGGTACTCACAGAAGCAGTGATGGGGATCCACTAGATAGGAATGTATACTCAAAAACTTGTGGGGATGATATTTTTAATTTACCTATTTTGGAAAAATAGAATGAAGGAGAAGAAGAGGATGAAGGGTTAGAGAGTTTAAATGTTGATTCTCCTCCCTCTCAGAAGGACTCCCTGTTAGAGAGATAAATCCCTCTCAGGGGCCAAGAATAACTGCACCTGTAGGAGATACTCCAGTTATTCAAACTTTTTTTGCATCCCCAGGCTTCAAGGTAACTAAGGTCACAACAACCCTAGCATGGCTAGATGATTCACTATCCTAGAAAAGGAAATCCATACAATCAAGCCTGCCTAAGCAAGACATGGTAAGTCAGTTGCTACAAAGAACTTCAACTTCTAAGCCTAAGAAGTTGAAAACCACTGCTAGGCTTATAGATGATATTGAATTAGGAACACTTCAATTAGAAACTGCACACCCATCTCTACAGAAAGATGCTTCACAACCAACAGCAGGTGATTTTGAGGTGAATAGGGTTGACCTTGGTCCTCCTACTAGAGATGTAGATGTTTAAATTTTCCAAGTATCAACAACCAGAATCGTAGAAAGATCGAAGAAAGATAAAGAAAGCAAGGATGAATTAAAAGCTCAGGTTCAGAACTTGACTGCCTATTTTAAATCCATTTTTGAGGTTGTCCCTCAATCCATTTCTCAAGCAAAGGCTTTTGTTGAATCTCTTACCATGGTTGGAAAGGAAGGCCTAGAAAAAATAAAAAATAGTCTAAGTCTAAGCTAGGCCATAGATGATTGGAATGAATCCCTTATCAAGAAATCAAGCCTTGTTATTTTTGAATCTTTAAAGCATTTTCAAGAAGCAAATACTTTGAGAGCTACCTTAGGAGATGATATCATTTCCATTGAGAAATAAGAAAAATTATGGGTTAATTATCAAACTGAATTGAAACTCTTGATGAGCTCGGATATGGAAAAGTTGGCCATAGATCAAATTATATCTAAAGCTTTAGATGCTCACTTCTTGTCATGGGCTAAAGGAGTAGAATGGAAATTGCAGGTTTCCAAGCAAATTTTACAGAAGCTTAAAGAGGTCATAAAATTTTTGATTTCATTGTAGATGAAGCATTGAACACCCTGATAGCCCTTGGTTTGTTGCAGGATAAAAATAGGATCAAGAATAATGTGGACACTAGAAGCTTAACTGATGATTTCCAGAAAATGGTTAAAGAAACTCTTGGCATACCCATCCCTAATGTCAAACACTTACAAAAGCTAAGTGAATTACACTTGGTATCATCTCAAGCAATAGATCATTTAAATTTTTTTGAGAAGTGCATAGAAATGACCAAAGATACCCCTCTAACATGGAAGGTGAGGATGAAAAAAGTGGCTATCCCTCAACACAAAGACCTGATGCATGTCCTCAAGACTTTCCAAGCATGGCGAAAGAGACCTTTGGTGACCCAGGAGACTAGAAATGAAGTGACACCATCATAGTGGCATGACTCTTCTTTATTCTCCTTATGTGTCTTTTGATTAAGGGGCTATGGACATGAAGAGGCGAAATTCATTCACCTATTTAATATGTATCTATTTTTCATATGTTCTCTCTAGACATTATTCCACAAGTTTTTCTCAGTACTATTGACAAATGAAATTTCCATTTTGTTTGTGTGAAATTTCGTTGAGTTTATTTGTTCCTTAAATATTTGCATTTAAGAATATATCTTGCATATCTTTTCTTGGCATGAGAAGTGCATTTATTACATCTAATTTCATTTCTCATATGGTATTGAGTGGATATTTTATCTTTGGTGATTAATTAGTCTTTGTTCTAATATTCCCCATTACTATTCAAGCACCTGATACTTGGAAGTTTTTGATATCGGGCTTTCCTTTTCTGCTTTCTGGTTAAAAGAATAAATGGTTTTTTACTTTCCTTATTCTTTTAATTCATTGCAAATTTTATGAGGGATTTGTATCTGGAAAAAAATTAGAGGATATCGATCTTGTTCAAAGATAGATATTCAGAGTTGTTGGCTAATTTCTTGCACCTGGTGAGCGTTCATTTGTCAATTCTTGAAGGTTTAAAAATTTTTTAACCAAATTTTTTTTGTTAACTCCACTGGGGATTCAAATTGTTAAGTTGGTCACCTTATCCTGGAATATATCATAAGTTAACTAATTAACCCTAGATTTTCACAGATTTACTAGAGGGGAGAGAAGTAGAGGGAACTCTGACCCCATTTTTGAAACTTTGCAGAGAAACAATTTTTCTTATATTATTCCCTCTAAGAGAAGGGCTAGGAGCCAACTATGCTCACCTACTAGAACACCTCACCTACTAGAACACATGTTAACCACTATATTGCTCAAATACTCATTTTACATGGGACTACTTTACCAATTACAATCAACTTTCCCCTCACTATGGCTAACCCACAAACTCTCCCTTGGGGTGTTGTTATTGGTCCCTTGAAATTGGGAAATAACTTGCATGTTTTGTCTAAGGGATCTCATAAGAATTTTCCTAAGTTTAGTGGGGATGGTAAAATTTCACCATAAGAACACATTGATGCCTTTTTTGATGCGTGTAGTGTTCTCATAGTACAAGAAGAGGATGTTGTTGTCAAATTGTTCATGGAATCCTTAACAGATGCAGTAGCACAATGGCTTTACCAATTACCATACAGATGCATCACCAATTGGGCTACTATGCATAGCAATTTTGAGGCTAGGTTCAAAAGTGTAGATGATGACTTAATGCTACTAGGTCAAGTTACTCATTTGAAAAAGGAGGTGAATGAGCCCATGAGGGACTTTGTAGCTAAATTTAATAGAATAATAAACTAGATTACGGTTGATAAAAGACCCTATGTAGAAACACAAAAATATTTCTTCATCAATGCACAACATCTAGATATCAATCTTCTTTTGAAGAGACAACCACAAAATAATATTGAAGCTACACAAGCGTTAGTCGTGGAACTGGAGGATGATTTTATTTCTATCAGAAAATGGAAAAAAGAGTTGCATAATAGTAAGGCACTTCCTACCACTTCTTTTGATCCTATGATTCAAAGATTAGCTAATGATATAATTGCTCTTAAGAGGTAGATGCTGAAAGGTAACCAACTTTATCAAAACACACCTAGGAAAGCTAATTTTCAACCTAGAAATAAAGCATTTCCCTTGCCTCCAACTCAACAAAGGTTGGAAATTGAAGCCCCTCCTAAAAAAAAGAACATGTGTGTCTTTCATCTCATCGTGGATCATGATGGTGTGGATTTTCTTGAGATGAATAGGTTTATACAATTGACTACTACTAAAGAAGTCATAGAAGAAGTTACAGTGGAAGGAACATCATCTAATCAATATGACAAGTCTGCAAATGGATATTTAGAATATGAGCCCAATGATGATCGATGAGGAGATGTGTACATCACCTTAGATGATGCTACTTGTGCTTCTATCACTCAAATCCAACAACATTCCAACCAAAAAGGTATTCCTAATTCTCAAAAAATTTACTCACAAATGCTAGTGCAACCTCAAAGGGTGAAAATGCTTCATCTAGTGTAGTCAATAGTTCCTTAGGAAATCCCACTATGTCATCCTCTAGAATCCAATTTGGAGCTTTTGATATCATAGAATTTTGTAAATCTACCAAGATTCAAGTATCCCAAGCTGAACATTTAAATATGAATCCTAAAGAACTTGATAGACTAATTGAATATGTTAGGCTAGGGAATTCTGAATTATATGCAGGATTAGATGAAACAATAATTAAGCCTCAACATCCAGCTACTAAAGTTGTATCCTGCAATAAATCATCCTCTTCATCAACCTCTGATGTGAAACCATACCCTTTCTATATCTCTTTATTCGTTAATGGATTTAAGATTAACAACTACATCATTGATTCAGGTGCCTCTAATAATGTTATGCCTACACAAATTGCTAAAGCTTTGGGATTAGAGATGACCAAAACATTTGGAAAATGCTACTCAATGGATTCTAAGTGGGTTCCCTTGTTGGGATAGATTAAGGATGCTCCAGTAGCACTTATTGCTTATCCTAATAAGCAACTCAAACTCGCCATACTAGTTGCGAACATACCTGCTAGTTATGGTATGCTTCTAAGAAGAAGTTTTTGCAAAGATTTGGGTGGAAAAATATATCTATATTGGTCGTATTCCACCATACCTGTTGGTAAAGAGAAGGTGCATCTTGAACTTGAGTCAAAGGCTAATATAACAGTGCTTAATTCTAAACATCCTAAATCTCAAATATTGTATGAAGAGAACGAGTTTGGAACTATATGCTTTTCTTTGGTGAAGAAAATGGAAATGCTTCATGTGCCTCAAATCTAGAATCTAAGCTCTCCATAATGGAGTTTGACAAAAGCTATTCCCATGCTGGTTTAGGAGTGGGTTTTGTTCTCATTTCCCCTTCTGGTGAGAAATTCATGTTGAGGGTCAAAACAACACAACAACATTAAACATAATATTACTATTCTATTTCTCCTGAAAAAGAAAGACAACACATAGTAATCTAACTCCCAAGTTCCTCGTAATTGGTTCTCAATTATGTTAGTGTCACTCAATGGTCAATATTGTTGTAATATGCAAGGGGACTTTGCTGGTAACAAGGAACAAAACTACATGAAATTAACTAATCTACATTTGGGGGCCAGGGGGTTTAAATAAAGATAAAAAGATAGATCAAAGTTTTAAGATAGAAGAACATAAATAAAAATTCTTAATGTCTGGACATGCATATAGATAATGAGTGTTTATTCTCCTAACCACAACCATGGAAAGATGCAATCCATAGGATAAACTATACCACTACATACATCCATAGTAATAATTTAATACCATCACCATTCACTAAAATTTTCTTCAAAATAGATCATTCACTCATCATTACACATAGATCAAACAAACATAACAATAAATTCATTCATAGATAACCCAATGAGATAATCTTGAATTCGGTTTCCTCTATTGATTATCATCAAATAGAAAACATTTAGGCACTAAAAATCACTGGCATATAGATTGATCATGCATCATTAACCTTATCAAAAGTAGATCCAAGTTTAACAACATATAAATGTATAAAAATTTGTAACATATAAC
Source organism: Sequoia sempervirens (assembly GCA_007258455.2). NCBI lineage: Eukaryota > Viridiplantae > Streptophyta > Pinopsida > Cupressales > Cupressaceae > Sequoia > Sequoia sempervirens. The sequence goes on along the minus strand of VDFB02047230.1, from coordinate 311,441,976 downwards.
CAAGTTCAACCGAACTCTTAAAAAATATCTCTACTAAAACATAAAATTCTAGAACTAATCACTATTGCTATCATCAGGTGGCTTATCTTTCTTCAATTAGTCAACCTTTACAAAATAAGACCAAATAGTACATATAGGTGCCACATACACAAGTTCCTCTCAATCAACAATTTAGATCCATAGTTTAAGGAGGTGGAACTGAACAAAGAACTAGACTTCTAATCTTGAGCTAAAAAGGCCGGAGTACAATGCTGCACAAATTATGATATCCAATGAAGAAGGTGGAACTGAGGAAGTGAACTGAAGTTGAATCCACATCAAAGCCCTGCAAAAGAGGAGAGAAGGAGATGTTGTGTTCAGTGAAGAGACCAAATCACTTCTACATTGCATGCTCAAGGATGTACTCATCATAATTGGAAAACATTTGTTGAAGAGTATCTACATCAAATCCATCCAACCAATCATCCTCAAACTTAATCCTCCTTAATTCTGCTGCAACTAATTTATGTACCTCCTTTAATTTTATTATTTCCCTCTTACCAACCTTCACTTCTTCTTTGATATCCATGAACCTGTCTAAAAAAAAATCTTCTCCATCATCTTGTTTTTGCATCACCTCTTCAAATCTACTCCTCCACTTCTCCTTCATCTTATCCAAAGTAAGACCCTTCTTGACCGAGGTATCTAGATTGACTAAATTAGCCACAATTGCCTCTAATTCATCAATCTATTGATTCAATTCCTTACTCACCTCTCAAATCTCATTTTGATGCCCATGAATAGACTTGGATTTGTATCCTATTATACTCATAGTTTTATCAACAAAATCCGCATTATCATCCTCAAGAATTGAATGCTCAAGCACAATTGACTTAGGTATCTTGCTAATGTCCTTAAGCTTTTTAATATACTCCTTATATTCTTCATCCTGCTTGTCTAGACATTCAACATGCTGGTTCAAATCTCCTACCAACTCAAGCACTGTTTCATGAATCTTGAAACTATCAATCAACACCTCATCAACCTCTTGATTGAGTTTATCAATCCATCTTTCCATCATTCCCACTTTGCTCCTCATTTACACTAAATCATCTGCTTCCTTCTTTGTTAATAAGATCAGAGATTCAGGAGCAACAACTTGTTGATAAATTGGAGTAGAGACATCTTTCAAAAACCTATGCAATTGATTCATCTGAGCCTTAAGCTCATCTTTCCTTTGTTTATCTCTGATCATCTTGGGCTTAGTAGAGGAAGCCACAATATCAATCAAATTCATCTACTGATTTCTTGTGGGCCTTCCCAAATTTACTGTGCCCAATTGATAATTAGTCTTCTGCATATCCTCTTGTTTCTTGTCCACCATTGGTATTGCACACTCGGAAATGATTTCCCTTGTGTCTATTAGTTTGGTGGAGTGGAGAACCTTGGACTTCTTTTTAGGAATCTCTTTCTCAATCTCTTTCATCATTTCATCCTAGTTAAAAGGTTGTGGTTGAACTATTTTCTCTCTCTAAGTAAAGCTTTAACCAAGTGGGAGTTGTGGGAGTAGTAGCTACCTGTGCTAAAGAAGAAGCAGTAGTAGCAGAGGATATAGGTTGCAATATTGTATATTTAGGCTGAGAGTCAATGTCTTGCACATTATGTTACTCTTTTTGTGCCTTTTCTTGTGCAAGCTTCTCGACATCTTCCTTATCCTTATGTTCTTGCAATTTCTTTGTTTCCAATTCCTTCTTCAGACATTATTCTTCCAACCTTATTTCCTCTAACACTTGATCTCATTTCCTTTTCAACTCCCCAACATAGTCCCATGCCTCTTTGGACTTCTTCACATATCCAACAACCTCAACAGCCTCTTTATCTCTTTCCAAATTTTCTTGTTCTTCTTTCTTCTTAAGAGCCTCTTCGTGTGCCTTGAATTTGGCCTCAAGAGCTTCCTTTTCCCTTCTTTGAGCAACTTTATCCTCCTCAAGATCATGAATTTTCTATTGAAAAATCAATTTATCTCTTTCTTCCTTCATTTTGAGCTCCTTCTCCTTTAGTTGTTCCTACTAATCCAATTCATCATCCTTAACTTGAGCCTCCAATTCTTGTTGCTTGGCTAATAACATAGCTTGTGCTTTAGCATCTTCTTCTTTTTTTTTAGCTAATGCCTCAGATTGTGCCTTGGCATTAGCTTCCCTTTTGGAATCCTCAAAGAGCTTCCACTGGTCCTCCTCTGTCAATATATGCTCGGTCCCTGCATCATCTGTTACATCAAGAGATGTTACCACATGAGCCTCCTTATTAGATGGAGTATTTTTAGAATTAGTAGCAATATCATGTATCTCAATTCCCAACTCCATTTCCTTTAGTAGCTTAGCTTTCTTATGGAGAGTTCCCTTTAGGGATTCCTGACCTGGTTGTTGTGTAATAGAGGGTTGAGCAGATACTTCTCCAACAACAGATGCGGAAGCACCAACTTCTACAATTGTCTCACCTTCTTGTACCTCGGGGAGGTCTTGGGAAACTACCTCCTCTTCTGCATTAGAAGGCATAAACTCTAAGGATTCCTTAGGTTCCATCCTTGTCTTTGTCCTCTTATAGCCTTGAGTAGTACCTATAACTTTTCTCTTTTTGGATGATTGAGCCTTAGGCTGGTTAATTCTTAAGCTATCCCAGTGCACACTTCTATCCAAGGTTGGTCTTGCAACTTGTTTTATATCAATAGACTCATCAGTAGTCCAGTCCATTGGATTAAGATTTATAGTGCCTATGTTCTCAACCTCATACTGAGTGGGATAGGCATCATTTGAAAAATTCTCCAAGATATCTTCCTTAATCACATACTCAACCATGAGTGGGATAGGAAATCTCTCATAATTTCTCTTCCTAAGATCATACTCATTCTGCAGGTCCATCCAAAAGTCCTCCAAAAGATTGAAATACTTGTCAAAGAGACTAGGAAGCAAAGACTACATATTGTGTCCAAGATCATAGTGCTTCCTAGCAGTGTATAAATCCAACTTTAGATAAATTAATTCATCATAGACAACTCTAGCTGCAACAAGGTGTGGACAACTAAACTCACCCAACTTCATTGAGAACTTGTGGCAACCAGCCTTTGTGCTTGGTGACAAATTTGAAATTAACAACCAAAGCCTAATATATAAATTCCATTAAAAAAATTATATTGCCACAACATCTAGGAAGCAAATGGGATGACCATTAAAGCCTACTAATCTGAAGTAAGTGTATGTGGGGTATTGGATAAACTAGTGTCACCATTCATTAATAAAAGTCATTGCCTCCCTGATTAATCTATATCTAGCATCACTAGTAAGCCTATTAATGACAACATAAAGGAAGGCATCATTAACCCTCCTATAGTGTGACTCTGATGCTTGCAATGTGAGTTGATTGTAGTTCTCCCACACCTTCTTTTTCCCTTTGGCTTCTCCCAGTATGCCAACTGTATGGAGTCTAGGAAAAACCCCCATTCGAGCAGCTACATAGACCACATAAGAGGTCATAAATAAACTATTGGTTTCTCTCACTCTAAGCATCTAATTATGTATACTTTCTGACACCACCATTGGCCATTCAATTTTTTTTTACCTTCCAAGATAACTTGTATGAATGGTAATATCCATGCTTTAAATTGTGAAGCATCCCTTTTCCCAAACACCCTAGAGAGCACCATGATTATGTCCCCAATCTCTTTTCCAAAATCTACCCTTTTAGGCTAGTCAGGAAGCTTAGTTAGAGACTTTTTCTCTACCCTCATCCGGTGCTTGTTCATGTGGGACCTATTCTTTTGTTTATTATTGTTGTAAAATTTCAATGCTTCTACTTCATTCAACTACCTAGTATTCTGTGGAATAGGTGCATCAAACATGAACCTGGACATTTGAGATGTTAGATCAATAATAACATTCCCTCTTAAATCCATACACTGCCTAGTAGCAAGATTGTAAGCCCCAACAACTTCTAATATCAATTATGGACTTTGAATAGACAAATGGAATAGTGCAACCTGTGCCAATCTTGATTGAACAATACTCTTGGCCTTTGGTGTAGCATCTTCATTGAAATATTCATCCACTAGCTCCTCATAGTTAAAAGGGCCTAAATTGGTATCAGTAATATCTTCCCAATCAGAATCAATCTTGCTAGCAGTAAGAGTAGCTTCTCTATGTTTGCACCTTAGAGTATAGGGGAGCTGCTCTACTTTAATCTTCTTTGGCCTAACTCCTTGTCTTGAGGTTTCTGCTGGTTGGCTCATCTAAGAAGCCTCATTTGATGCCCCCGACATCCTCTAATTCCTACAATAAACTCCCGTATTAGAGGAACAAAAACATAGAAATCAATACATCAGTCAATACCCACTTCCATCTCTTTGAAACAGTGTTTAAACTTAACCAAACTTCAACCTTTATCAGAGGTAGAGCCACAAAAGCACCAAGGATAGGAAACCATTTTTCAACAATGGCGGGGTCAAAACTGGAACCAGGACAAGATCAAAACTAGGACCGAAATAGGAACAAAACCAAAAACTAATTACTAATTTTGAGTTCAATATCCATTCCGGTTCTGATTCTGCTCAATGACAAGTGTGAAGACCAAAAATTATAAATGATAAAAAATAGAACCACTTAGCAATGAATCTCAATAATAAACATCCTCATGACAAATTCAGCCCCGAGTCCGCTTTTTCCAATTTTACCATAAGATAGGATACTTTATTAAAGGCATGGTCATATGAATCTAAGGGCTTGAGTTACATGAACAATAGGGAAATCAAAAACCAAAGAAGCTTAACCCCACATCTTTACCGTACAAAGATCAATTTAACACACATGAACCTATTTTATAAAGGTTATTGAGAAAACCCTAGTTTACTCGATACATCGATTTAGTCATCTAGGGCAACACAAACCCACCATAAAAGACATCAAATTGACATGGGATCAAGATGAAATAGGGTTCAAAACATAATTCAAACATTTAGAGTATGAAAAACCCTGGTAAATGGAAGCCCTAATTAAAAACTAGGGCATGACACAACCCACTTGCCACAAAAGAGATAGCCAACAACAAAAAGACAAATGGAAAAGAAGGAAACAAAATGGAAAAAAAAAGATGGAAAATACAAAAATAAAAACAACAAACAAGATAAAACATAAAAGAAGGTGAAAATTCACATAATAGAGTTCCATGAGCACGTAAAAAGCACAACATGCGACACACGAAGCCAATAGAACAAAAAAAAAATGGGAAAAGAAAAGAAAGAAGAGAACCTACCTCAAAACACCCACGAGAAAAGACCAAAAACTTTGAAAGGAATATGCCAATGAATGTGCCCTCGCACTCAATTCACTCTCCTCAAAAATTTTCTCGCTCAGATTTTCTTAAACAACTCAAACAAGGATAATAAGCTAGTTAACTTTAATTCAAGAGTTAAACATGATTTTGTATGTGTGAAGAACCTACAATTAATGCAATAAAGGTGGTAGTTCAGGCCAAAAAAAAAATGCAAACGATTAGTAAACTCCTGTGGACACCAAAGGCAAGGTGTGCATGGATCCGAAACCAAAACCAAAACTGGAGCTTTTACAAAGTTCCAAGTCCTGATCCAACCTCGGTTCCACTCCCAGCGAAAGGAACAAAAACTAAGACAAGAAAAAAAAAGGGAAACAAGCGACAATGGGAAGCGGGGCCAAAACAAAAACCAGACCTATCCCAAACACAAACAAAAAAAAAGCATGAGACAAACGAGCAGAGTCGAAATCAAAATAGAAACAGAATCTATAAATTTTAGAAAGTTCCAAGTAAGGTTCCAATTCTGGTTCCGGTTCTGACTAGGCAAAACAAACACAAGGAAAATGACAAAACAACTCAAAGGAGAAATAGACCCGAGAGTGAAAAAAAACAACAAACAAAGAACAAAACAAAGAAAGAAAACAGACTCAGAGTCTGAACCAAACTTGGACTAGGAACTCTGAAGAAGTTTTGAATCTAGTTTCATTTCCGTCTCCACTTCTAATAGAGCAAAAGAAAAAAAGACTTAGGAGCAAAACAAAACACAACTCCTAAGAACCGAACAAAACCCAAAAGACAAATCAAATCCAAGGGGGACCCATTTTGTTCCAAACTAGGGGTGGTTATGCAAGGCATAACAAATGGCGGCTTAGCTGGGAAAATGGTTTACCCATTTTTAAGATATTGAAGAATTCAGTCGCCCAAAAACTTCTAATTTATGAAACATGTTAACTTAAGTATGATTAGAATATTTAAGTAAAGTTGAGTTGGAATCTCAAATGTAAATCAACATAAACTATATTTGAATCTGAGAGTGTGCATATATATGGTGCATCTTTCTTCATAAGAATTTTCTCCACACCTAAAAAACTATATCTAAGATCCAAGCTACATAGGTTGAGTCCTTTAACTGACATGCAATGAAATCCTGGGCATTGCTCCGCTACTAGCCAAGCATCCATAGCCTCAATGAAGAAACCTCTAGTTCTCTCAAAGCATTGCTCTACTACCATTCAGGCATCCATAGCCCTGAGAGAGGTACTTGAATTACCCATCTAGTATTGAGTTTACCTTTATTTCAGTAGTTTTATTTTTCCTTTCTTTTATAGGCACTTGTGGAAATTCTTTTAATAAATTTCTCAATACTCAGACATTACTAGTATGAAATATGGGTTGAGAACTACAATGGACCCTATGACATCTTTGGCAATCAGGTTTTTCACTTGAATTAGAGATATAATCACCCTGAGATGAATAGGCCCTTTATAGTCAGATGTTTTATCTATTTTGTGATAGATTTCAATCATAGTTCATGAGGTTATCTACAATATACCTTACTTTTAATAAGCTTTCAAACTAATGCTAAAATTACCATAAGACATAAGTTTTAGAATGGAATCTCTCGAAAAATATGCTTGAAAATGCCTAAACCAATTTCTATCCTAGTGCATATGGAATACTCTAAATAACAACCCCTATATTTCAAGATAGAAAGAAAAGAGAGTCTCCAAAGAAGAAGACAAAAACAAACACAAAACACCACAAACAAACCAAAAGAAAGAAAGAACAAATAGGAAAACAACCAACAAAAATAAAGAACTTATAATTACACAAAATACATATATACAATTAATTCAGAACTCAAAACTTTACGAACCAAAATAATGCTTGAGAAATTTTCCATTGACTGAAAATGGAATAGGTTCTCCTATTAAGGTGGTAAAGCAAAAAGCGTTCTCACCCAAGATCTCTAGTATCTGATACAGACCCAGCCAGAGTCTATCAAATTTCTGGTGATCACCCTTTTCTCTTTAGCCTTATCCCACAACAACACTAGATCTAATATCTTGAATGCCTTAATCTTAGCTCTTTTTTCAAACCAACATTTGATAATGGCTTGATGTTTGAAGAACTATTGTAGAGTAGCATCTCTCTGTTCCTCCATGTTTAAAAGATTGTTTAGCCTTACCTCAATCCGATCATCCTTCGAATAAAACTCCTACATAAACCTGAGAACAGGTATCTGCAAATGTATGGGGAAAATCATCTCTCTGCCATAGACTAATTTAAATAGAGAATTTCCTAGGGCAACCTTAATACAGGTTCGATCTGCCCATAAGGAAAATCTCAACTGGGTATGCTAGTCTCTAGGATTGTTTACTAAAAATTTCTTTATTACCTCCAACAAGTTCTTATTGGTAAACTCTACTACCCCATTTCCCTATGGGTAATAATTGGATGAATACTTCAAAATTATTTTATGCTCGTAGGCCCATTGTATAAATTCAATAGATGACAAAGCGGGGCCATTATCACACACCAGGGAAAAGGGTACTCCAAACCTGGTGATAATGTTATCATTAAGATGATAACCACCTCTATGGTGTTGTTCTTACATGGTTGAGCCTTAGCCCAGCAAGTGCAATAGTTCATAGCTATTAATATGAACTTGTACCCTGCAAAAGAGTTTGGATTAATTACCCCTACAAAATCTAGAGCCCACTGGGCAAATGGTCTTACCTCATAAATGGGTTGTAATGGCATTGTTGGATTACATTTTTTTGGTGTAGAGGTGTGATAGATATGACATGTCTTGACATGTTTATGTGTATCCCTGAACATGTGGGGCCAATAGTATCTTGATCTGAGAATTTGATGAGCCAAGGAATCTACATATCCATGCCCTGTACCATATCTCCCATGAAATTCAGCAATAGCATGCTTAGCTTCTTGTTGATCTAAACATCTTAGATAAACTCCCTCATAATTTATTCTGTATAGGGATCCTCCTTTGAGCATGTAATGATCACTCTTTATCCTAAGTGCTCTCCTTTGAGTAGAATTCATCCCATCTGGGCATCTTTTATTGAGAAGGAAGAAGATCAAATTTGTATACCACAGATCCTTGGTGAATGACTACACTGTATACTGCTAACAAGTGATACTCCTATCAACATCTACCATAGCCTTTGACAAACCATGTCCTTGGACAAGATTCATTGGATGGATCTCTAGTTAAAATTCTTGCAAAATAGACAACCATTTTCCTCTTCTCTCCCCTAACTCACTCTACATAAGTAAATATTTGATAGCTGGGTCGGGAACTATGGCAACAACCTGGCTCCTGAGAATGTAATGTCTGAATTTCTTTACTGCTTGGACCAATGCAAAGGCCTACTTCTCAAGAGGTGGGTACCTAACCTCTACATTTTTGAATGGGGAGCTCATGAAAGCAATGGGCCTCTCATCTCCCTCTCCTCTTCTTTGAGTTAAGATAGTTGCACATGAATGGTCATATGCAAAGGAATAAATATAGAAAGGCTTTAAATAATCTGAGCTGGTCAAGACCAGTGCCTCAAATATTGATTGTTTAATTTGCGTGAAAGCAGATTTAGCCTCGTTGCTCCATTCCACTTTTGCATCTTTCATCATCATCTCATTAAGTGGTTTCACAATTTCTGCAAATCTCATCATAAACTTTCTTACAAAATTAATCCTTCCAAAGAAGGATCTCATCTCCTTTTTACTACCTAGCATGGTTAGTTTCAAGATAGCCTCAACTCTATCAAAGTCTATGGATATTCCCCTTTCTGATATCACATGCCGTAAAAGCTTCTGTTCAGAAACTCCAAAGACACATTTCTTGGGATTTAGGGATACTCCATAGCTGATACATCTCTTAAGAACTTTTTCTAATAATAGCATATTCCTTCTTGTTTTTAGAGAAAATGGTTAAGTCATCTACATAGATTATGATACACTTACCTATTAGATCCTTGAATTCTATGTCCATTACATGCTGGAATGTAGCTCTAGCATTGATTAGTCCAAATGGAATTAGGAAAATGTCATCCACTTAGTAGTGAAGGCAGTCTTCATTCTATCCTCATGGCTGACCAGCACTTGGTTATACCCAGAATAGCCATCCAAGAATGACATCATCTGAGATTCGTTGATAGTTTGTAATACCTCATCAAGAGAACGAAGTGGATAGTTATCCTTCTCAGAGGCTTTGTTTAGGTTCCTAAAGTCAACACACAGTCTGATCTCCCTACTTTTATTACATAGTGGAACTAAGTTGGTGATCCAAGTGGAGTGTCATACTGGGAATATAATTCTTGATGAAAAAATATTTTGCACTTCCTTCTATATTAATGGCTCGATCAAAGCATTCACCAAGCACTACTTTTGATGGAAGGGCTTCACTTCTGGCTTCAGAGGTATTGTGTGCATGATCACAGAGGTGTCAAAAGTATTTAAATCTTCATAACTCTAGGCAATTGCTGCAATGTCTTCTTTTAACACCTTAACTATTGTATTTCTAATCTCCTCAAGGCAAGTCTTACCTATAAACACATTTCTTTTAGGACCTAAATCAGCCAAATTAATTGATTCATACTTCCCTCCATCACTTTGAGTTGGCACTCTCTCACAAGCCTGAGGATCAAAGTCAAATATTCTTTCTAAAGCTACCATCCCCTTGGGAATGTTGTTGCTCTTCAAATTCATTATTCCTTTAGTGTCACAACTCTCATGGTCCCAATCCCCATGATATCTTTCAACTCATCTATTATTTTTCCTTCGAAGACATTAGAACTTGCCAAGAAGGTGAGTATGTGTTGGTCATCATCGAAGACCTAAAAATTCTAGACATTATCTGGGACTATTGGGATTGAGACTAGTTCAACTAAAAATATTTTCAACTTGGAGTCCTGCATAGGCTCCAGAGTACTAGCAGTGATTGCCAAGGCATCTACAATCTAATTTTGTTCCCTAGGAATCAAAATGATTCCAAAAGCATCAAAGTACTTAATAAAATTTCAAACTCTATTTATGTAGGCAACCAATCTTTTATTATGACAACTATATTGGTTGCGGACCTACTTGAAAATTACTTCAGAATCTCCCATAACCATGAGAGATATGACTTTCTTCTTATGGGAAAACATCAGACCTTGAGCAAGTGCTTCGTACTCCGTGACATTATTGGTGCATCCAAACTATAACCTATAAGAAGCAAAGTAAGTTTTCCCCTTTGGGTTAGTTAATTCTATCCCTGCTCCACTTCCTGACTTGGACTTAGAGCCATCAAACTTTAGACTCCATAATTGATCTAGAGCTGGGATCTCTTTCTTCTTTAGGGCCATAGGTATTTTCTTGCTAGAAGCATGTGGTGGCTCAGACTGGTGTTGTTCATCAAGATTTAAAGGTAATTGGGGTCATGGTTCACCAGAAGGTTCTCCTAGATTCAAAATTTGTTCAGGACTTGATTCTTGAACCTCCTCTTGGGTTAGATCAAAATTTAACATATTATTCACCAATGCCTTGGGCATTGGAAGGGTATCTGAGGTAGGTGTAATTGGAAAAGACTGAGATTCCTCAGTCTCCCTTTATTGTTCAGAGCATAGAACCTAAGTTTGCTTGAATTGAGAAGATAATTCTTTTTGAGAAAGACTTGCTCTTGTAAGGATGGTTTCATCCTTTGCATAAAATGGAAATTTATTGGTGGAGGTTTGGGGTTGACATTCACAAGTTTCTTCTACCTGGGAGACATGTTTTAAGATATCTACACAGGGTTGACAAGTTAACTCAAAATGATTCTAGTAATCGACCCTACACCAGTTGGGAAGAAACAAGCTCCACATATCAGCCTCTTTTCCCAACACCAACCTATCCTCTTGCAACTTTTTGATTAAGACTTGTTGGTTAACTGTAGTCATCAGGTTAGTTTGTTCTAGAGGCAATAGATCATCAGAATGAAGCATAGAGAAAGTCATGATTTACTCCTTGTAAACTCCTATCTCGGTCTTGAAATAGGCTACCTCATTAGGGGAATCATAATCGGTGATCATGTGTTTGAACCTAGGCTCACTTTCAATTTTGATCTAGCTGGCTATCCCTTTCAAGGGCAGCCACATGTGTGAGAAATCCAAAGATAAATATCCCCCAAGTCTTTTCATTAGGTCTCTGCTCAAGAGCATACCATAGGTTTCTGGGATATCTGCAACATGGATATCCACATAAGTTTGGATCCTTGGATCAGATCCAATCTATACATGGATATTTTTAAGCTCTCCTACCACATTTACTTCCATTTTATCTAATTGAGTAACTTTCTTGTTAGTCTAGAGTGGACTTAGACCTAACTTCTTACAAATTGAAAAGGGAATGACATTTCTCAATGCCCTAGAATCTAATAGACAGTTATGTAGATTCTTTCCAAAAATTCTTAGACTCAAAAGGAAAGGTGGAGTGCCAGACTTACCATTATAGAGTGTTGCATTCATCTCGTTAGTGGGAGTCATCTTTTCTTTCCCTTTTGACTTGTCTACTTCCTCCAAGGCTTTCAACAAAATTTCCTTTTGAGCAGGGCACCACTTCATAACGTCAAAGAATGACATTGAAGTTTTCTACCTTTACATCTCTACAATGAAATCAAATTTGGAATCATTCTTTACCTGATACTTAGGAAAGAAAGGGGAAGTACCTTTATTCTGAACATATGATGGTCCCTTTGGTGGTGGTGGGTTGTTATCTACATTTTGGTTTGGTGGGACCATGTTATTAGGAGGAGCAGATGTGGTGAATGGCCCCTTATTTTTATTTCTAAGGAAATGACCTCCCTTGGTTTGGAATGCCTTGGCATCATACACATCTTCCACTGGCTCATTCTCTTCCTAACTAGGGAATGAAGAATCTTCCTCAAACAACTCATAAGTCATGGCAGTATCAATAGATCCATGAGATTTGTTGGAAGCACCTTGTAATGGAGCATCAGCTTGGGATATCTTAACCATCTTCTCCATCTCCATGCAATTTACCTCAGAATGGGTCACAGTATCATGTAGCCTACACCAATTAGTCATGCAGTTGAGGTCTGCTACGTTAGCAGTGTGTTGCTTCTCATCACCTACCTAGTAATTATGGGAGACTTCCCCATTATTAGGCCCGATGTTCCACTTTCTATTGTTATTAGACCTTTGATTGTATCCTCTATTCTTATTTTGATAATTTTGGTTAGAGGAATTTTGATTTTGATAGTTCTTCTAATTCTAATTAGTTTTATAATTCTGGTTAGAGTTCTGGTTAGAATAGCCTCCTTGATTTGAGTATCCTCCCTAATTTTGAAAGTTTCAATTTTGATTTTGAGTAGGGTTCTATCTCAATTGATCCATATCGTTAGAAATTTGAGATAGAGTCTTTTTAAGAGTCTCCATCTCATTAGTCAATTGTAGAGTCTTTTCACTTTCTGTAGTCTTTACTGCAGAGGGCTGATTAATAGGATTTGATCCTCCAGATTGATTTTGGTAATTTTGAGTTTGTTGGGAGGATTCCTAGAGACCATTGGTGAAGAATGGTAAGGGAGGTGAAGCTTGGAATTCAAACATAGGTCCATATTCGGAATAGGACATCCCTGGGACCGTATTGAATAAAGGAGGCAAATTGGGCATTTGGTACCCTATAGGAGGAAGAACTCCTAGACTCCCAGATTGAACACTTATCTATTGTTGCAACTGGATGGCCAGGTGATATACTTTAGCCAAAGAATCAATTTTGGGTGGTTGATATGTCCTCTTCAAGAACATACCAATCAAAGGATCCACAACCCTTAAGTACGCCAAAATGGAAATGTTCTCAGTGACCGGGTAAGGATCCTGTAACCTTTGGTACATTCTTTGGAACCTTGTATTGAATAAGGGCAGTGGTTCATGATGCTCCTTTCTTATTGTGGCAAATTGGTGGTAGAGAATAGCAAGATCTACATAAACCCTAAACTGATTGATAAAGGAATTTTCCAAGTTTGTCCAACTTACAATAGACCCTTGAGGTAAGTTTAGGTACTAATTGTATTCCATGTCACCCAAAGAATAGGGGAACAACCTACACACAACGTCATGATGAGCCACCTAAGCATGAGTATAGGCATCCTTAAATTTTTGTATGTGCTCCTTGGCACTTCTTGATTCTCCATGCATGTACTCAGGAAAAAACCTTTCTAGGTTCTTGGGAAGATCATGTATCCCTCCAACAATAGTCCCCAATGGTTAGGGATTATTGATGAAGAAAGCCATGGGTTGTGGTGGTAGGATTGGTTGTACAGGTAGTGGAATATGTGGATTTGGTGGAAAGCCAGGTGGGGTAAGCGGTGGTGACAATGATGTTATCAAAACCCTACGAGCTTGAGGTCTATACCTAACAGGGGTTTGGAGTTCAATGAGTGGTTCAGGGTTCTGAGAAGATCTAAGAGCTCTCATCTACCTATCTGGTGAGAATGACCCAATTCGAGCCAGATTGTTCTTCAGTCCCTCCTTCTAGCGCCAAATCTATTGAGGGTCAAAACAATAAAACAACATTAAATAGAATATTACTATTATATTTCTCCTAAAAAAGAAAGACAACACATGGTAATCTAACTCCCAAGGTCTTGGTAATTGGTTCTCAATTATGCTGGTGTCACTCAATGGTCAATATTGTTATAATATGCAAGGGGCCTATGCTAGTAACAAGGAACATAACTACATGAAATTAACTAATCTACATTTAGGGGGGGTTTAAATAAAGATAAAAAGATAGATCAAAGTTTTAAGATAGAAGAACATAAATGAAAGTTCTTAATGTCCAGACATGCATATAGATAATGAGTGTTTATTCTCCTAACCACAACCATAGTAATATGCAATCCATAGGATAAACTATACAACTACATACATCCATAGTGATAATTCAATACCATCACCAGTCACTAAACTTTTGTTCAAAATAGATCATTCACTCATCATTACACACATATCAAACAAAAATAACTATAACTTCATTCATAGATAACCCAATGAGATAATATTGAATCTAGTTTCCTCTATTGATTCTCATCAAATAGAAACCATTTAGGCACATCAAATCACTAGCATACAGATTGATCATGCATCATTAACCTTATCAAAAGTAGATCCAAGTTTAACAACATATAACTATATAAAAAGTTGTAACATATAACCAAGTTCAACCAAACTCTTAAAAAGTATCTCTACTAAAACATAAAATTCTAGAACTAATCACTATTGCTATCATCAGGTGGCTTATCTTTCTTCAATTAGCTAACCTTTACAAAATAAGACCAAATAGTACATATAGGTGTCACATGCACAAGTTCCTCTCAATCAATAATTTAGATCCACAATTTAAGGAGCCGGAATTGAACAAAGAACTAGATTGCTAATCTTGAGCTAAAAAGGATGGAGTACAATGCTGCAAAATTTTTTATATCCAATGAAGAAGGTGGAACTGAGGAATTGAACTGAAGTTGAATCCACATCAAAGCACTGCAAAAGAGGAGAGAAGGAGATATTGTGTTAAGTGAAGAGACCAAATCACTTCTACGTTGCATGCTTAAGGATGTACTCATCATAATTGGAAAACATTTGTTGAAGAGTATCTGCATCAGATCCATCCAACCAATCATCCTTAAACTTAATCCCCCTTAATTATGTTGCAACTAATTTATGTACCTCCTTTAATTTGAATGTTTCCCTCTTAGCAACCTTCACTTCTTCTTTGATATCCATGAACCTATCTAATAAAAAATCCTCTCCATCATCTCCTTTTTGCATCACCTCTTCAAATCTACTCCTCCACTTCTCCCTCATCTTATCCAAAGTAAGACCCTTCTTGACCGAGGTATCTAGATTGACTAAAATAGCCATAATTTCCTCTAATTCATAATCTATTGATTCAAGTCCTTACCTCTCAAATCTCATTTTGATGCTAATGAATAGACTTGGATTTGTATCCTATTATACTCACAATTTTCTCAACAAAATCCACATTATCATCCTTAAGAACTGAATGCTCAATAGAGTTGACTTAGGTATCTTGCTAATGTCCTTAAGATTTTTAATATACTCCTTATATTCTTCATCCCACTTGTCTAGACATTCATCATGTTGGTTCAAATCTCCTACCAACTCAAGCATTGTTTCATGAATCTTGAAACTATCAATCAACACCTCATCAACCTCTTGATTGAGTTTATCAATCCATCTTTCCATCATTCCCACTTTGCTCCTCATTTGTGCCAAATCATCTGCTTCCTTCTTTGTTAATAATATTGGAGATTTAGGAGAAGCCACTTGTTGAGAAATTGGAGTAGAGACTTCTTTCAAAAACCTATACAATTGACCCAACTGAGCCTTAAGCTCATCATTCCTTTGTTTATCTCTAATCATCCTGGACTTAGTAGAGGAAGCCACAATATCAATCAAATTCATCTATTGATTTCTTATGGGCCTTCCCAAATTTATTGTGCCCAATTGATAAGCATTCATTTGCATATCCTCCCAGTTCTTGTCCACCATTGGTATTGCACATTTGGCAATGATTTCCCCTGTGTCTGCTAGTTTGGTGGAGTGGAGAACCCTGGACTTCTTTTTATGCCTCTCCTTCTCAATCTCTTTCACCATTTCAACCAAGTTTAAAGGTAGTGGTTGAACTATTTGCTTTCTCTCCAAGTCAAGATTTAACCAAGTGGGAGTTGTGACAGTAGTAGCTACCTATGCTGAAGAAGAAGTAGCAGTAGTGGAGGATAGAGGTTGCAATATAGTATTTTCAGGCTGATATTCAACCTATTGCCCAATTTGTTGCTCTTTCTGTGCCCTTTCATGTGCAAGCTTCTTGGCCTATTCCTTATTCTTTTGTTCTTGCAATTTCTTTGCTTCCAATTCCTTCTTCATATGTTCTTCTTCCATCCTTCTTTCCTCTAACATCTGATCTCTTATCCTTTTCAAATCCTAAACATTGTCCCATGCCTCTTTGGACTTCTTCTCATATTCAGCAACCTCAATAGCCATTTATCTCTTTCCAAATGTTCTTGTTCTTCTCTCTTCTTAGGAGACTCTTCTTGTGCCTTGATTTTTTCCTCAAGAGCTTTCTTTTCCCTTCTTTGAGCAGCTTTCTTCTCCTCAAGATCATGAATTTTTTGTTGCAAAATAAATTTACCTCTTTCTTCGTTCATCTTGAGTTGTTGCTCCTTTTGTTGTTGTTGTTGAGCCAATTCATCAGCCTTAACTTGAGCCTCCAATTCTTGTTGCTTGGCTAATAACATAGCTTGCGCTTTAGCATCTTCTTCTTGTTGTTTAGCTAATGTCTCATCATGTGCCTTGGCATCAACTTCCCTTTTGGCATCCTCAAAGATCTTCCACTGGTCCTCCTCTGTCAATATATGCTCGGTCCTTGCATCATCTATTACATCAAGAGATGTTACTACATGAGCCTCCTTATCAGATGGAGTATTTTCAAAATTAGTAGCAATATCATGTATCTCAATTCCCAACTCCATTTCCTTTAGTAGCTCAACTTCCTTATGGAGAGTTCCCTTTGAGGATTCCTAACCTGGTTGTTGTGTAATAGAGGGTTGAGTAGATACTTCTCCTACAACAGATGTGGAAGCACCAACTTCTGTAATTGTCTCACCTTCTTGTACCTCTGGAGGTCTTGGGCAACCACCTCCTCTTCTGCATTAGAAGGCATAACTCTAAGGGTTCCTTAGGTGCCATCCTTCTCTTTGTCCTCTTATAGCCTTGAGTGGTACTTATAGCTTTCCTATTTTTGGATGACTAAGCCTCAGACTGATTAATTCTTAAGGTAACCGAGTGCACACTTCTATCCAAGATTGGTCTTGCAACTTGTTTTATATCAATAAACTCTTCAGCAGTCCAGTCCACTGGACTAATATTTCTAGTTCCTATGTTCTCAACCTCATATTGAGGATCCAAATTCACCCCATCATCTGACAAAGTCTCTAGGATATCTTCCTTAATCCCATACTCGACCATGAGTGGGATAGGCAATATCTCATAATTTATTTTCCTAAGATCATACTCATCCTACAGTTCCATCCAAAAGTCCTCCAAAAGAATGAAATTCATGTCAAAGAGACTGGGAGGAAAATCCTACATCTTGTGCCCAGGATCATAGTGCTTCCTAGTAGTGTATAAACCTAGCTTTAGATAAATTAATTCTTCATAGACAACTTTAGCTACTACAAGGTGTGGACAACTAAACTCACCTAACTTCATTGGGAACTTGTGGAAACCAGTATTTTGTTTGGTGCCAAATTTGAAATTCACAGCCAAAGCTTGATATATAAATTCCACTAAAACAATTCTATTGTTGCAACATCTAGGAAGCAAATGGGGATGACCATCAAAGCCTCCTAATCTAAAGTAAGTGTATGTGGGGTATTGGATAAACCAGTGTCACCATTCATTAATAAAATCCATTGCCTCCCTGCTTAATCTATATCCAACATCACCAGTGAGCCTATTAATTACAACATAAATGAAGACATCATTAACCCTCCTATAGTGTGATTCTCATGCTTGCAATGTGAGCTGATTGTAGTGCTCCTACACCTTATTTTTCCCTTGGGCTTCTCCTAGTATGCCAACCGTATGGAGTTTAGGAAAAATCACCATTCAAGCAGTTGTATAGACCACATAAGAGGTCATAAAGAAACTCTTGGTTTCTCTCACTCTGAGCATCTGATTATGTATACTTTCTGACACCACCATTGGCCAGTCAAACTGTTGTTTACCTTCCAAGATAGCTTGGATGAATGGGAACATCTATTGTTTAAATTGTGAAGCATCCCTTTTCCCAAACACCCTAGAGAGCACCATGATTATGTACCCAATCTCTTTGCCAAAATCTTCCCTTTTAGGCTGGTCAGGAAGCTTGGTTAGAGACTTTTTCTCTACCCTCATCTAGTGCTTGTTCATGTGGGACCTATTATTTTCTTTATTATTGTTGTAAAATTTCAATGCTTCTGCTTCATTCAACTACATAGGATTCTGTGGAATAGGTTCATCAAACATGAACTTGAACATTTGAGATGTTAGATCAATATTAACATTCCCTTATAAATCCATACACTGCCTAGTAGCAAGATTGTAAGCCCCAACAACTGCTAATATCAATTATGGAATTTGAATAGACAAAGGAAATAGTGCAACTTGTGCCAATCCTGACTGAACAATCCTCTTGGCTCTTGGTGTAGCATCTTCATTGAAAGTTTCATCCACTAGCTCCTCATAGTTAAAATGGACTAAATTGGTATCAGTAATACTTTCCTAGTCAGAATTAATCTTGTTGGCGGTAAGAGTAGCTTCTTTATGTTTGTACCTTAGAGTATAGGGGAGCTGCTCTACTATAATATTCTTTGGCCTAACTTCCTGTCTTGAGGTTTCTATTGGTTGGCTCCTCTGAGAAGCCTCATCTAATGCCCCTGACATCCTCTAATTCTTGCAATAAGCTCCTGTATTAGAGGGAAAAAAACATAGAAATCAATACATTAGTCAATACCCACCTCCATCTCTTTGAATCAATGTTTAAACTTAACCAAAATTCAACCTTTATCGGAGGTGAAGCTATAGAAGCACCAGGGACATGAAACAATTTTTCAACAATGGCAGGGTCGGAACCAAAACCAAGACAAGATCAAAATCAAGACTAGAATAGGAACAAAACTAGAAACTAATTACTAATTATGATTTTGATATCCATTCTGGTTCTGATTCCGCTCAATGACAAGCACGAAGGCCAATAATTATAAATGACTAGAAATGGAACCACTTAGGAATGAATCCTGATAAGAAACATCCTCAGGAAAAATTTGGTCTCGAGTCCGCTTCCGCCAATTTTACCATAAGACAGGTTACTTTATTAAAGGCATGGTCATATGAATCTAAGGGCATGAGTCACATGAATGATAGGGAAATCAAAAAATAGAGGGGACTAACCCCACATCTTAACCATACAAAGATCAATTTAATTCATAGGAACCTATTTTATAAAGGTTATTGGGAAAACCCTAGTTTGCTCAATATGTCGATTTAATCATCTAGGGAAACACAAAATAACGATAAAAAACATCAAATCGACATGAGATCAAGATGAAACAGGGTTCAATACATAATTCAAACATTTAGATTATGAACAACCCTGGTAAATAGAAGCCCTAATTAAAAACTAGGGCACGACACAAACCACCTACCATGAAAGTGATAGCCAACAACAAAAAGACAAATGGAAAAGAAGGAAACAAAATGGGAAAACAAAGACGAACAAGACAAAACCAAAAACAACAAACAAGACAAAACAAAAAGAAGGCAAGAATTCATAGAACGGAGTTCCATGAACATGCAAAAAGCACAACACGTGACATGCAAATCCAACAGATCAAAACAAAATGGGAAAAGAAAAGAAAGAAGAGAACCTACCTCAAAATGCCCACAAGAAAAGACCAAAAATTTTGAAAGGAATCTACCAACGAATGCACCCCCAAAATGAATTCACTATCCTCGAAGTTCTTCTGGCTCAGGTTTGCTTAAACAACTCAAACAACAAGGATAATAAGCCAGTTAACTTTAATTAAGGTTTTAAACATGATTTTACATGTGTGAAGAACCTATAATTAATGCAATAAAGGTGGTAGGTCAGGCAGAACGAACAATGTGAATGATCAATAAACTCCTATGGACACCAAAGGCAAGGCAGGAGTAGATCCAGAACCAAAACCAAAACTGGAGCTCTTACAAAGTTCCAAGTCCTGATCCAACCCCGATTCCACTCTTGACAAAAGGAACAAAAACTGAGACAAGACAAAAAAAAGGGAAACAAGCAGCAACAGGAAGCAGGGCCAAAACAAAAACACAAACAAAAATGAAAAGCATGAGGCAAATGAGTGGAGTCGGAATCAAAACGGGAACAAAATCTGGAAATTTTAGAAAGTTCCAAGTTAGGTTCCAATTCCAATTTCGGTTCTAATCGGGAAAAACAAACACAAGGAGAATGACAAAACAACTCAAAGGAGAAATAGCCCCGAGAGTGCAAAAAAAACACAACAACAAATAAAAAACAAAACAAACAAAGAAAGTGGACCCAGAGTCGGAACCAAACTTGGACTAGGAACTCTGAAGAAGTTTTGAATCAAGTTTCATTTCCAACTCTACTTCCGATAGAGCAAAAGAACCAAAGACTTAGGAGAAAAACAAAACAAAACTCTTAAGATCTGAACAAAACCCAAAAGACAAATCAAATTTAAAGGGGGACCCATTTTTTTCCAAACTAATAATGTGGTGGTTATGCAAGGCATAACAATTCCCTTTTGCATATAAGTTGGAATTTGATAATACTAACAATACCACTGAATATGAAGCTCTTTTTTTGGGCTTAATTGAGGCTAAGGGTATGGGAATTAAGATGCTTAAGGTTTTGGGAGATGTTGAACTGATTGTTAAGCAAGTACGAAGTGTCTTCATTGTTAAGAATGAAAGGCTCAAGAATTACAGGAATCGAGTTTTGGATGCTATCAATAACTTTGATGCTTTCTCAATTGAAGCCATTCCTTGAGAACTTAACACAAAATATGACTCATTAGTAGTTTATGCTTATTTTCTCCTTCCACATCTATAATTCAAATACAAATCCTATAGAATTGAGTTAATCTACTAGCCAAGCATTCCTGATAATGTCAACCATTGGCAAGTTTTTGAAAATGATAAACAAATTTAGACTTTCCTACAAAATGTTGGGGCTTTTGCTCAAAAATTCTTTGAAGGGATTGATAATTAGTGTAAGGATTTATGCCCAGATGATGTAGTTGATTCCCAAGACAAAGTTATTAAATTCAAAGGGAACAAAATACTCAAAGGTTTGGTTTCCCTGGAAGATTTATTTGATTTCCATGGCTGTTCCATCAAGAAGAAGATGAGTAATTTTACTGGACACTCTGATGGATTTGAAGTGGTGAACATTGGAGACTGCTTCTCCCAAAATAGTATATATTGGTAATTGTTTTTCCCCAAAAGAAAAAGAAAAATTGATAGCCTTGCTAACCAAGTATAAGGAGGTCTTTGCCTAGCGTTATGATGATTTGAAGAATTTAATGAATGGAAAATTTTAGCATCATATACCACTCAAGGAAGGGAGAGTTTCCTTTAGGAAGAAGTAAAGGAATTATAATCCCATGGTAATCGATTCCATCTTCAAGGAAATTGAAAAAATTCTAAAGGTGAGGATCATATATTCCATACATCATTCAACCTAGGTGGCTAATATTGTGCTAGTGTGCAAGAAAAATGGGGAGATTCGAATATGTGTTGATTTTAGGAATCTCAATCAAGCATCACTAAAGGATAATTATCCTTTACCTAACATGGATCATATTTTACAAATAGTTGTTGGCTCAAAGATGATGTCTATGTTAGATGGATTTTCAGGATATAATCAAATTAGTGTATCAAGAGAAGATCAACATAAAACAACATTTACTACACCTTGGGGAACTTTTGCTTATAATCGAATGCCATTTGGACTTATTAATGTAGGAGCCAAATTTCAACATGCAATGGATCTATCTTTTGGTGACCTCCAAAGTAGAATTATAGTCATCTACCTTGATGACTTGACAGTGTCTTCCAAGAAGGGGACTGATCATTTCAAGGATCTAGAATGGGTCTTATAGAGGTGTGTAGAACATGACATCTCTCTAAATCCTAAAAAGTCTATTTTTGTTGTTACAAAAGGAAAACTATTAGGCCACATTGTGTCTAAAGAAGGCATCCGAATAGATCTAGATAGAGTTAAAGCTATCTTGCAGTTGAATCTTCCTTCAAGCTGAACTGTTGTAAAATATATCTTTGGCCAGGTAAATTTCTTGAGAAAATTTGTTCCATATTTTTCTGAGATTACCAAATACATTGTGGATATGACGAAGGAGAAACCAGTTTTTAAATGGAATGAGGTTGGGAAGCAAGCTTTTGAAAACATTAAGGAAGTGATTGTCCGAGCTCCTATCTTGGTTAGTCTAGACTTTAAAAAGGATTTATTATTTATTGCTATGCTTCAAAACACAACATGTCTATTGTACTATTATAGGAGAATGAAGATAAAGTCCAGGCACCTATTTCTTTCATGAGAAAAATATGAATAAGCATGATCTTAATTACTCTCCTATCGAAAAGCATGCATTTGTAGTGGTCAGAGTAGTTAAACAGTTTCGGTTCTATATTCTTCACTCACACTCAGTGGTTTATGTGCCAGACCTAGCTATCAAAAGTATACTAACCCAACAAGATATCGACTGCAATAGGAGAGGTAGCTAGATAGCTAAAGTACAAGAGTATGACCTAGACTTAAAGCCTACTAAGCTAGTAAGAGGAAAAGGAATTTGTAAATTTATGGTAGAAAACCCAAAAGAAGAAGAAGAAAGTGAAGATCTGCCACTAGTATTAACTATTAGTTTGCAAGATGAGTGGTTCTCTAATATCACTTATTTCCTTACTTACGGGAAATGTCCAAATCACCTCTCAAGCAAATAGAGAAGGAATTTAAGCTAAGTACATTTTTTGGGTTGACACCCTATACAAGAGAGGTATAGATGGAACCTTCTTAAAATGCATTGATAAAGCTCAACAGTAGTGACTACTTAATCTTTTCCATAATGAGGCCTATGGAAGTCATTTCTCTTCTACTATGACCACTTTCAAGATCATAAGACATGGATATTATTGGCCTGGGATGTTTAAAGATGCCTATCACTGGGTTGGTAAGTGTGATAAATGAAAATTATTTGCAAGAAGGCCTCAATTAGCATCCTTGCCACTTAAACCTATGGTTATTGATGGACCATTTCAATAGTGGGGTCTTGATTTTATTGGTCCAGTCAGTCCATAATCTAGTGCAGGTCATACTCACATTATCACAACTACTGATTACTTCACCAAATGGGTGGAGGTAATTCCAATCAAAAGAACCACTTCTAAGGTAGTCTATGATTTTATCAAAGAAAACATTTTGGTTAGATATGGAGTTCCACATAAACTAGTTGTTGATAATGCCACCAATTTTTCATCTAGTGAATTCTCACTTTTCTACTGACTATGGGATCTCTATTTCCCATTTAGCTAATTATTATCCATATGGAAATGGTCAAGCAGAATCAAGTAACAAAAATTTGATAAACATTATCAAGAAGTTAGTGACAACCAGAAAGACAGACACAAGAAGTTATATGAAGCTCTATGGGAAGATCAGATAACTCTAAAATGAGCTATTGGAATTATCCCCTTTGAGTTGGTTTATGGAGTGGAAGGCGCACTTCCTCTTTCATTAGAACTGCTAGTTCAAAAATTACAAACTACTATTGAGGAAGTTGAATTCAGTGATGCTTTAGAAATAAGGATTTTGTATTTAACCAAACTGCAGGAACAGCGTGAAGAGATGGTAGACAAGATAACCATACATCAGGCAGGGTCAAGAAAATTTTTGATAGGAAATCCTGGCCTAGAAAATTCATGCTTGGAGATTCAGTATTTTTGTGGGATAAGTGCAGAGAACCTAAAGGTTCTCACAAAAAGTTTGATTCACTATGGATCGGCCCTTTCAAAATCATTTAGGAACTCGGGCCTAATACATTACAGTTGATGTACCGTGATGGGACCCCTTTGCCCATTCCTTATAATGGGAAAGATCTAAAGCTATATCAGTTGTGATGGCCTTCATGGCCTCCCCTCCTTTGTACATAGTTAGTTTAGGGTTCTATTTTGGGTTTTATTTTTCCTTTGGTTTGTTTTCTTTTTTCTAGAGAGTGCATTTTACCTTGACTAACTTTGTTACCCAATGCATAAGACACTAATCTAGTCTAGTCTGGGTTTGTTGCTTCATCCCCAGTCAGAGCCAGTGTTATCATCATTTTATTCCCCATCGCATTGAGTATTATGCTAATCCATAAAACCTTTTACCTAAATGCAGGAAGCCTTTTAAGTCATAATGTGAACTTGGGTGGGGTTTTTTATAGTTTGTCAAACTTATCACTTTACTGCCTGAGGCCCCTTTTATTTATTTAAGTGTTACATTAGGCGGTGTTTTATGTACTTGGTTGAACCTCACCCTTAGTATGATTGTTATGATCCTAGGTGGTCTTTTTACGTCTTGCTTGAACTTGGGCACATTTTTGTGAAGTTCTATGAACCTCTTTTATAACCGCTCATAGACATTTGTTTTCAAATTTTCAAAAGACAGTTATATGGGGAATGTTCATAGTGACAGCTACCATGTGTAATAATTCTAAATTGGGACAATAATGCCCATTCACCCCATGTGTTTCCATGTAGCCATAGTTAATAAAATAGGGGGACGAGAAAACATTCTTATCACAGAAATATTTGGGGAAGATCTAGAAGAAGTGCTCAGTTTGAATTACAAAGATCATCATTAAAGGTATTTTCAGTTTATCCATTGTAGCCTATTTTCTGAATTATTTTACATTCAAGAAATATATATTGTTGAAAGCCACAATTGTACATGGTGAGGGTTAAATACGTTGGTTGTGAATATGTTTCTAGTTTAAACTATGAGGGACCTGAGATTGGTGACACTCAGCTAAGGCCTGTAAACATAGATGAATTAATAAACAAATTTAACCAACCCAATCCTCCATCTATCATTGAAAGGGTAATGGGTAGTGGATTAATTAAGGCTTTCGCATTCCTAATAGTTTTGCAATCTCCTGAATTATTATTGGAATGCATCAGACATTACAATTCACAGACACGGGAAGTTAGAACATAGGACAATAGGATGGCTCTGAAAATTTAGAGGTCTACCTTTGTGTCATGTTTGAGGACTCCAGAGAGGGAAGAATATTCACCAATGGACATGACCAATTCTCATATAGAATTCACTACCAGGAAATGGGTTTACAGAAATGTGATAGCGAAGAATTGGTTAGTTAAACCAAAGAAGGGTAAATCCCAGTTGCCTTGCAACTTGCATAGAAACCACTTGATAAATGAAGTAACTAACATTGTTGTGTTGTTGCATAGGGTTAGGGGCAATTAGAATGTCCACATTTTTGAGGAGTGGATGTACTTATTTATCTAGACTATACTAAGTGGAGAACAATTTCTGGATTGGGCTAAGATCATTAGTGATTGTATACATGAATTGATGTCACACTTTGTTCTGAACAGATTTTTCTTCATGTCATCTTACTTAATATATGCCCTCGCAAGTACTCGACCCCTGCCTGGATTAAGGCCAAGTGATCTACTACCGGATAAAGTACCAATCTATGACTACTTTGATAAGCTTCAACTTCATAAAAGTTTCTTTCATTTCAGGAGAATTTTTTATACCCTCACTATGAGGATGGTTAGGGAATTGTAGGGGGGTCCAGTAAAGAGATTGTCTCCTGAGGCCATATAGTTTGTTAATTTCTATGGTTGCCATTTTATTCAATTTCAAAGGTTTTCATATATAAGGGTGGTTGGATATGCAAGCTTTCCTATTAAACTACCTAGGTACCCTGAAGATAAATGGGTTGTTATTGAGGTCAACAAGAAATTAGCTGATGTGAACAGATTGTGTCAAGGTAGAAAGAGACATACCATCATCTTTCCATTTGGATTTGGTGCATACAACTGCCAATTTGTCTGATGCCTTGAACATTGAGGTAGAACTATCCAGGTATAATATGCCCTTGTATGATGAACATGTTCCTTTTGACCTGAAAGACTATGTAAAGGAAAACCTAAAATTGGGTCCTTCTTTTGATCACCAACCCAGCCTTGAGGACTATTGGGCTAATTGTTTTGATGAATATGAAATAAGGAGGAGAATTTGGATGAGGTTGATAGTGGAACAAATTCTTATTTTTGATTTGAAGTGGGATTTGAGAGATGTTATTGAACATGGGTCTGACATGATTTATCCAGTATACACTGAACTTATAGAAAGTTGACCCATCCCCACCATGGACTAGAACTTTAAGGACAAATAAACTATTGAGGTGAGAACTGTCGATGCTCTGACTAGAGCTAGGGAATGGGTAACCAAGAAGAAATTTGAACAATATTTCCCTTGTACTAGATCAAAGGATTCACGGGTTGTTGAAGATACTTCCCAAGCTTCTGCTAGCATACAATCGACTAGTAGTGTCCCTCAATCTTCATCAACAGGTGCTCAGGGAAGCAGTGATAAGGATCCACCAGACAAGAATGTATACTCACAAACTTATGGGGATGATATTTTTAATTTACTAGGTATTTTGGAAAAAGAGAATGAAGGAGAAAAAGAGGAGGAAGGGTTAAAAATTTTAAATGTTGATTCTCCTCCCTCTCAGAATGACTCACCTATTAGAGAGATAAATCCCTCTTAGGAGCCAAGAATAACTGCACCTATAGGAGATACTCCTCCAGTTACTCAAACTGTGTTTGCATCCCTAGGCTTCATAGCAACTAAGGTCACAGAAACCCCAACATGGCTAGAGAATTCACTATCCCAGAAAAGGAAATCCATACAATCAAGCCTCCCTAAGCAAGACATGGTAATTCAATTGCTACAAAGAACTTCAACTCCTAAGCCTATGAAGCTGAAAACCATTGTGAGGCTTATAGATGATACTGAATCAGGAACACTTCAATTAGAAATTGCACACCGATGTGTGCAGAAAGATGCTTCATAAGCAACAACAGATGATTTTGAGGTGAACAGGGTTGACCTTGGTCCTCCTACTAGAGATGGAGATGTTCAAACTTTCTAGGTATCAGCAACCAAAATGGTGGAAAGATCGAAGAAAGATAAAGAAAGCAAGGATGAATTAAAAGCTTAGGTTTAGAACTTGACTACTTGTTGTAAATCCATTTTTGAGGTTGTCCCTCAACCCATTTCTCAAGCAGAGGCTTCTATTGAATCTCTTACCATGGTTGGAAAGGAAGGCCTAGCAAAACTAAAAAATAGTCAGAGTCTAAGCTAGGCCATAAATGATTGGAATGAATCCCTTATCAAGAAAGCAAGCCTTGTTATTTCTGAATCTTTAAAGCACTTTCAAGAAGCAAATACATTGAGAGTTACCTTAGGAGATGATATCATTTCCATTGAGAAAGAAGAAAAATTGTGGGTTAATTATCAGATTGAATTGAAACTCTTGAAGAGCTCAGATATGGAAAAGCTGGCCACAGATCAAATTATATTTAATGCTTCAGATGCTCACTTCCTATCATGGGCTAAAGGAGTAGAATGGAAATTGTAGGTTGCTAAGAAAAGTTTACATAAGCTTAAAGAGGTCATGAACAAATGTGGTGTCATTGCAAATGAAGCATTGAATACCTTGATAGCCCTTGGTTTGCTGTAGGATAAAAATAGGATCAAGGATAATGTGGACACTAGAAGCTTAACTGTTGATTTCCAAAAAATGGTTAAAGAAACTCATGACATAACCATACCTGATGTCGAACATTTACAAAAGCTAAGTGAATTACACTTGGTATCATCTCAAGCAATAGATCATTTAAAATTTTGTGAGCAGTGCATGGAAACGACCAAAGATACCCATCTAACATGGAAGGTGAGGATGAAAAATGTGGTTTTCCCTCAACAAAAAGACTTGATGCATGTCCTAAAAACTTTCCAAGCATGGCAGAAGAGACCTTTGGCAACCTAGGAAACTGGAAATGAAGCGACACCATCATAGTGGCCTGACTCTTCTTTATTCTCCTTATGTGTCTTTTGATTAAGAGGTTATGGACATGAAGAGGCAAAACTAATTCACCTATTCAAGATGTATCTATTTTTCATATGTTCTCTCTAGACATTATTTTGCAAGTTTTGCTCAGTACTGTTGATGAATGAAATTTCCATTTTGTCTATGTGCAATTTGGTCAAGTTTATCTGTTCCTTAAATATTTGTGTTTAAGAATATATCTTGCATATCTTGTCTTGGCATGAGAACTGTAGTTCTTACATTTGATTTCATTTCTCATATGGTATTGAGTGGATATTTTATCTCTAGTGATTAATTAGTCTTTGTGCTAATATTTCCTATTACTATTAACGCACCTGATACTTGGAATTTTATGATACCGGGTTTTTCTTTTCTGCTTTTTGGCTAAAAGCATACATGGTGTTTTTATTTCCTTGTTCTTTTAATTCATTACAAATTTTATGAGGGAGTTGTACATCAAAAAAATTTAGAGGATATCGGTCTTGTTTCAAAATAGATATTCAGAGCTATTGGCTAATTTCTTGCACCTGGTGAGCGTTTATTTGTCAATTCTCGAAGGTGTAAAATTATGTTAACCAACAATTCTATAACTAGATCTCTTTATTATCAAACCTTTATTAATGAACATACTAGGGTTATTTGGGGTATTATCTCAAAAAAGATTATTTTCTTGATTTAGAGAATTTAAAGCCTTCATTAAAAATCAATCTAATCTAAAATTGAATAACTTAAGGGAAAATAATGGGATATAATACATAAATAAAAAAATTCATGAATTTTGTATTTCAAAGGAATCTCACTAGTTAACAAAATGATGTAGTGAAAATAAAAATTGAACCATCATAAAATAGTTAAATTCATGATGTATTTTCTAAATACCTAAATTTATATACTCTAATTCTATGAATACATCCATCAATAATTTAAGCAGGGTACCTTCAAAGATATTAAATATTTTAATATCCCCATAAATATAAGATAAAAAAACCAAATATCCCTTGGGATACAAATGAACCTAAACACCAAAGCAATTTAAAATAGAATCTAATATGTATTTGTCACACTTCATAGGGCAATGCATCGTGTACACTCAACATTTTTGCATATGCAATGTATTGAAAGGCATGCTACATTATGCAAGGGGAGAAAATTCAAAATGAGAAGGTGACATAAAACCCATTTTAGTTCATTTACAAAGATGATAGAAGCATAATTAGGGTGTCACATCACTTATTATATGCCTTAAGGGAGAACCCTCAATAAGGTACATCCTCCCTATTAGGGTTTCTTTATATGAGGTGGGGCAATCATGCCTCTTATGTATGAACTAGATAATTATAACAGACTTAATCTCTAAAAAAAATATAAAAATTAAACTAATGCTAGTGACTGAAAGTTAACTAAATTAACCAATTTTAACATCTAAATTAAATAAATTATGTTAAAATCCAAATTTTATTTTTTATTAAAATTGTGAGAAAAAACTAGTTATTGAAATCATTAAATTGATAAAATATAAACTAGAATTAACCATTAATGACTAATTATTTGATATAAAAATTAAACTAATAAAAATAAATTATTATTTTTAATGGAAATAAAAAGCTTGATTCAATTCACTTAAATTTAATTTTTCAAATATTATATCACTAATTAAATTTTTGATGTAGGAGGGAGCATCCAAGACGAAGAGCAATCTTGCATCAATTTGTGATTGTTTTCTCTTAATAAGGGTTAATCAGTAAGTTTACCAAGTATGGCAGTCGAGCTTTACACCTTGCATTTGAACCTTTGTTTCATCTAGTGTTTTATGCTTCATTAGGCTGGCTCATTGGTGTGATAGGGAGACTTCGATGGGACCTTATCTCATGTCCCTTCGAAGTGTTGATGGTGTTAGTAGCAGTAGTGAATGGGTGCGAAGAAGTTACATCAGCGATAGGCTTACATATTGGAAGGATGACATTTGATGTCCCTTCGACAACCCAATGAACTATAAGGCATTTCATCAAACAACATTGGGAAGACTTTGGGTTATTGGTAGGATGACTTTCGATGTTCCTCCAATGGAGTGATGAAGCATATCATGGTGATGATGGAGTTTGGACCTGACAAGCATGTTTCGGTGAGACATTAGGAGGAGTCCCTTTGATAGGTCGAAAAAGGGATGACAACAAGGAACCTACATTTTGATAAAGCCTCATTGGTGAGACTTGGCTAATTTGGGGAGAGTTGTTTTGAAGTCCCCTCAACAAGATGATGGTGGGAAGGATGAATGGAGACGTGAATTTGTCAAAGGTGATGGATGGAAAAGTAAGGTAGCAACACTTGGCATGGCAATACTTGTTGATTCTACATCATTATTGTGGATCAACGTAACCATTCGCCAAATGAAATCAAGCCTGAAGTTGATGGTTGAAGTTACTGATAATGAGATAATTGTCTGGGAGATATCGATGACTCATTGGACAACAAAGCAGTACTATGACAGCATGGAGAGAAAGAATGTCAAGTAGTAAGGTTGACTTGAAGGAAGAGTATGAGATAGTGATGTAGCATTTGAATTCCCAATCTGCATATTTGATTGATTGTATCTGATGTTTTGTAATCAAGCAGCCCATGTAGTTCTCTAACTTGTTTTTCTATTTTAGTGTTAATAAAATATCACTATTCTCCTTGCATTTTTGTTGTGCAAACCTATGTTTCTATTGTGAGTTTGATACGGTAAGGGGAGTACCCTTCATCAATTTCTAACTTCAACATATACTAATATTAAAATTATAATCAATTATATTAATTGACTAATAAAAAAATCTAAAATTTTATAAAAATTAAATGTAATACTCTACAATTTTTCCTTAATTAATTATATTTAATTTATTAAAATATTTTTATACCATCCCTCCATTAATGTGTTGCAAACTTTAAAAGAAGAGTCAGCATAATAAGGATCTAGACTTTATATAGTTAGAGGTATACACCTTCTCCCCTTTCTATTTTGTTGATAAAATCTTTTTTAAAACCATTTGATGGCTACAAATTACAAGAGAGACATGGAGTAAGTTTTTAAACTTACCAATAAAATCCTCTTATTTTTAAATCTTTATTTTTTAATTTTTCATTTATGTGTTTTGTTTTGCAATGTTTTGTATAATTTATAATGTACAGTCTATTTTTTTTTAATGTCATTTTTTATTTTTATTTTTATTTTTTTACTATATTTTACAACATTTGTTGACATAATTTTTTCTTTTAATTTTTTTGAATAAATAATTTTTTTCAAGTAAAATTATATATATATAAATTTTTTGCTTTCAAAACCTTTAAAAAGGGTATGCTTTTTTCAAATATAAATATGAACACATGCAAATGGAAGTATAAAATATATTATAATTTATTTATATATAAATTAATTCATATATTAATAAAAAAATTCAGCTATATATAAACATATTCTAACTATTCTTTTTTTAAATATATTTAAAAGTATATTTAAATGAAAATTATATATACATGCATACATACATACATACATACATACATACATACATACATATACATACACATACTTATAGTACAACTATATAGTTTTAATTTTACTTTATGGTATCAACAAAATTAACAATTTATAAAGGAAAAGAGCAAGATATTAGCATATATTTAGATGATGTTTATATATCAACAAATATATAATTTGAAGTCCACCTTTTTAAAAAAAATTATAAATAAATGTATTCTAAAATCTAACAAAATAATTTTAAATTTAGTAAATTTCTATTTCTTGTAACAATGAATGTATCTATAGATGTTCAAATTATACTAATTGATCTCACACACTTGATCCTTATTTACTAACACCAATTTTGCCTAAAACATCTCTCTACTAACTAATTAATCGAATAATCTTTATTTGATTAAATTTTTCATTATCTTCTATTAATTAAATAAATCCCTCTATTTGATTAAATGATAATCTTCCTTTAATTGAATAAATTAACATTTATTTGATTAAATCTAACATCCTTTTAATTAAATGAATCAAACTTTATTTAATTAAATATAATATTCAAATTATTCTTCCCATTTGATTTAAATAAATCCAAAAAATCTAAGTCTGAAAATGTCAAATCAAACTAATTTCCATTTAAGTTAATTAAATCCTAATTAACTCTAACTCTAATCCATCAAATCCTCTAGATTTTGTAGCTTGTGCAAGTAAATCAATTTAATTGATTTTTAAATTCTTCTATTTTCACTCAAAAGGGCATCTAGTTGGAATATTCCCTCATTTTGAATCTCCCTCCTAAAAGGACTTGTCCTCAAATATGGCATTTAAGCCTCTTACATGTCCTTTTTCTTGAGCCAAGTGGCATTAACTCCATCTTTCAACTCATCTTTCAAGTCATCTTTCAAATTTCAAATTTCCACCTAATTGCATTTATTTGCACATTGATCAAAATGTGCTCCACCTCTCTTCAATAGCATGTTGACAACTGGCATCTTGCTATTGGTTCATCTTTTATCCCACATTCTTCATATCTTTCATTCCTCCATCCTTCTTTCCTATAAATGGAGAGATCTTCTATTGATTTTGGATCCACAACTAGAGGCAAAGTCAATATCTACATATGTGAAACAAAGTTCATCCACTTTCATAGTTTCTCATCAATCTTTGCTAGGTTATTGCAAAATTCATCAAGGAACACATTGTTCATCATCAAAGTTTGTAAGGAATTGGGAAAGGGCTACTTTCCACATCAAAGTAGCACCAATTCCCCCATGGGATTGAGGGTTTGAATGTTTTGGATAAGATTACTTAGCTTTCAATAGATTTCATTTGGTTTCTTTGCTTTGTTTCTTGTTCATTGTGCATTTGAATGAATTTCATGGGGAATGCTAGTTTAGATTTGTTTATTGACTAACATTGTGTTGTTTGTCTATGTTTGAATAGGTCTAGAGCTACCATTCACATTTTGGCACTACAGGGAGGATGAATCTTGAGAAATTAACACATTTTTTTATCAAAATTCTGCTATTTTTTTTTTTTTTTTTGTGTTTACAAGAAACAACACTGCAAAAAGACAAACGGTGATGCTATCAGTCCAACATCACTATATAGCAACATTGTGTTTGCTTCAAAGGGCGACGTTGAAGTCATTCTCCTAAGGTTGGATCAACCAAACTCCAAAGAGCGATGCTTGGTGAAACAAAGATGCAATCACAGTCTATGTTTCTCCATAGAGTGACATTGGTTTCACTAGAGCACCGCTGGACCTCCTCAAACTACGATTCCTTCATGGATTGCAATGTTGGGGTGGGGCTAATCAGTTTTTGTAGGTTGAGGTGATCAAAGAGGGAAGGAGGAAGCAAAGACAAGACTTGTTATGGCATTATCATACAATTGTATCAAGTGTTTTTAAACACTTTGGGAGCAATTATAATCCCATTTTAAGGATTTTGTTATCTTCAAGTTTTTAGGACTCAAAATAAATTTTGTTTGGGTTTTAAAAAGAACAATAAAAGGGTTAAAAGTAACTTTAGGAACTTACTAGAGTTGGTTTTAGATCTAAAAATTGAACAAGAAAACTTCACACTTCATCTTGGTGCTATAAAAGAATCCATTATTGCTTTTGAAGTTGAAATGAACATGTGTTTTTTGTGTTTTGTAATCTTTTCTATAAGTTAATATCATTTAAAAGGTGTATGCACTTCTCTTGCGCTTCACGGTGATCTTGAGAATCAAAATTCTTTTGGTGATATTAGGTTGTCTAAAATATTGTCTCCACACTTCAATTTGGGTTATTTAAAATTGAACAAAATATTGCTCGTGTGAGTTAAGTATATCACATGTGTTCTCTTTTTGTTCAAGTAAACAAAGATTGATCGAACTATGGATGTGCTTGCTCACTTTTGTTTACCTTTAGAGGGGCCTTCCTAAGACCAATTCAAAGGCAACTCCAGCCAGTTTTTCACTTGGGCTGGTATACATATGGATAAGACTAAACTGTCAAGTCCTCATGGTATGTAGGCCTTATCCGTACAGTGTCTTTCACAAGGGCGTAGTACCTTACAAAGTATAAGTGCCCCTAGTAGGATTGATTAAAGCCTATAGTGGCTTGTTGGACACTCGCAAGGTACCATGTCCCCAATCACCTTGACTAAGAACTAATTTGTGTAGAAGCCAAAATCCCTTTCTATTTGTTGATGCAAGAGGTCGGACCTCTGAATCTGCCCCACATTTTTGTAGTTCTTTGTAGAGATGACAAGTTCATCATGGGAGATTCATGAGAACTAAAGCTTGTCTGATCCAAGAAGTGTGTGACGTGGAGGGGATCCAATGTGGTCAAGCTTCTAGTCATTCGCTCTGAATAAGCGCAACTAGATTTATCCAAGTGGGGACTCAATAAATATTGTCTCTTTCTATCCTAGGGTTGTGCATCATTTTGGAATCAAAACACTTTGCTTCATCTAAATATTGGAAAACAAACATTCAACCATGGTCATCAAATTTCAAACCCTTTAGAGGAAGCAAATACCTTTGAAAAAAAATCCAAGTGCTATTGCTTTCCCTAGGGATTCCATCCTTATAGGCTTCTAAGTATTTGGATTTATATCTTAATTTTATCTCACTAAAGTCAACATTAGGGAACTATTGCCTTAATTTCCTTGATTTCCACATAATGGATCTTGTGGAATGAAAATAAATTGGGACATTAGATATTTAGTTCGAAAAGCTAAGGCAAAAAAGTGTTTGTGGTAAAAAGAATTCATTAAGCAAAGATAAGAAATAATTGAACCCCACATGTGTTGCTCCAAATTATTTCTCGAAAGATCAAAATCCAAAAACCAAAGTCCAAAGGTCTTAGTCCAAGAGCTCTCAAGAAATGTCTTTCAACACTTTACAAATTTAGAGAGAGATTGGTCTTCAATTTCTACAAACGTGCATCAAAGAACAATCCCAATTTGTATTCATTTTACTATTGTCAAAATCCAAGACTTTTTCAAAGGTTTGAGTATCTCACATAGGAAGTATAGCATGTTCTTC
>VDFB02047230.1:311337344-311399686 GCA_007258455.2 Sequoia sempervirens | reverse complement strand
TTCATTTATGTGTTTTGTTTTGCAATGTTTTGTATAATTTATAATGTACAGTCTATTTTTTTTTAATGTCATTTTTTATTTTTATTTTTATTTTTTTACTATATTTTACAACATTTGTTGACATAATTTTTTCTTTTAATTTTTTTGAATAAATAATTTTTTTCAAGTAAAATTATATATATATAAATTTTTTGCTTTCAAAACCTTTAAAAAGGGTATGCTTTTTTCAAATATAAATATGAACACATGCAAATGGAAGTATAAAATATATTATAATTTATTTATATATAAATTAATTCATATATTAATAAAAAAATTCAGCTATATATAAACATATTCTAACTATTCTTTTTTTAAATATATTTAAAAGTATATTTAAATGAAAATTATATATACATGCATACATACATACATACATACATACATACATACATACATATACATACACATACTTATAGTACAACTATATAGTTTTAATTTTACTTTATGGTATCAACAAAATTAACAATTTATAAAGGAAAAGAGCAAGATATTAGCATATATTTAGATGATGTTTATATATCAACAAATATATAATTTGAAGTCCACCTTTTTAAAAAAAATTATAAATAAATGTATTCTAAAATCTAACAAAATAATTTTAAATTTAGTAAATTTCTATTTCTTGTAACAATGAATGTATCTATAGATGTTCAAATTATACTAATTGATCTCACACACTTGATCCTTATTTACTAACACCAATTTTGCCTAAAACATCTCTCTACTAACTAATTAATCGAATAATCTTTATTTGATTAAATTTTTCATTATCTTCTATTAATTAAATAAATCCCTCTATTTGATTAAATGATAATCTTCCTTTAATTGAATAAATTAACATTTATTTTTGGGCATTGCCACAATAGTGGTTTACACTTTCTGGGAAATCCTGATTTTTGTTGAAATCGCATATTTTTAGAAAATATAATGATTTCATCCTTGAAAAGTTCCATTTAAAGGATTCCAATTAAAGAGGGTTTGATCAAACCACCTTAGACCAAGCCCCCTTGGATAGAACCCCACTAATTTTAAGCAATTTCTATAATGGAGTCTCCTTTACACCTATCAAAATACTGATAAAAAACCACTTTTGATTTACCTTTTGGGAGATCAAATGAATTCATTTAAAATTTATTTTTTGTAAGTATGTAGTCCTTATTATAAGCTTCAAAAAAATTATAATTTTAATTAAATTTAATTTGATTATTATATTTATTTTTTGTTTCTTGTGAATGTAGGGTTTTCACCAAAAATCAAGCTCTATGTTCTGCACATGTGGAAAAATAGAATATTATCAAAAAAAAAAATTTGAAAAATATGAGTGCACCATATATTGAAGTCCTTGATCCAACAAAAAAAATAAAATTGAATTTTGATACATACAAAATAAGTTACGCGTTATATGGTTACGCTATGTTTGAATTGAAATTGGTTTGACTTCAAAACTTGATTAAAGAAAAAAATATTCAATAAAATACTATCTAACCAAGTGGAAGCACTATATATTGGAGTTAAAAATCTAAATTTGAAAGAATTAGAATTTTATCCTTCATGGAAAAAAAGTTATACATTATACGGTGAGCGTCAATTTTTAAAAATGTTGTTTTCTAAAAAAATCTAGTTTTTGAGGGAGATGGAAAAAGAAGTGCAATCTAATTCCAAAGTTTTTGAAAAAAATATATTTAGAATCTACAGAAAAAATGTCACGAAATTTTATTTTGCATCATCTTCAAACTCATCACAATTTAGCTACTATAGCTGCCCAAAACTGAAGATTTAGTTAAAAATAATAATTTCAGTGTCCAGTTTGGCCAAAAATTGTAAACCATTATTGTGGGATCATCCTTGATTAAATCTAACAACATCCCTTTTAATTAAATAAATCAAACTTTATTTAATTAAATATAATATTCAAATTATTCTTCCCATTTGATTTAAATAAATCCAAAAAATCTAAGTCTGAAAATGTCAAATCAAACTAATTTCCATTTAAGTTAATTAAATCCTAATTAACTCTAACTCTAATCCATCAAATCCTCTAGATTTTGTAGCTTGTGCAAGTAAATCAATTTAATTGATTTTTAAATTCTTCTATTTTCACTCAAAAGGGCATCTAGTTGGAATATTCCCTCATTTTGAATCTCCCTCCTAAAAGGACTTGTCCTCAAATATGGCATTTAAGCCTCTTACATGTCCTTTTTCTTGAGCCAAGTGGCATTAACTCCATCTTTCAACTCATCTTTCAAGTCATCTTTCAAATTTCAAATTTCCACCTAATTGCATTTATTTGCACATTGATCAAAATGTGCTCCACCTCTCTTCAATAGCATGTTGACAACTGGCATCTTGCTATTGGTTCATCTTTTATCCCACATTCTTCATATCTTTCATTCCTCCATCCTTCTTTCCTATAAATGGAGAGATCTTCTATTGATTTTGGATCCACAACTAGAGGCAA
This sequence comes from Sequoia sempervirens, assembly GCA_007258455.2. NCBI lineage: Eukaryota > Viridiplantae > Streptophyta > Pinopsida > Cupressales > Cupressaceae > Sequoia > Sequoia sempervirens. Next base: position 311,397,186 of record VDFB02047230.1, on the reverse strand, counting down.
AGTCAATATCTACATATGTGAAACAAAGTTCATCCACTTTCATAGTTTCTCATCAATCTTTGCTAGGTTATTGCAAAATTCATCAAGGAACACATTGTTCATCATCAAAGTTTGTAAGGAATTGGGAAAGGGCTACTTTCCACATCAAAGTAGCACCAATTCCCCCATGGGATTGAGGGTTTGAATGTTTTGGATAAGATTACTTAGCTTTCAATAGATTTCATTTGGTTTCTTTGCTTTGTTTCTTGTTCATTGTGCATTTGAATGAATTTCATGGGGAATGCTAGTTTAGATTTGTTTATTGACTAACATTGTGTTGTTTGTCTATGTTTGAATAGGTCTAGAGCTACCATTCACATTTTGGCACTACAGGGAGGATGAATCTTGAGAAATTAACACATTTTTTTATCAAAATTCTGCTATTTTTTTTTTTTTTTTTGTGTTTACAAGAAACAACACTGCAAAAAGACAAACGGTGATGCTATCAGTCCAACATCACTATATAGCAACATTGTGTTTGCTTCAAAGGGCGACGTTGAAGTCATTCTCCTAAGGTTGGATCAACCAAACTCCAAAGAGCGATGCTTGGTGAAACAAAGATGCAATCACAGTCTATGTTTCTCCATAGAGTGACATTGGTTTCACTAGAGCACCGCTGGACCTCCTCAAACTACGATTCCTTCATGGATTGCAATGTTGGGGTGGGGCTAATCAGTTTTTGTAGGTTGAGGTGATCAAAGAGGGAAGGAGGAAGCAAAGACAAGACTTGTTATGGCATTATCATACAATTGTATCAAGTGTTTTTAAACACTTTGGGAGCAATTATAATCCCATTTTAAGGATTTTGTTATCTTCAAGTTTTTAGGACTCAAAATAAATTTTGTTTGGGTTTTAAAAAGAACAATAAAAGGGTTAAAAGTAACTTTAGGAACTTACTAGAGTTGGTTTTAGATCTAAAAATTGAACAAGAAAACTTCACACTTCATCTTGGTGCTATAAAAGAATCCATTATTGCTTTTGAAGTTGAAATGAACATGTGTTTTTTGTGTTTTGTAATCTTTTCTATAAGTTAATATCATTTAAAAGGTGTATGCACTTCTCTTGCGCTTCACGGTGATCTTGAGAATCAAAATTCTTTTGGTGATATTAGGTTGTCTAAAATATTGTCTCCACACTTCAATTTGGGTTATTTAAAATTGAACAAAATATTGCTCGTGTGAGTTAAGTATATCACATGTGTTCTCTTTTTGTTCAAGTAAACAAAGATTGATCGAACTATGGATGTGCTTGCTCACTTTTGTTTACCTTTAGAGGGGCCTTCCTAAGACCAATTCAAAGGCAACTCCAGCCAGTTTTTCACTTGGGCTGGTATACATATGGATAAGACTAAACTGTCAAGTCCTCATGGTATGTAGGCCTTATCCGTACAGTGTCTTTCACAAGGGCGTAGTACCTTACAAAGTATAAGTGCCCCTAGTAGGATTGATTAAAGCCTATAGTGGCTTGTTGGACACTCGCAAGGTACCATGTCCCCAATCACCTTGACTAAGAACTAATTTGTGTAGAAGCCAAAATCCCTTTCTATTTGTTGATGCAAGAGGTCGGACCTCTGAATCTGCCCCACATTTTTGTAGTTCTTTGTAGAGATGACAAGTTCATCATGGGAGATTCATGAGAACTAAAGCTTGTCTGATCCAAGAAGTGTGTGACGTGGAGGGGATCCAATGTGGTCAAGCTTCTAGTCATTCGCTCTGAATAAGCGCAACTAGATTTATCCAAGTGGGGACTCAATAAATATTGTCTCTTTCTATCCTAGGGTTGTGCATCATTTTGGAATCAAAACACTTTGCTTCATCTAAATATTGGAAAACAAACATTCAACCATGGTCATCAAATTTCAAACCCTTTAGAGGAAGCAAATACCTTTGAAAAAAAATCCAAGTGCTATTGCTTTCCCTAGGGATTCCATCCTTATAGGCTTCTAAGTATTTGGATTTATATCTTAATTTTATCTCACTAAAGTCAACATTAGGGAACTATTGCCTTAATTTCCTTGATTTCCACATAATGGATCTTGTGGAATGAAAATAAATTGGGACATTAGATATTTAGTTCGAAAAGCTAAGGCAAAAAAGTGTTTGTGGTAAAAAGAATTCATTAAGCAAAGATAAGAAATAATTGAACCCCACACGTGTTGTTCCAAATGATTTCCCAAAAGATTAAAATCTAAAAACCAAAGTCCAAAGGTCTTAGTTCAAGAGCTCTCAAGAAACATCTTTCAACACTTTACAAATTTAGAGAGAGGTTGGTCTTCAACTCTTACAAACAAGCATCAGATAACAATCCCAATTTGTATTCATTTTACTATTGTCAAAATCCAAGAATTTTTCAAAGGTTTGAGTATCTCACATAGGAAGTATAGCATGTTCTTCAACACCTAGGTCTAGTAAACAAAAGTCTTTCAAGTCTCTTAGGATCAAAAAAATCAACACTTTCATCCACCCTCAAACATCAATCAAAATCCATCTCACAAACAACTCTTAGAAATCTTGAAAAAATCCTTCATACTAGACTTTGGGAAAATCCTTTGAAGCAGATCAAAATCACCTTGTTTGACTAGGTGTGTGTAGATGAATCCTTCTTCACACACTTAGTTATATTATCACCTTGTGGAAAAATTTATTCCAAGACAACATCTAACTTCTTGGAGTTTATGAGTTCATTATCAAATTTAATCAAATCCAAACCAAATCAAAATCAAAATCCAAAATCAAATCCAACATCAAAATCCAAAAGTCCTAAATTCTAGTATCTCCTTCAAGGTTTCTTAAAGAGTTCAATCATTCACAATCATCCATCTTTCACTATCTCATTACCATCCTTTGATCCTTAAAATGTTAGACTTTCTTTTTGTGCCTAAAATTGAGATCAATCCAAGGAGTTAGAGGTTCACCTCCCACATTCCTGAAAATTGATCCTTATTTTATGGTCCAAAGTAGATCTCAACACAAGAAGAACATGGAAACAAACAAAGAAACATCTAATTCAAGTGATTTGAGTCAAACCACACCCGAAATCAATCCCATTGGATCTAGCAATCCCCCACCCAATCTTCCTCTAATACCACAAGATCTTCAAGAGGGAAATTGTCAAGTGGAGGATATCACCAACAATGTATTAGGGATGACTCAAGATGAAATCATAGAAATGGTCCAAAATCCTAAGACTCACAAAATTGTCAATGCCATGATGAGGCTCAATCCTTCACAATCCATGCTAGAATTGGCAAAAGAAGGGGCTAAACTCCCTTCTGACTATGATGTAAGCACTATTGTGGAGAAACTTCTTGGGATTATGCCATCAGTCTCATTCACACCTTCATTCCAAAGCATCATTCAACCCATCCCACAACCCACATCATCCATTGCTCCAACTCAACCTATTGTCAAAAGGGGAGCTCATTGCTTCATGCTCTTGAAACACATCCCCTTGTTAACAACCAATACTTTGATGCAAACACCATCTTGAGTCAATCTGTTCCTCAAAATCCAAAACACCCATACATTTCGCTCATCTTTCATGACCCCAATGACCCATCCTCTTTCAACACAACACTGGCATACCCTCTTAACACACAAGTCTCTCTCCCCATGACTTCACAAGGAGAAGGTGGACTATTTGGACAAGGGGGAATCTTTGATCCCTCACCATCATCATTTGCTCAAGGAAACACACCACCCAGCTTCCCACCATTTCCACCTTTACCATTAACATCCACACCACTCCTTGGTTTAGGGAAACCCCCTTTACCAATCCTCAATCAACAAAATCAAAACAACCCCCCAATCATAAATCAAACCAACATACCAAATCTTTTGATCATGCCTCCGATATTGCAACAACAGGTGGCAACCATCCAAACAACCCAATCAATCACCATACCATCTATAAATGTGGTCTCTCAAGGACCTAGCATATCAATCACACCATCTACCACACAAACTCCTATCATAAATCCAACAACACCTTTCATCACAATATCTCACACAATTTTGAATCATCCACCACCACCGCCAAGACCAAACATGGAAAACCCATATAGCATCACCTTGCAAGTAGCACAACAAGCCTATCAAAAGGAACTTCAGAAATTCCAAGCTCAACAAGCCACACAAGCTACATAGCAAGCTGCTCAACAAGAACAAGCACAACAAGCTGCCTAAGCTCAAGCTTTGTTGCAACAACAAGCTGCCCAAGTTGCCCAAGTTGCACAAGTAGCTCAAGCTGCCCAACAAGCTCAAGCTCAGGCTCAAACCCAGTATCAAGCTCAGCAAGCACAAGCACAAGCACAGTACCAAGCTGCTCAGCAGCAAACATATCATGGTTTCCATGTGCTTTTGAGAAATTTTGAATAAAAGAGTGTGTAGTGTGACAAAGGTGTTTTCAGTGTTGTGCTCCGCATTTCTTCATGGTTGAATATATTCTTGTGCAGTTTGGATATGATGATTAGAGGTGTTCATAGGTTCTATATATCTAGAGTTTTAGGTTTTGGATTGTTTTGTAGCAAAAGTTGTGTTGATAGTTTATCTTTCTATGTAGAAGATTATCTGGGAGAAGTGAGATTGCTCTGCATTTATCTATAGTAAGGTTTCTTGTCATGTGGATTTGGGAATGTGCTTATATTGTATGTAGCTTCCTTCCCTTGATTTTTCAGGTGCTGAGGTGTTTCGTAAGGTTGGTTAGTGAGTTTTGTTTGTGGCAGTGTATTTGGTTGAATAAAATAATGGTGTTTTTAGTTTCAAGTGGTTGTGGTAGAGTTGCAAAATATTCTAATGATTCTAAAATATTTTGTGATGTTGTGTGGATGATATGAAGTTTTTTTTTGTGGTCTACATGACCTAGATAAGAGTGTATGTGGTTGCTTGTAGTGTTAGTTCAAGTTTGGCCAACTTGGTGTGCTAGCGCTATTTGTAGAGATATCATGTGGATTGTGAATGTGTTGAGTAGCATGGTGATGTGGATTTTGATCCTAGTTAACCCTTGGTGTGGTTGTCCTTCACTTCTCTCCACCATGGAGGTTTTTGGTGCTGACCTATTTTGATGTTGCATGTTTTACGTGTATACGTTTCATTAAGGTTGACCAAATTGAGATTTCTTAGGTCATGGATGGTATATTAGTAAGGTAAATTATTGGAGATGAGTGTAGATTTAAAGAAGGCATGTACAATATGTGAATTTGGATAAGTGTTGTGATTTGAGTGCAAGCATAATGCCTATGACTCCAATGCACTGAGTAGAAGTGTCTACATTTTTAGTGTGCTTGAAGCTACTAGAAGCAATGCGCCAAAGGTTGCAAATTGGCATAAAGTTTCAGTGGTGGATTTCTCTTGTTGCCTTGAGATAGTGAATCTCTTTGTAATAGTATTCCTCTATCTTCTTTCTTCTTGATAGTGAGCCACCCAACAATGAGCCTTTCTTCTTTTTTTGGGTAGCGAGCCCTTGGCAGTGAGCCTAATTGTACATATGGTGTTGCAATTCATATATATGTGATCTAATCCTCACTATGGTTTTTCCCTTCTTGGGTTTTCCACAAAAATCTAGTGTTATTGTGTGTTTAGATGTGTTGGAATTATTGTTTCATATGTTTACATTCTACTAATGCATGTTAAGGGTTTAATGGTTGATAAAGATATTGAGGGATTGAATGTTTTTAAGTATACAATCGATTCACCCCCGTCCTCTCAGTTGTCCTGTGCATCTAACACAATAAAAATAATTTTATGATTCTTGAATTCTATTCTACAATTTTTTATAATTTACAAACCAATCATTAGGAAAATTCAATTCACAAACCAATTGGGTAATACCCTTAAGCACTTTGATCACATTAAATCATATCATGAGAAACTTATACTTGTACATTAATTGATGTAGATGGGTTAGAGATATCTTGAAGTTTACTAGTATCCTCCATTAGAAGTTGCACTATGTTGGCCATATTTGTTTTCTTTTAACTTTGAACATTTTATAAATGAGGATCATGAACAAAGGCTTCTTCATGATTGAGAAGGTTAGAATGACTTCACTATGTAAATTGTTAGAATTAGGTAGTTGATGATGGATGATCAAATATATAATGTAATTGAAAATTAAAATCTAGTTTTAGTCGTTGAATCTTAATATTGTTTCCAATGTTATGTATCTTCACCAAAAAATATTGCTTTGCTCTTGAATGAGATCTTATGGTTTGGGTATCCTAGTGTAACTTATTCCTAGTCATTTTATTCTATTATCTATGCTTGTTGACCTCTAAAACCTATTGAACTACATTTTTAATTTGTCTATAACTTAGTTTTGTTGTTCGACTCTTTATGCTTGTTAACCTTTTGAAGCTATTAAAATACACTTTTATCTATATCTAAATGTTGATGGTGTTAAGAAGCGCCTTCAAAGGCCTATTATAGAAAAACATTTTTTTTTCAACTACTTCCTTTATGGTAGTCAAGCCTTCTTGCTAACAAATAAGATGTAAAGAGATGCCACACAAAGTTGCAAGCTTCCTAGATGATAAAACAAAGTATAATACTTGTTGAGGCAAGTGCTATAGTAATGCAAATGAGATTATAATGATTTGATCAAATGTGTTCTAATGATCTAATCCTTGATGATGAACTAATGATGTAATGATTGTCCTTAAATGCAATGTCTTTGGTGCTCAATATGAAGTATTTGGCATGCAATCTAATACTTAATGATACAATTATTTGAAAGGGTTATATCAAAGAGTTTGAAATAAGAGGTTAAGGTTGCAAAGGTGGTCTTATCTAAGGGATAGATCCATGCTCACAATCATGTCTAGGTCATGTAGGAATGGTTCTAGATATGATTAGTCTAAACCATTTGGGATTGAGACAAGCTAACCATTAATAAGTGTCAAATTTTGATTAAGCTTAGATGGCAGATACATTAAACAATAGAACATTATATTTAGCTCTACTTAAACATCACTTGGTTCAATGGTCAAGAAATAAAATAGCAATTTCAAACCTCATCTACATCAAAAAGTGATAAATAATTGTCTTATTTTCACTAGCTAGAATTTACTTCTGAATGTTGAACTATATAATGTTTAAGAATAGCCATTACATTGACAAGAGAAAATGTATGTAAAACAAAATAATAAGAGGGCCTTCACTAAGAGACCACCTAATATGTTTTATTGAAGTAAGGTTTCTTCAATGTGAAACAAAGAGATGGAAGACACCAAAAGAATAATGTCAACAAAGAGTATGCCTTTTGCACAATCAAGATAGTTGAAGAAAAACATTGCATATTATAACGTGGAGCTTATAATAACTATTGGACTAATCACCAATGTCTCGCTTCGGATTCAAGACATGGACTAACTACCTTTTGTGGATCCGTTTATCTCTAGCATTTGTATCGGGGGTTAATAGGTCGATCTTTTGACACAATGACAAACATGTTCCAACAAATGGTATCAGAGCCATGGTTGCAAGTTTGAATCCCCTCAGGTGATGTTGAAGGAGGGATTGTTGGACAAATCGCCATCGTCTCTCTTTGGATTCAGGACATGGACTAATCACCTCCTGCAGATCCATTTATCTTTGTCATTTGTATCAAACATTAATAGGTCAATCTTTTGACGTAAGAACACGCAAAGACAAACGTGTTCCAAAAATAACATTCAAACAAACTACATAAATACTTTACCAACTTCTTTAAAAGATTTGTACAAGATTGAAAAAATGAAAAAAATCATCACTAAACAATAAAATATCAACAACCCAAGTATATATATATATATATATATATATATAACAAGATCTACTATCTTTTAAATTATCTTCACATGAATATTTCTATCTATTCTATTCAATTGAAATCATATGATAGTTACATAAACTATACATCCGCATGAATCAATGTCATAGTTATCCTCGCTACAAACTTTAGCTGTAACAACTGCTACAAGAGTATTATTATACTTGGCATTTAAAAATTAAAAAATGGTGCTGGGAAAACCACTCTGTTCTTATCCCAATTAAGAACTCTCGTCCTGCAAGAAAACAAAGTATGAACAGATAATGATAATATAATTTAAGATGGGTGGTTTAGAAAGGAAGGAATTTGACATATCCAGAATATGGATTTGGGTGTAGCAAAAAATGTCATCTAGCGTAAGTTGTAAGCACGTACATATACACAATAATGATAATATTCTACACGCACGGATCCCCTCACTCGTGTTGCTTGGCTTCCCAAATGCCAACGTCCGTGCGAAACATATTAATTTCAGGAGCTCTGGAGTACGTTAGCATTACGTCCTCTAAAATCCCATGGTGGGGCCCTAGGTCCTCTGCAGTGGGGGTGGGAGCCGGGACAATCCCATCATAAATATATAAAGCGAAGGGTCCTGTGGTCAGAAAGTTTTATTCTTTTCAGCTTTTCATCTCTGAATATCCGCGTACCTAAACTTTAAAAGCCATCATCTTTGTTCGTTCCTTCACCTTGTCACAAAGCAAGACGTTGAGATTCTTCTCGTGCTCCCCCCACCTGACAGTTGCGCACTATCGCCTTCAGTTTTCATATCTCTCTTTTCTCTGGATTCCACTCTCTCCCACACTCTGCTCAGCTGTGCGCTTTTCATTTGATGTTTTGGATGATATTTTGTGATTCACTGTCAATAAGAGGAAAGTTGAAATGCCAAATGAAAAGCATACTACATGGAATGTCAAAAGCTCATGTCTATTAATGTTCAAAAGATTAAGTAGTTAATAAGATTAAGAGTTGTGATAATAGAGTGCTACATTATTATTAGAGGAAAGTTGAAATGTCAAACGAAAAACATATGTAGCTGAATCCAGAAGCTATCTTATTGCATACTATGCGGAATGTCAAAAACTCATGTCTACTAATGTTCAAAAGATTGAGTAGTTAATAAGATTAAGAGTTGTAATAATAGAGTGCTACATTATTATAAGAGGAAAGTCGAAATGCCAAACGAAAAGCATATGTAGCTGAATCCATGAGCTATCTTATTGCGTACTACAAGGAATGTCAAAAGTTCATGTCTATTAATGTTCAAAAGATTAAGTAGTTAATAAGATTAAGAGTTGTGATAATAGAGTGCTACATTATTAGTAGAGGAAAGTTGAAATGTCAAACGAAAAACATATGTAGCTGAATGCAGAAGCTATCTTATTGTATACTACATGGAATGCCAAAAACTCATGTCTACTAATGTTCAAAAGATTAAGTAGTTAATAAGATTAAGAGTTGTAATAATAGAGTGCTACATTATTATTAGAGGAAAGTTGAAATGTCAAACGAAAAACATATGTAGCTGAATGCAGAAGCTATCTTATTGTATACTACATGGAATGCCAAAAACTCACGTCTATTAATGTTCAAAAGATTAAGTAGTTAATAAGATTAAGAGTTGTAATAATAGAGTGCTACATTATTATAAGAGGAAAGTCGAAATATCAAACGAAAAACATATGTAGCTGAATCCAAAAGCTATCTTATTGCATACTACATGGAATGTCAAAAACTTGTGTCTATTAATGTTCAAAAGATTAAGTAGTTAATAAGATTAAGATTTGAAAAAAAGAGAGTGCTACATTATTATAAGAGCTACAATAAACCTATGCAGCTAAATCTAGAAGCTATCTTATTACATAATACATGAACTATTGAAAATGCATGTCTACCAACGGTCAAAAGATTAAATAATTAATAGGATGAAGAGTTGTAATAAAAGAGTGTTACATTATTATAAGAGTGCTACATTATTATTAGAGCCACAATAAAATATGTCAAATTTGAATAGCATTCCAGAGATTAAGTAGTTAATAGGACTACAGTCATAGTAAAAGAGTCCCACATTTTAATAATGTTCAATAGATTAAATAATTAATGGGAATGCTTTAATAGTATTCAAAAGATTAATTAGTTAATGAGATTGAGTGTTGTAGTAAAAGAGTGCCACACTTTAATAATTTTCAATGGATTAAGCATTTAATAGGCTTAAGAATTGTAATAAAAGAGTACCACATTCTAATAACATTGAAGAGGTTACCACATTTTAATAATGTTCAAGGGATTAAATAATTAATGGGAATGTTTTAATAGCATTCAAAAGATTAATTAGTTAATGAGATTAAGTGTTGTAGTAAAAGAGTGCCACACTTTAATAATGTTCAATGGATTAAGCAATTAATAGGCTTAAGAATTGTAATAAAAGAGTACCATGTTCTAATAATATTGAAGAGATTAAGCAATTAATGGGATCAATAATTGTAGTAAAAGTGACACATTTGATAACATTCAAGAGATTAAGTAGTTATAGAATTAAGAGCTATAGTAAAAGAGTGTCACATTTCAATAATGTTCAAAATATTAAGTAGTTAATGGGATTAAGAGCTGATAAGTAGGAGGTATTTTCCATAGCTTGTCAAATTGTGATATTTCTATCAGGATTCAGCCATGTAGTTTTACGAGTTAAACTCATTGACCCATGTTTTAAAAGGTGTGATAAATAGTTTCATGTTTTAATAACATTTAAGAGATTAAGTAATTAATAAAATTAAGAGTTGTAGTAAAAGAGTGTTGCATTTCAATAATGTTTAAAGATTAATTAATTAATGGGATTAAGAGTTGTAATAAAATAGTGTCGTGTGAATATGATCACATGATGTAAAGGTTGTTTCAAAAGTATTATGAAAATTTGACTCTTTTCAATATCCAATATTTTACTATGGATGTTGATAAGAAAAATGTTTTGTTTTTGTTTCACTTAGTCTCGTCTTCTCCAATAAAATAGTTAAGTTGTTCAAATTCATACTATCAAACATGTTTTTTTTAGCTGATTAGCCTCACCTCCTCCAATAAAATAGTTATGTCGTTCACATTCATATTATTGAATATGATGTTTTTCTTAGCCTCACCTCCTCCAATAACATAGTTATGTTGTTCACATTCATATTATCAAATATGATGTTTTTGTTAGTCTCATCTCCTCCAATAAAATAGTTAAGTTGTTCACATTCATATTATCAAACACATTTTCCTAAGTTGCTTAACCTCACCTCCTTCAATAAAATAGTTAAGTTGTTCACATTTATATTATCAAGCATGTTTTGCTTAGCGACTTATACTCGCCTCTTCCAATAAAATAGTTAAATTGTTCACCTTCATGTTATCAAACATGTTTTTCTTAGTTGCTTAGCCTCACCTCCTCCAATAAAATATTTAAGTTGTTCACATTTGTATTATCAAACATGTTGTTTTGCTTAGCCACTTAGCCTAGCCTCTTCCAAATAAAAGTTAATTTGTTCCAATTCATATTATCAAATATGATGTTTTTCTTAGCCTCACCTCCTCCAATAAAATAGTTAAGTTGTTCACATTCATATTATCAAACATGTCATTTTGTTTAGCCTTGCCTCCTCTAATAAAATAGTTAAATTGTGATATTGCTATCAGGATTCAACCGTGTAGTTTTATGAGTCAAACTCATTGACCCATGTTTCATGAGTAGTGGTTCACAAGAACTCATCTCTCATGATAGTGAATGGTCCACTTAGCACTCATTGCATCTAGGTGATGCTCACAGAGGTGAAACATTGAGCCTTCTCGGCAGGTCACCCATCCCAGTACTACTCCAACTCAAGCATGCTTAACCACGAAGTTTCCCCCAAGGTTAAGCCCACTTAGCTTGCAACCCCATTTGCAAGCCCATTTAATTAAATTATTAAACATTCATTTTATCAAACATGTTATTTTTCTTAGCCCTGCCTCATGAAATAAAATAATTGAATTGTCCACATTCATATTATCATTATAATTGATATAAATATTACTACACACTCTATAATATAATATCATTCTGTTTATTTCAAATGAACATGTCCTCATTTCCCACTCTTATTTAAGCTCAATTAATTTATATTCTCCTGTCATCTCATTTGCTCCTTTGCTTCATATTCTTCCAACTTCACATGCTTTCTGTTATAGTTTTTAACTAGTGAGGTCATGTCTTAAGACTAGCTTTTCATAAAACAAACAGCCCTACTTTTCTGATGAAAAGGAAGCTTTAGGTGAACTGGGTGGCCATTGCAATTAAAATAATGGCTACCTAAAGAGAAACCCATCATTGCAATCAACTGACAGTCATGAGATATCATGCTGTCTTTATCCCATGTCAACTTTACCTCCTGCTTTAAAAAGCTAAACTGTATCTTATTTAGACAATGTAGTTCGTACCAGCATAAGCTTGGATATATGTATAAATTATACAAAGGACGGCAGAGTGAAAAAGATTAATATATTCTTTACTCTCAGAAACGGAATATAAACTAAAAGCCGTTTGACATGGATGATTAAAAAACTGGTTACAGTTTGCATTAAAACAAAAATGTCATTTTCACACCATCGTATCTTTTTCATAATGTTAAACGTGAAGGACGTTTTGCAACTTCGGCAGTGAAGTGAGTATCATGATCATGGAGGAGAATATAACTTTAAAAAGTAATGTAATGGAGAAAAGTTGTTCCAGAACCTAAATCCATATCTCTATCAATTGGACGTTTATATATATTTTAAACGGGATTCTAGTTACTTACCGTCATTTGGTTATTTGCCTTCTTGCTTTAAAAGGATAAAGAATAAAGAATAAACACTTCCACTCAGTGTTCTGGTTTATGTTCCACTCAAAGCACCGTTATTCCTTTAGGGAATAATAAATCATAATAATAATAATCATAAACTAAAAAAAATACTATTACCTGAAAAAACCAAAAGTCAACATGGATCTTTTTAGCTCATTATGGAAGCCCATTTTCGATGAAATAAATTTTATATATTTGCTTTGTGAGACTTAAATCCATTAAACTATGTAAACTTTAGTGTTTTTTGGCAAGAGTGGAATATTGATTTTCCACTAGCAACCTTTCAGCTTACTTCCCATTCTTTCAGATTAGACGTTTATAATCATCAAAATAATAATAATAATAAAATTACTACTTTTTAATATGTATAAGCTTATGGAAATTAAGTGCTTCTGGTTGGTGGAAATTTTGGTTAAGTGTCTTTTAAGTGGAGAAATTTTAATGTTATATTTTTGTGAGTAACGTTTATTTATATTGAGTGTTAAGTGGATTGATCATGATTGTGATGGATGAACTCTTGTGAATATAACTTATGAAATATGAGTCAATAAAGATTGGTTATAAAAAGTGGACCATTCATACTCATGAGAGATGGGTTTTTGTAAACTCGCTACTCATGAATCATGAGTTGATACAAATTGATTAAAAAAGAAGACAATTCATACTTATGAGAGATATGTACTTGTCAACCCGGACTATCTATGAAATATGGGTTGTTAAAGATTTTACTTAAAGAAGTGGACCATTCATGTTCATGGGGGATGGTTCCTTGCAAGTGCATTACTCGTAAAATATAGGTCAATAAAGATTGACTCAAAGAAGTGGAACACTCGTGCCTATGAGAGATGGGCTCGTCTGAACTCACTACTCATAAAATATGGTTCAATAAAGATTGATTCAAAGAACTACATCATTCATGCTCGTGAGAGATGGATTCATGTGAATCTACTACTCATGAAATATGGAATGATAGAGATCGACTCAAAAAGTGGATTATTCATGTTCACGAGACAAATTATTGTGAACCACTACTTATAAAATATATATTAATAAATATTGACTTAATAAAATAAGCCATTCATATTTATGAAAGATAAATTTTTATAGCACTATTAATAAAATATTGATACTCGAAAACTATATGATTGAATCCAATAAAACATATATAAAATTATAAAAAGTTTTTTTTTTTTTTAAATTATGACTTGATTATTTTTAATGAAGTATTAATCTTCTAACAATAAGGTGACACATTTCAGCTTATATATGATTTCTTCATGCTAGAAGTTTATAATCATTAAAAGAATAAATTAGTACTTTTTCATACCATAAATTAATATGGTTTCCTTGTACTTGTGCGTAAGCATGTTGAATATAAAAAATTAAGTAGCAAGAAGTTGTTTTTTAGTGCTAACTTCACTACACCGTAAGCCATTTAAATATTCTTGAAATGCAGTCATTAATGAGCGTACCCCGGATTTTAAATATTATTCAAATACAAATGGCAATGACAATATTAAGAAAAAATATTATGAAATGACAATTTAGCCAAAGCATGCGTGTAAAGTCAGTTAATTTAATATTTGAAAGGTTTTTCCTCGCCTTAATCATATTCTCTTTTGTTTTTTGTGTGTAAAGGCACACTCATCAATGAAAGAGGGGTTTCATAATTTTTTCTTTATTTTTCTCTTCAAAGATTTTTGACATAAAATATATATTCTTAAGACAAAACAATATTTATTCTCCGAAGATAATAATCATCATTGGTTTAAAAATTGATTCAAACACCAATGGTGTATGATTGATTGATTAGGATTCATATTTTATATTCAAATTTACTTGTTTATAATAACTCTTTTATATTGTGCATGGTCCATGGTTCTGATTTTTTTACTAGTTTATAAAAAAATTTAGACTTATTTGATTGGGTTGTCTTTATGTAATTATTGATATATAAGTGCCATAATGTAGTGTAAATGTCGGTAAAGAATTTGAACTTGATATGATTTTATCAATATTCATTTTTTAGTAATAGTCTCAACTTTTAGTCTACTAGTTCATTAACTTAGGTCAAACATATGGGTGCATATTTGGTCTACTTTAATTATGAGTGCAAAAAATGACCTAGTCTGATTTTGCGGGTTCTAAAATTATCATTTGAGCTTACAAATTCAAATACAATTTTTTTACCTAAGCCGAATCACTCTAGCTAGATGCTAAGTGCTAACTTGGGCATGAAATTCATAAAATTGTGTGCTAGAGTTTTGTATTTAAAGACAAACCCTAATTCATTTGAAATACATCTACAACCTAGCATAAGAGATATGCTACACATTGCATCATCATAAAATCGTAACATCAAAACTACATCATCAAGTACACATATCTAAGCATATTACGTAAGCACATGTTATTTTCAATCAATGTTCCATATTGTTGGATGATTAATATATATTTGACCAAAAGAGAACATTCCTAAGCTAGAAAATTCCTAAACAATGTTTATTGACACCACTCCTTTTGAAACAAATGTTGTAAACATCAAGGGGAACGCGTTCTAAACATAAGATTTAATTAATTTTAGATTATATGGTCTAGGTTAAAATTCCAAGGACAAAAGTAAATTAGAGAAACAAAATAAATATTCCAAGTTTTGAGGTAGTCATCTAAAAATTATTAATTTTTTGACACATAGGAAAATCAATTAGCTACATATATATCATATTCAAATCAACATTAAACCTAGAGCTAAATATCGTCAGTTTAGTTATTTAAACTTTGTGTAATTATTTTAGTAAAATTTATCATTCTCATCTTTCTATCCTAGGTTAAATAGTTATTCATTGATGGTTTACTTAATTTATTTAGGATATTTTGTGAGGTGTACATTATTTTTCCTTATATAAATTGATGAAGTTGACTTGTCTTATGCCTTGAGGGTTTTTTCCTTGGAGTTTATTCATTATGTAATACCCCTCCTCTTACTGTTTGGATTTATTAATTTCTATGTTTTAACTTGATACGTTGATACTGTGACGATACTATTATGGTTTGATTTGGTTGGTTTGAATTTTGATGATGTTATTCCTTTAGTGGACATGATCATTTGATATGACATTATTAGTATGATTTATGATACTCTGTGTGTTGATTGGATTATTGTTTATTCAAATAGTTGTTCATTAATGTTTATATGTCAATGTGATGATTATATGGTGATATTATTTAATTCAGTATTATTTTATAATGCGATGGTTAATAATTAGTTATGATGCAGTAGTTAAGTAATCACATTATCTTATGATCAATTTGGTTAGAAATGTTAGTTCGTCATTGATATTGTAATTGTTAGTTGTTCACGAGTGCCCTGTTACACTGCAATTCCTTCTCAAGATAGGATGTTTGACTATATATATATACATGTGCTACTTGATGTTTATTTGGATGCAGGATTGCAGGAATAAGTCTCGATTCCACCTGCTTCGGCAGGACAGGGCGAGCAATAAATTAACCCAATGGGTAAAATGTTGAAAAAGGGAGTAGGTTTGGAAGTGTCCCCGTCCCAAGTCTGTCGTTTGTTGTGGGTCGTTGTGTTATGACTGAAGTTTTGTCTTTGTCTTTATGTAGTTTGACTGTTGAGTATTTATTTAATTCTTGGTTAGTGTTTAATTAATTAATCGTATTTCATAAAATAATTAATTAATGTTGCATTTTTATTTGATTTAATTGAGAGTTAGAAAAATGTTAAATTTAAATAGATTGTAAATTAAAAAGTATTTAATTAATTATAGTGCAAGAAATTAAATTAAATTGATATTGTTGAGAATAATTAGATATTGTCTTTTTATTAATATTAAATTAGAAAATCATGTGAAGATAATATCTAGATTAAATAAATTATTTTAATTTAAAATTTAGGATAAGTTATGCTTTTAAAAACTAGAAAAGGACCAATAAGAAAGGAGGCCTTTTGAGAAAAGAAAGCGGAAGAGCTTTATGGAATATTTATTTTGATTTATTATTTTTATGAAGAGAGGATTTTCACACACACAAGTTTTACTCTTTTGCTTTGGATTTGAAAAAGGAAAAAGAAAAGAAATTTTGTTGAAAAACTTTTGGGAAAAATAATTGTTTTGAAGATAGATAGATTTGAAAAGAAAGTTGGAGGAGGAGATCGAGAGGAGGCTACATAAAGGATTCTTCATCAGACGGAGGATTTCAGGTTCTTCTAAATTACTATTTCTTTTAGTTTATTGTTTTGTAAACATACCTTGTTTGTTGTGCTTCGTTTGAAAGTTAATTACTCTATATTTGTGAAAGAGGATTCTATAGTTGTAAATTAGTTGCTACAAACTTTTGAAGATTGTTCGTTGAAAACTATAGTAAAACCCTTCGAATTTATTCAATAAAATTTGTTTATGAAAATTACTGTTGAGAAGAAAATCATTATTTTATGGCTTGAATTTATTTGCCTAATTTGTTTTGTATCTGGTAGGAAAATTTAATTGTTGTAAATTTTGCATAAATATATGTATATTTATATACCTATATATATATGTGTGTGTTTATATCAAAAAAATAAAAAATAAAAATAAATAAGGATGTGCTTTATTTTTGTATAATTTATCTTCTTTTCCTTGTGTGTTCTGTGTACTGCGTGCCTTGTGGAATAAGAAAAATATTTAATTGTTATCAGATTTAGAGGTATGTTTGAACAAAAGAAATTATATATATATATATATTTATATTATTTTATCAAATTCAAAATCCACATTTTAAGGGTTTTAATATATAAAAATAAATAAAAACAAATAAAACAAAATAAAATTAAAGTTTTAAAAATGTTGGGGGAATGGGAAAGGACGGCGGGTGCCGTACCAGTCCCGTCCCCGGCGTACCACGCAGCAGCCACTAGGCTGCTGTACGCAACCTAGTGGGGGCTGCGGCCTCCCTTGGGAGGTGCGGTACCTCATGGACTGTGTTGTTTGTTGTTTTTTTTTTTTAAAAGCAAATTTAAAATTTAAGATTTGTTTATTATTTTTTTTAATTCATTTAATTCGAATTTCGTTTTCATTCGAATTTAATTTTTAATGAAATTTATATATATAATAATATTGTATGTTTTAGAAAATTATTTTATAAATTTTAAAAGTATATTTTTAGAAAATGATTTAATTCATACGTTTATTTTATATATATATATATTTATTGGGTTTTAATTTAATTTTTTTTAATATTCGAATGTGTTTTAACTTGATTTGTTCATAAAATATTTTTTGTAATCTGACTCTATTAGTTTTCTTAAATGATTATTTTTATATATAGATGGGGTTTGGATATTTGTTTTAAAGTTATAATTTTCTTTAAAAATAAATAGGATATAAATGTTAATTTTATAGAATGATTTTAAATATAGTTTTTATTTATTTATTTTATTTTGTATATTTATATATATAAGAGATTTATATATATATATATTGTGATTACATTTTAATATGATAATTCTTATAAGTTATTATATGTTAGTTTAATCAGAAATTGGGAATAAAGTTTTGAAATTTATAATTAAATTGGTTGGTTAATTTTAAAGTTTATAAGATTATAGTTTAGTTGTGAAGATTGAAATAAATTAATTTGTGTTGTTTTGAAATGAGTTTTCACGTGTAATTGATTGATTTATTGGGTGAAAATTATTATTCATTTTAATTTGATTTATGGCTTTGGTTAAATGTAACTGTTCTTCTTGAGATTATTTATTCTCCATGTCACGTAAATGGGGTTAAGGGTCTATGTAAGTCTTCCAGAGAAGTTCTCTAGAGTGGGATGTTTTGTGTAGAGGATTAATTTGTGAATCACCTTGGGAATGGTATAGAATTGTACTATGATGTTGTGCTCGGTTTCTACGAACGGGGATTTGTGCCTCCTAGGAAATAGGAGTGTGTAATGAGATTTGTACCTCCTTTGGAAGGAGTGTGTTTTCGTATTTGGTTTCCTCCAGTGTTCGGAGTGGGTTTCCTTGTTTTGTTTCCTCCTTGGATTAGAAAGGTTATGTTGTCTAGTTATCTATTGTGGTATTGTACCTTGTGTGTTGTCGATAGGAGAGTGGCTCTTTGTGGGGGTCCGGCACACAAAGGGGCGCCAGGGTAACCTACCTAGAGTTTAATTAAGTGATAATCTAAAAGAATTAATGGGAAGTTTTCACACTAATAAAGATAAAGGATCTCTCTCTCATGAAGCAAGTGAATGATAAGGCTCGAGATGAGATGGGACGCATAGTTTTGCGTGAGGGTTCGGCGGCCGGTAGAGGCAAGCCAGGGTAACCCAGGATGGGGGTCCGGTAGCCTAGGAAGGTTGAGCCAGGGTAACTCATGGCAATTTATGCATGACACTCTTCCTATGTCGACAGTTAATTAGTTATTGTGCGATGTTCTTGATCTTTGTTCTCTAGAAGCATTGTAACCTCGTGTTAAGTGATATTGTGTTTGTAATTGTTAAGTGACTTTGTGATTGTAGATGTAAGTGATATTGTGTCTGTTGTGATTAAGTGATTTATTGACTTCTCTTGAGTTGTTGTTGGAAGTAGTCTTTGATATTATGTCTTGAGTTTCATTGATGTTGTGATTATGACTTGTTGTTATGTTCTGAAGTGGTTTGTTGTTGTGCCTTTGGATTTGTCGTTGTTGAGTTTCTAAGTGGTCTTTGATGTTAAGTTGTCTATTTGGAGTGAGTCTTTGTTGTTGTTAGGCGTGCTTGGTCGGGGACCCTTGTCTACTCTCAACACGGGGGTGGTTGGGTGGAACGTGCTTCGCACCCCATTGGGTTTCCCTTTCTGTTGTAGTTGTATCTTTTATTGCAGGATTTTGGAAGATGTTGGTGATCCAGTAATTCTTTGTACCAGATGTATGTTATACTTTAGATGTAATGTATTCATTGATGTATTGTCTCCCACGTGTGTTGGGATGACCTTGTGGTAAATTGTATATGTAGTTATTGAGATGTATTTTCAGTTGTATTGTATGGTCTTATGAATGTAATGTATATTTAGGCCATGTATTTATTCAGGAACTGTCATTTGTTATAGTTGGTTATGTTGAGTTGTATCTATCAAAATATGTAACACTTTATATCCTTATAATTCCATGTATTGTCATATGTGCATATGTTATTAATATGGATATAGTTGATAGATATTTTAAATGATGAAATGGGAAAGAATAGATTTACATAATAGATTAATTATTGTTATCTTATTATCGTTGTTATGGGTTAGTGTAGTCATGTCACTTCGTGTACCCCATTGGAACTAGTTGTGCCTCATAATACATTGTTATGTTATAATACTTAAGTATGTTATTATATTCTTTAAAAAAAAAAAATTGTTCCATTTTTATTAGTTCCTTTGGGGTTCGCACGGCGGGGTGTGACAGCTTGGTATCAGAGCCCAAGTTTAAACACTGGGCACTCTGGGATAATGTGGACCCATTAAGTTGTTAGTTGCGTAGGTAATACTCTAGGCATTATGAGCCATGGCGTTGACCTAGGTGCTTTGTTCGTTAGTTTATGTTTTCCTTTTTGGGTTGACTTGACTTGGCTACCCAGAAGTTGTTGTTACGTGGTGTAGGTCCAATGGCGCAGGAAACTAGTGGAAGGGATAGGACCCTCGGTGTAGTGTACAATGCACCGATATCCTTCCTACTGGAAGAATGCATTATCGACAATTGTGTTGCATGTGAATTTTGTGTGTTGTGTGTGGCGGATGACAACCAGCCTTGTTGTTATATCCACCCTTGTATGTCTTCTTGTGCTTTACCTCATTGTGCAAGTGATTGCCTGATTGACCCTGTGTGGGTTTGGAGTTGCTTTTGCGTGTTATATGGTATGGAATTATGGAATATGGTAATAGGAAATGAATGAATATGTGGTTAGTTATAGAGATTTGTGGTGTGTTCTCTGTGTGGTTGTTGTGTTCTTACTCTTATCTATTTAATGGCTTCCTGGAGTAAGCCATATCCTTGGGGGGGAGGATGTAATACCCCCATGTTATTGACACTTTTTGCTACTATTTGTTACTCTTGTGTGTGAGCTTGATACTAGTTGTAATGGTGATTAGTTCACCATCTTGGTGTGTGAGGATGCCCCTGTATTAGGGAATTTTATTTTCTTTTGTTTATCGGCTTCCAAGAGTAAGCCAATTTTATGGGAAGGAGGATGTAATACCCCTCCTCTTACTGTTTGGATTTATTAATTTCTATGTTTTAACTTGATACGTTGATACTGTGACAATACTATTATGGTTTGATTTGGTTGGTTTGAAGTTTGATGATGTTATTCCTTTAGTGGACATGATCATTTGATATGACATTATTAGTATGATTTATGATACTCTGTGTGTTGATTGGATTATTGTTTATTCAAATAGTTGTTCATTAATGTTTATATGTCAATGTGATGATTATATGGTGATATTATTTAATTCAGTATTATTTTATAATGCGATGGTTAATAATTAGTTATGATGTAGTAGTTAAGTAATCACATTATCTTATGATCAATTTGGTTAGAAATGTTAGTTCGTCATTGATATTGTAATTGTTAGAATAGATTAGATGAGAGGAGAATGTAGCATCACTCGTTCACGAGTGCCCTGCTACACTGCAATTCCTTCTCAGGATAGGATGTTTGACTATATATATACATGTGCTACTTGACGTTTATTTGGATGCAGGATTGCAGGAATAAGTCTCGATTCCACCTGCTTCGGCAGGACAAGGCGAGCAATAAATTAACCCAATGGGTAAAATGTTGAAAAAGGGAGTAGGTTTGGAAGTGTCCCCGTCCCAAGTCCGTCGTTTGTTGTGGGTCGTTGTGTTATGACTGAAGTTTTGTCTTTGTCTTTATGTAGTTTGACTGTTGAGTATTTATTTAATTCTTGGTTAGTGTTTAATTAATTAATCATATTTCATAAAATAATTAATTAATGTTGCATTTTTATTTGATTTAATTGAGAGTTAGAATTTTTTTTAATTTAAATAGATTGTAAATTAAAAAGTATTTAATTAATTATAGTGCAAGAAATTAAATTAAATTGATATTGTTGAGAATAATTAGATATTGTATTTTTATTAATATTAAATTAGAAAATCAAGTGAAGATAATATCTAAATTAAATAAATTATTTTAATTTAAAATTTAGGATAAGTTATGCTTTTAAAAACTGGAAAAGGACCAATAAGAAAGGAGGCCTTTTGAGAAAAGAAAGCGGAAGAGCTTTATGGAATATTTATTTTGATTTATTATTTTTTATGAAGAGAGGGATTTTCACACACACAAGTTTTACTCTTTTGTTTTGGATCTGAAAAAGGAAAAAGAAAAGAAATTTTGTTGAAAACTTTTGGGAAAAATAATTGTTTTGAAGATAGATAGATTTGAAAAGAAAGTTGGAGGAGGAGATCGAGAGGAGGCTACATAAAGGATTCTTCATCAGAAGAAGGATTTCAGGTTCTTCTAAATTACTATTTCTTTTAGTTTATTGTTCTATAAACATACCTTGTTTGTTGTGCTTCGTTTGAAAGTTAATTACTCCATGTTTGTGAAAGAGGATTCTATAGTTGTAAATTAGTTGCTACAGACTTTTGAAGATTGTTCGTTGAAAACTATAGTAAAACCCTTCGAATTTATTCAATAAAATTTGTTTATGAAAATTACTGTTGAGAAGAAAATCATTATTTTATGGCTTGAATTTATTTGCCTAATTTGTTTTGTATCTGGTAGGAAAATTTAATTGTTGTAAATTTTGCATAAATATATGTATATTTATATACCTATATATATGTGTGTGTTTATATCAAAAAAATAAAAATAAAAATAAATAAGGATGTGCTTTATTTCTGTATAATTTATCTTCTTTTCCCTGTGTGTTCTGTGTACTGCGTGCCTTGTGGAATAAGAAAAATATTTAATTTGTTATCAGATTTAGAGGTATGTTTGAACAAAAGAAATTATATATATATATAAAATATTTATATTATTTTATCAATATTCAAAATCCACATTTTAAGGGTTTTAATATATAAAAATAAAGTAAAAACAAATAAAACAAAATAAAATTAAAGTTTTAAAAATGTTGGGGGAATGGGAAAGGACGGCGGGTGCCGTACCAGTCCCGTCCCCGGCGTACCACGCAGCAGCCACTAGGCTGCTGTACGCAACCTAGTGGGGGCTGCGGCCTCCCTTGGGAGGTGCGCAGTACCTCATGGACTGTGTTGTTTATTTATTTATTTTTTTAAAAGCAAATTTAAAATTTAAGATTTGTTTATTATTTTTTTTAATTCATTTAATTCGAATTTCGTTTTCATTCGAATTTAATTTTTAATGAAATTTATATATATAATAATATTGTATGTTTTAGAAAATTATTTTATAAATTTTAAAAGTATATTTTTAGAAAATGATTTAATTCATACGTTTATTTTATATATATATATATTTATTGGGTTTTAATTTAATTTTTTTTAATATTCGAATGTGTTTTAACTTGATTTGTTCATAAAATATTTTTTGTAATCTGACTCTATTAGTTTTCTTAAATGATTATTTTTATATATAGATGGGGTTTGGATATTTGTTTTAAAGTTATAATTTTCTTTAAAACAAAATAGGATATAAATGTTAATTTTATAGAATGATTTTAAATATAGTTTTTATTTATTTATTTTATTTTGTATATTTATATATATATATAAGAGATTTATATATATATTGTGATTACATTTTAATATGATAATTCTTATAAGTTATTATATGTTAGTTTAATCAGAAATTGGGAATAAAGTTTTGAAATTTATAATTAAATTGGTTGGTTAATTTTAAAGTTTATAGGATTATAGTTTAGTTGTGAAGATTGAAATAAATTAATTTGTGTTGTTTTGAAATGAGTTTTCATGTGTAATTGATTGATTTATTAGATGAAAATTATTATTCATTTTAATTTGATTTATGGCTTTGGTTAAATGTAACTGTTCTTCTTGAGATTATTTATTCTCCATGTCACGTAAATGGGGTTAAGGGT
This sequence comes from Sequoia sempervirens, assembly GCA_007258455.2. Classification (NCBI taxonomy): domain Eukaryota; kingdom Viridiplantae; phylum Streptophyta; class Pinopsida; order Cupressales; family Cupressaceae; genus Sequoia; species Sequoia sempervirens. Next base: position 311,373,423 of record VDFB02047230.1, on the reverse strand, counting down.
CTATGTAAGTCTTCTAGAGAAGTTCTCTAGAGTGGGAAGTTTTGTGTAGAGGATTAATTTGTGAATCACCTTGGGAATGGTATAGAATTGTACTATGATGTTGTGCCCGGTTTCCATGAACGGGGATTTGTGCCTCCTAGGAAATAGGAGTGTGTAATGAGATTTGTACCTCCTTTGGAAGGAGTGTGTTTTTGTATTTGGTTTCCTCCAGTGTTCGGAGTGGGTTTCCTTGTTTTGTTTCCTCCTTGGATTAGAAAGGTTATGTTGTCTAGTTATCTATTGTGATATTGTACCTTGTGTGTTGTCGATAGGAGAGTGGCTCTTTGTGGGGGTCCGGCACACAAAGGGGCACCAGGGTAACCTACCTAGAGTTTAATTAAGTGATAATCTAAAAGAATTAATGGGGAGCTTTCACACTAATAAAGATAAAGGATCTCTCTCTCGTGAAGCAAGTGAATGATAAGGCTCGAGATGAGATGGGATGCATAGTTTTGCGTGAGGGTCCGGCGGCCGGTAGAGGCAAGCCAGGGTAACCCAGGATGGGGGTCCGGTAGCCTAGGAAGATTGAGCCAGGGTAACTCATGGCAATTTATGCATGAAACTCTTCCTATGTCGACAGTTAATCAGTTATTGTGCGATGTTCAAGATTTTTGTTCTCTAGAAGCATTGTAACCTCATGTTAAGTGATATTGTGTTTGTAATTGTTAAGTGACTTTGTGATTGTAGATGTAAGTGATATTGTGTCTATTGTGATTAAGTGATTTATTGACTTCTCTTGAGTTGTTGTTGGAAGTAGTCTTTGATATTATGTCTTGAGTTTCATTGATGTTGTGATTATGACTTGTTGTTATGTTCTGAAATGGTTTGTTGTTGTGCCTTTGGATTTGTCGTTGTTGAGTTTCTAAGTGGTCTTTGATGTTAAGTTATCTATTTGGAGAGAGTCTTTGTTGTTGTTAGGCGTGCTTGGTCCGGGACCCTTGTCTACTCTCAGCACGGGGGTGGTTGGGTGGAATGTGCTTCACACCCCGTTGGGTTTCCCTTTCTGTTGCAGTTGTATCTTTTATTGCAGGATTTTGGAAGATGTTGGTGATCTAGTAATTCTTTGTACCAGATGTATGTTATACTTCAGATGTAATGTATTCATTGATGTATTGTCTCCCACGTGTGTTGGGATGACCTTGTGGTAAATTGTATATGTAGTTATTGAGATGTATTTTCAGTTGTATTGTATGGTCTTATGAATGTAATGTATATTTAGGCCATGTATTTATTCAGGAACTGTCATTTGTTATAGTTGGTTATGTTGAGTTGTATCTATCAAAATATGTAACACTTTATATCTTTATAATTCCATGTATTGTCATATGTGCATATGTTATTAATATGGATATAGTTGATAGATATTTTAAATGATGAAATGGGAAAGAATAGATTTACATAATAGATTAATTATTGTTATCTTATTATCGTTGTTATGGGTTAGTGTAGTCATGTCACTTCGTGTACCCCATTGGAACTAGTTGTGCCTCATAATACATTGTTATGTTATAATACTTAAGTATGTTATTATATTCTTTTAAAAAAAAAATTGTTCTGTTATTATTAAGTCCTTTGGGGTTCGCACGGCGGGGCGTGACACATTAAGGTTTGAAATCTAATATTTTATTTATATTTATTTTTTCTTAATTACTATTCTCTTAATTAAGCTTTGAGACATTCACCTTTTGACATTTTTGTATCGTTATTAGATTATTTATCATGGATCCTTATGAGCCTTTACTAGATAGATCATCTTCATGCATATACAAAGGATTATAATGTGTTTTCATGCTTCATTAGTTCCTATTATTTGATCATTGGTGATATATAATCCTTCTCTCATATATAGATGATAATTTGTGTTGCATGAGTGAGTATTTTTCATGTACATCTAATTGCACTTCCATTGACTTTGATGATACTTTTCCATCCATTTTGGTGGATATTAATTCAATTTTATGCTTAATTCATGAGGATTACACACCTTGTGTGATAGATGATGTCCATCTAGCACTATCTACTAGTGATACATCTAGGGATGATAATTTATATGATGATATTACATGTTCCTTAATTTTAGGATCTTTACCTACAAAATTTTAGTGAAATAAAATAATACATGTTAAAATAACATAAAACTTGGACAATATTTATAAATATGTTTATATAAGTTCATGACAAGAAGATCACAAAACTCTTCGAGGGGACAAAATGTTTAAGAGAAGTGATCTATTATAATATATGATTTTTAAATGATATTTACTTTAGTACAATATCAATATATCCCTTCCAAAGAGTGACTTATGAATTGCAATATATGTGCATTCAATAAGTGTACACAATGTTTAATATTAACTACTAACAATACTATTGACTATTACAATGCTTAAAATACAAGATTGAGAAATTAGGGTCTTAACACTTAGCTACTCACAAAGATGTTGAGCCTTATGATGCTATCATTTACACATGTCATGGTAATACTATTTCTATATATGAAACTTAGACTCATATTCCTCTCATGGTGCATCTTATTAAGAGTAGGAATAGTTATTTGTGTGAGCTACCTTATTTTATACATGATGATAGTATGGTTTATGATGATAATTTTTTAACTTCTCATGTTGATTCTAGTGATGATCCATTTCCTCTCTACATTGGGTTTTTGCAAAATCATAGGGGTCCAAAAAGTGACGATGTGAAAAAAAAAGTATTTTTAACTTTCCCAAAAATACGAAAAATCTACTTTGATTTTTTATAGGTTCGGGTAGAAAGTACATGATGCCATAACATAAAGTATAATATAATATTCAAATCATAAAAAAGTATTGAAATTTATTATATATTAATCTATAATATATTATAATATGATATTATATAATATAATATAGATTATAATGTAATATATTATATTATATTATAATATATATATTGATATTATAATATATTATATGATATTATATTTATAATATTAAATATTATATATATATTATAATACATATATAATATATATATATTATAATATATATATTATAATATTATATTATATTATAATATTACAATATTATATTATGTAATATTACATAATATAATATTGTAATATTATAATATAATATATTGTAATATTATATTATATTATATAATATATATATATATATAATATTATATAATATAATATAATATATATATATTATATTATATAATATAATATATATTATATATATAATATAATATATATATATTATATTATATAATATAATATATATATTATAAATATATATAATAATATATAATATATAATATATATTATAATATTATAATATTATAATATTAATATTATAATATAATATATATTATATATATTATATTATATATAAATATTATATTATATAATATATTGTATTTATTAATATAATATATTTATTACATTATATTATAATACAATATATTATATTATATTATAATACAATATATTATATTATATTATAATATAATATATTATATTATATTATAATACAATATATTATATATATAATACAATATATATATTATATTATATTATATTATATTATATATTATATTATATTATATTATAATACAATATATTATATTATATTATATTATAATACAATATATTATATTATATTATATTATAAATATATTATATTATAATGTAATATAATATATTATATTATACTATATTATATATGATTTAATATTATATATGATATAATATAATATTTTAATATTATATTAAAAAATACAATATATTATATTATTATAATATGATATTATATTATATAATATATCTTATAATATGATATGATATTATATTATAATATTATATAATGTATATATATTATAATATAATGTGATATTATATTATATTATATATAATATATAATATATAATATATTATATAATATATCATAAATAATATATATTATATTAAATATTATATTATATATATATATTATAATATATATTATAATATATATTATATTATAATATATTATATATATTATATTATAATATATATATAATATATTATATTATAATATATATAATATATTATAATATAATATATATAATATAATATATTATAATATATATATAATATATTATATAATAATATATCATATAATACAAATTATATATATAATATCATATTATAATAACATAATATATTATATTTTTTAATATAATATATTATTATTATATTATATGATATAATATTATATAGTATATTACATATAATATATATATTATATTATAATATATTATTATATTATATGATATAATATTATAAAATATATTACATATATAATATATATTATATTGTAATATATATTATATATTATATATTATATATTATATATTATATTATATTGTAATATAATTAGAGATATGTTTTTGACAAGATAAGCAACATTTAAAGGGTGTTGTACCCTTTACATAGAGAGCCCAGAGGACCAAAGGAAGCTAGTTAAAACCAACTAAACTAGAAGAGAAACAAATAGATATAGTTGATCGATAGTTGTAGAACAACAAAAACAATGATTACACAACCCCAGAAAAGCGAACCAATCTAACTCCCTGAACCCAAGGCCACACAGAGGCAACAGATTTGTGGAGTCCCTTCTTCCTCAGCACAACTAACTAGGAAGGCTTAGAATCGAAATCCACCAAGTGAGGCAAGGGGTGTAGATCCACAATAGCCACCTCATATGAGGAGCCATCACGCAATGAGGGAGTCAGCAGTGGAGAGGAGGAAACATGAGTGAATAAAGGACCAACAACATCATTTGACAAGAGATGGGTAGGAACTGACAACACAACAATAGAAGGTTCTACAGAAGGGTTGGCCGATAGAGGAGCTTGAAAAGGCTCTGACACCAAGGGGCAGATAAGGGAGGGTCACCCGCCTCAAAGAAATCATCTAAAGAGGGAGAGTCAACCATGAGATGGTCTGAGAGAGCATTCTTCCACCAAGTAGCAATACCCTTGCAGTGAGCAAGAGGGCAGTTAGAGGCCAGGTGACCAATAGAGAAACAATGCCTACACTGAAAGGGGAGCCCCTCATAGTCAAGAAGCTACTCCAAGGCCTATCCTCCAGCATTAAAACCACATCACCATGGAGAGGTTTGGAGATGTCCAAATTGATTAAAATGTGAGCCACCGTAGTATGCCCAAGATCTTGAGTCATAGAATCCACCTTCAAAAAGCTACCAATTGTGTTTCCCATAGCTTCAAAGCAAGAATCCTCCCAAAACTAGAGTGGGAGATTCGACAGACGAACTCAAATAGGTCTAATGTTCAAAGGCTCCATAAGAGGATTGAAAGAGTAAGATCATTGCTGAATGAACAATGAATGAACACCCCACATTCACACCCTATCCAACACTTTGTCATGATCCTCTGGGGAAGAAAAAGTTACAAAGAAAAAACCTCTAGCACTGGGGTAGAGCTCAATCTGTCCCCAAACAATAGGCTTCTATGAACAGAAAATCCATTCATGGAGATTAGGAAGGGAGGGCCACAAGATGTTAAACTTGTAGACCACACCCTAGCGCACATAATACTCCTCATTCTCAGCAACCTCAAGCCCACAAACCACCACAGGAGAGGCCCTGAAACAAGGAAAAGGATGAACCCTAGCCACAATAGGAGGAAGCTGGGCACAAGCAGCATAAGAAAATGATTTACATTTGTAGGCAGCAGTAACAAGGGGAGGACACCCACCCACAACCTACACAACACCTGCAAAAGAAGCAACAGGAGGAGGGGGAGGGCCCCTACCCACACAAGCCCACATCTCACAAACCATTACATCTGACAGGGGATAAACGTCGTCACTGCCTAGAGGGACGTAGGGAAACACACCCGACAAAGGGCCAGTAGGAAGGCACCTGTCAACCAATGGATCACCCCCAACAACCTGTGTCGTGCCTAAGCCCTACTCACTGGCGCCATTCGAAAGCGGCCATTGAGAAAGTTATTGTTATATTTTATATTTTAGATATAATAAGAGATATGTTATATGTTATATGTTGTAATATAATATACTACCATATAAATTTATGCTCATACCATATAAGTCATGAGGTCCCCAAACCTAATGAAATAAAAAGAAACAACATAAACTAAATAGATATCCATTTAAAAATGGATAAATTTGTTTCCTATGTATTAAAATCACAAAAAGGAAAATTCGAGTCATTTTTCACTATGCATTTTCCTTGTCCACATGTTGGAGCATCTGAGTGACTCATATATCTTTGTTATTGGATTTTTTTGCTTAAATAACCCAAAATTCATTGATATTTATAAATTTTTATGTTTTTTTTTTTAATTTTTATTCAAGGGGTAAACGCTTTTGACCGGAGCTATGAACTAGAATACATCCATTCAACAATACCACCCCAATGGGGTTTGAACCTTGGTGGCAAGAACAACAATGCCACCTTTAAACCATCACACCTTTAAACCATCACACCATGTCAATACTGGCAAATTTTAATGTTTTTTTCAATATCATTTTAGTTTTGCATTATTTTTAAATAATTCTAGTCAAAATGGGTTTTTGAATATTTTTTTTGCATTAAAATGATTGTTAATTTTTAAAATTTTCATCATCAAATAGGCTTAAGAATGGCTAATCCCAACCCTGGTCAAGATCAAAACCCTACAAATCCTCTTTCGCCACCAATTTCTCCATTACAAAATATGACCACAATCCATAGGAATTAAAATCAATTGAGAAACATATGTAAAATTTATGAGACACACCCTGACCTCTCTAATATGAATTTAAACAAAATAATCATTTTGAATGTTGAAACTCTGACAAACCAGCATAATAGGTTTGTAGAGTGGTAAGAGTCCCAAAGGAAACATTATCCCAATGGTTTATCATATGATGAAGTGATGGGACTTGATATTGACAAAGCCCAATTATCCTAGCTATTCATTAATCCCAAAATGGGACAACCCGTAGATGTGTGGAAGCCTAAATTTTCAATTAAATGGTGCACACGTAGAGGTCTATTAGATCATTTCTAGAAACGTTGATGAATGGTTTTTGATAGACCACCCAACAACAATCTTAACATCCCATAGTATTTTTTACGAAAATTATATGTCGAGATTTTCCTAGGGAGACATTTCAATTACTTTGATATGTGATATTTCTAAGGTGTGGGTAGAGGGATGTCACAGGACAGACCCAGAGCACATCAAGTCACCCCACTTCTTCCTGCTCTGCCTATTGCTTCTCTGACTCTAGTACCTTACCCCTAGATTTTTGTAGATGCAAGGAGTCAGAGCATTTTGGCCATACATGCATTGAGTGATCATTTGATCACGCAAAGCTCACATCTTGTGTAGCTGCATGACAGTGCATCCCATCATGATGGCGATGCACTTGCTACATCCCATCATGATGGTGATGCACCTGTTGCATCAGTTGCTACTAGTACACCCTCCTCTTTAGCACATATTTGTGTGTCCCATTACTACATCATGTGCCACAATAAATGTTTGGGTCCTCTTTGATAGTCTAATGAGGCTCCAATGGACACATCCGACTATGAGGTCCATGATATGTCGAATGTAGGAGTTGAGAGAGCATGGAGTGGACCATTTCCATGAGAGACATTGGGTGGAAGAGATGATGTGGAAGCACTAGTAAGACTTAAAGTAATTTCATAGTGTGTTTTATCTAAATTATTTCATATTTTATAAGAGATATTAGTATATACACCTAAAAATGGTCTAGATAATCTAATTACTATATTGATATTATAATATAATATAATATAATAATATTATATTAAAAAATACAATATATTATATTATTATAATATGATATTATATTATATAATATATATTATAATATGATATGATATGATATTATATAATATATAATATATATTATATAATGTGATATTATATATATAATATATAATGGGATATTATATAATATATATATATTATAATATAATGTGATATTATTATATATAATATATATTATATTATATTATATTATATATTATATAATATTATATCATATAATATAATATACATTTTATAGTAGAATATATTATATGATATTATATAATATAATATCATATTATAATAATATAATATATTGTATTTTTTAATATAATATATTATTATTATATTATATGATATAATATTATATAATATATTACATATATTATATATCATATTATAATATATATAATATACTATAATATAATATAATATAATATAATATCATATTATATTATACTATATATAATATAATATAATATAATATCATATCATATTATATTATAATATAATATATTGTATTTTTTTATATAATATATTATTATTTTATTATATTATATTATATTGTAATATAATTAGAGATATGTTTTTGATAAGATAAGCAGCATTTAAAGGGTGTTGTACCCTTTACACAGAGAGCCCAAAGGACCAAAGGAAGCTAGCTAAAACCAACTAAACTAGAAGAGAAACAAATAGATACAGTTGATTGATAGCTATAGAACAACAAAAAAAAGATTACACAACCCCAAAAGAGGGGACCAATCTAACTCCCTAAACCAAAGGCCACAGAGGCAACAGATTTGTGGAGTCCCTTCTTCTTCCTCAATGTAACTAACCAGGAAGGCTTACAATTGAAATCCATCGAGTGAGGCAAGGGGAGCGGATCCATAATAGCCACCTTGGATGAGGAGCCATCACGCAACGAGGGAGTCGGTAGTGGAGAAAAGGATTCATGAGTGAATAAAGAACCAACAACATAATTTGATGAGAGACGGGTAGGAACCGACAACACAACAACAATAGAAGGTTTCGCAGAAGGGTTGGTCGATAGAGGAGCCTGGAAAGGCTCTGACACCAAGGGGTAGACAAGGGAGGGTCGCCTGCCTCAAAGAAATCATCTAAAGAGGGAGAGTCAACCATGAGATGGTCCGAGAGAGCATTCTTCCACCAAGTAGCAACACCCTTATGGTGAGCAAGAGGGCAGTTAGAGACCAGGTGACCAATAGAGAAATAATTCCTACACCGAAAGGGGAGCCCCTCATAGTCGAGAAGCTACTCCAAGGTCTATCCTCCACCATTAAAACCACATCACCATGGAGAGGTTTGGATGTCCAAATCGATTAAAATGTGAGCCACCATAGTATGCCCAAGATCTTGAGTCATAGAATCCACCTTCAAAAAGTTGCCAATTGTGTTGCCAATAGCTTCAAAGCAAGAATCCTCTCAAAACTAGAGTGGTAGATTTGACAGACGAACACGAATAGGTCTAATGTTCAAAGGATTCGTAAGAGGATTGTAAGAGCAAGACCATGGCTGAATGAACAACAAATGAACACCCCACATCCACACCTTATCCAACACTCTATCACAATCCTCTAAGGAAGAAAAAGTTACAAAGAAAAAACCTCTAGCACTACGGTAGAGCTCAATTTGTCTTGAAACAATAGGCTTCTAGGAACCAGAAATCCATTCATGGAGATCAAGAAGGGAGGGCCACAAGCCGTTAAACCTGTAGACCACACCCTACCGCACATAATACTCCTCATTCTTAGTAACCTCAGGCCCACAAACCACCACAGGAGAGGCCCTAGAACAAGGAAAATGATGAACCCTAGCCACAATAGGAGGAAGCTGGGCACAAGCAGCATTAGAAAATGATTTACATTTGTAGGCAGCAGAAACAAGGGGATGACCCCCACCCACAACCTACACAACACCTTCAAAAGAAGCAATAGGAGGAGGGGGAGGGCCCCTACCCACACAAGCCCACACCTCACAGACCATTAGATCTGACAGGGGAGAAACGTTGTCACTGCCCAGAGGGACGTAGGGAAACACACCCCACAAAGGGCTAGCAGGAAGGCACCTGCCAGCCAATGGATCACCCCCAACAACCTATCTTGTGCCCAAGTCCTACTCACTGGCGCCATTCAAAATAAAATCGAGCCATTTTCTCCCACCCAACAGCATTGAGAAAGTTATTGTTATATTTTCTATTTTAGATATAATAAGAGATATGTTATATGTTATATGTTGTAATATAATATACTACCATATAAATTTATGCTCATTCTATATAAGTAATGAAGTCCCCAAAACTAATGAAATATAAAGAAACAACATAAAATAAACAGATATCCATTTAAAAATGGATAAATTTGTTTCCTATGTATTAAAATCACAAAAAGGAAAATCCGAGAGTCATTTTTCACTGTGCATTTTCCTTGTCCGCATGTTGGAGCATCTGAGCGACTCATATATCTTTGTTATTGGATATTTTTGCTTAAATAACCCAAAATTCATTGATATTTATAAATTTTAATGTTTTTTTTCAATATCATTTTAGCTTTGCATTATTTTTTAAGAGTTCTAGTCAAAATGGGTTTTTGAATATGTTTTTTTGCATTAAAATGATTGTTAATTTTTAAAATTTTCATCATTAAATAGGCTTAAGAATGGCTAATCCCAACCCTGGTCAAGATGAAAACCCTACAAATCCTCTTCTGCCACCAATTTCTCCATTACAAAATGTGACCAAAATCCATAGGAATTAAAATCAATTGAGAAACATTGTAAAATTTATGAGACACTCCCTAACCTCTCTAATATGAATTTAAACACTTTAGAAATAATCATTTTGAATGTTGAAACTCTAACAAACCAACATAATAGGTTTGTAGAGTGGTAAGAGTCCCAAAGGAAACATTATGCCAATGGTTTATCATATGATGAAGTGATGGGACTTGATATTGACAAAGCCCAATTATCCTATCTATTCATCAATCCCAAAATGGGACAACCTGTAGATGTGTGGAAGCCTAAATTTTCAATTAAATGGTGCACACATAGAGGTCTATTAGATAATTTCTAGAAACGTTGATGGATGGTTTTTGATAAACCACACAACAACAATCTTAACGTCCCATAGTATTTTTTACGAAAATTATATGTTGAGATTTTCCTAGGGAGACATTTCAATTACTTTGATATGTGATATTTCTAGGGTGTGGGTAGAGGGATGTCACAAGATAGGACCAGAGCACATCGAGTCACCCCACTTCTTCCTACTCTTCCTATTGCTTCTCTGACTCTAGTACCTTACCCTGAGATTTTTGTAGATGCAAGGAGTTAGAACATTTTGGCCATACATGCATTGAGTGATCATTTGATCACGCAGAGCTCAAATCTTGTGCAGCTGCATGACAGTGCATCCCATCATGATGGTGATGCACTTGCTACATCCCATCATGATGGTGATGCACCTGCTACATCAATTGCTACTAGTACACCCTCCTCTTTGACACATATTTGTGTGTCCCATTACTACATCATGTGCCACAATATATGTTTGGGTCCTCTTTGATAGTCTAGTGAGGCACTAATGGACACACCCGACTATGAGGTCCACATGATATGTCGAATGTAGGAGTTGAGAGAGCACGGAGTGGACCATTTCCATGAGAGACATTGGGTGGAAGAGATGATGTGGAAGCATTGGTAATACTTAAAATAATTTCATAGTTTGTTTTATCTAAATTATTTCATATTTTATAAGAGATATTAGTGTATACACCTAAAATGGGTCTAGATAATCTAATTAATTAAATATGATTTATTTGATTAATTAACCCTTCTACTTTCATCTACTATTAAATAAATAGAAATATTTATTTATATAGTTCACATTTAGTGATTAATTAACCATACATGCATTGAGTAATCATTTGATCATGCATAGCTCACATCTTGTGCAGTTGCATGACAGTGCATCCCATCATGATGGTGATGCACTTTCTACATCCCATCATGATGGTGATGCACATGTTGCATCAATTGCTATTGGTACACCCTCCTCTTTGGCACATATTTGTGTGTCCCATTACTACATCATGTGCCACAATATATGTTTGGGTCCTCTTTGATAGTCTAGTGAGGCTACAATGGACACATCCAACTATTAGGTCCATGATATGTCAAATGTAGGAATTGAGAGAGCATGGAGTGGACCATTTCCATGAGAGACATTGGGTGGAAGAGATGATGTGGAAGCACTTGTAAGACTTAAAGTAATTTCATAGTGTGTTTTATCTAAATTATTTCATATTTTATAAGAGATATTAGTGTATATACCTAAAAATGGTCTGGATAATCTAATTAATTAAATTCAATTTATTTGATTAATTAACCCTTCTACTTTCATCTACTATTAAATAAATAGAAATATTTATTTATATAGTTCACATTTAATTCTTCCATATTTATCAGATTATTTCATCTTAATTAAATAAACAAATCACATACTTTGTTTTATTTAATTACCATATTTCTTTCATATTTATTTAATAAATAGATTTCTATAGTTTTTTTTATTAAATTAAATATCCTCTTTTGCTAAATTGAATAAATCCAAATAATTCAATTAAAGCATATTTCTATAGCTATTTCCTCTTTTCACTCATCATATGCACCAACAAAATTAGATATTTTATATCTAATTAATTCAACTTGACCTTCAAGGACAAATTTGGAGACAAATTTGAGACAAATTATAGACAAACTTCTTCATCTTCTTCCATCGATCATTCCTATCCTCTGGCTGAATATTTTTATGGGGAGGAACAATCTCCATAATCTTCTCAGATTTCTTCATCTTTCACCATTGAATCTTTCAAATGAATCAAATCCAAACCTTTGCTTTGCTGCCACATCACAAATATGTTTTCGGGAATCTACAAATACAACTTCTTTCTATAGGAAAAGGATCCTAACTTTGTGCAATCTTACTCTATAGAAATAGCATTAGAGTAATTAAGCATTTGAGTAATTAAGCAATAGCAACAACAAATAATTTTAGAATAGCAATAGTAATCATGGATTTTCATTTAGTTTCATCTTAGTTTATAGTAGTTTGTTTTATCATTTTCATGTCATTTTCATCTATAGTATCATCACCATATCATTTAACAATCATTACATAGGATTATATTTTTGCATTTAACAATATCTCATTCTCTAGATTGTCATTTTAACAATCATAGTGCTTAACAATCAGAGAGCCACAATGATTTAATAAATCTTTGGAGTTAGAGAGAAATATGACGCTTTTAAGAGATTTCCTACTTTAATTAGATTAGTTGTTTGTTTAAATCTCTTGATATAATGTCTTATTAGGTGTGTTTTTTTTTTTCATTATGCATATTTTACTCACACATAAATTGGCACCCATCGTGGGGCCAAAAAACCTCATTTTAAACATTTTTTTCTAAAAAGTTTGCTCGCAGGTTTCTGACGTGTTTTGTTTTAGCACAATCGAGAGTTTTTACAGTGTATACAACAGATATTTTACGTGTTTTGTTTTAGTACAAAATATGCTTGTCAAAGACAATTGTTGGAAATGCTTACGCCAATCAAAGACAAAAATTTACAAATTACTAATGGTGTTTGTAGGGATTTAATTTTATTATTGCTTTTCCTTTGGTTAAGATAGTGCATCTAGCTTAATTAAATAAATAGTTTGAACCCCATGTCCACTGTGTTTTGAAAGCAATAGGCTTATGCTCTCCCCTTAATTGGGTGATCAAAATGCTAGACTTGCTATCCTGCTTTATTAACAACTTTAGAAGACCTATTGTAGTGGGAAAAATTACTCACCTTATAGGAACGACCTAAGTGGGAACAACCAAATCCAATTTTTCCAACCCACTCTAATCAAAAGTGAATTTGGGGAAATGGGTATGTGCAGGATCATGATGGGCCAAAAAGTGGCAATATGATGGGTATGTGGCTGACGACTTTTTTTTACCCAAAATTGATGAAATGAAAAGGGTTTTTAAAGGAGATTCTCAACTTTCCACCAATATAAATAATGTTTTACTTTAATTTAATAAATTATTTCATTTTTCTATTTATACTAAAATTTTAATATCTATAAACGGATTTTTGAATCAAAACATACATATATTTCACATATATATAGAAAAAAGAAAAAATGAATTTCATGAAGTTTTGACCAAGTTAAGGTGGTAGACATACAAGTGTTTTATATTTTTAAAAGTTGTAATAAAAATTCATAATTAATTATTTACTTGGGAAAAATTACAAAAAATATGCATCACATCGGGACATGAGTCCTCTACTTATATCTAAAATATTATAAAAATATATTATCATTTTATTGTGGTTAGGGTGGTTAGACAAACACCTACTTATTTTTTCCGAAATTTAAGTACTACTACATTGAAATTTCAAATTTTCACCAAATAGATTTAAAAAAAACCTAGTAGTTTAGAAACTACATTTAATTTTCTACAAATTCTATTCTTACATATTTTTGAAATAATATAGATAACTTATTCAAATTTTACGTCAAGTTGCCTAGCTCTGATTTTTTTGCCATTTAAGGGCCTATTTTTTCCATGATGATCCTGCACATACCCAAACCCACAATTCAATGGAAGTATGCAAGATAACCATCCCAAAAATATTTTTTCTAAATATTGGGAGGTCTCCTGAGGGATTTTATCAATTGCCACTCCAAACGGATGCCCTATCTATGAACCTTAAGTTAGTATCTCACTATGTCAGATTCTGAACACTTTTTATACCACAGTGCAAGGGGAGGGAAGAATCTTCCCCCAAGATACTCACCATATAAATATCAGAGACCCTAGCCAAAAGTGGAGGATTTGACTCTGGCTAAGACTTAGAAAAGGAAAAAACATGGGTGCCCTCTAGGGGGTGACACGACTGTGTGAGCTGACATATTTTTAAGATGTGGGTTGTGGTATCTTAAGTGACCTACTTGACAATTAGAAAAAGTTCCCGAACTATCTTTATTTGTGTCAAACCAATAGAAATTGAAAGAATCAGACCTAATTCTAGAACACTCACTACATGTTTAATTCATAGAATCTAAACAATTGTTTACAATGTAACGCCCACCATGAAACCCTAGAGAATGTCACACACATAATGGAAGTGAATAATTTTTTTTTTTTTAAAGTGTAATTAAACAAGTAAATTAAACTACACTAACACATACATTCTCTACGGTACGTGATGATGCTTACTTACAATACCCATTACTAACAAAAGTTACTAAACATAACTTATATTTATTACTCATGAATTAAAGATCATACATCCAAAACATTAAAATACATCATTTAAGCTATAAAGTACAATAATGATCCATTCACACATTGCATTTATTTAATATTACAAGTACAACTCTCATTTCCAAATGAGATAGTTTATACAAAAGTGTTACAATTACAAATTACAAAGATTCTCCTCAAATACAATTGAGGAGTAATAAAATTACAAGGTATCCAATAGATACAAGAAGAACATGAGAGAAGTACAAATTCACTAGTACACACGAGCTCTCCATAAAGAAGTACCCACCATCACTAACAAGAATTGGGGACCCAACGGTGTAAGGTGCACGTTCCGCCCAACCAAGTGGTACCTGAAGGACCACCCCTCGTGCTAGGAGATAGTAAAAGAGCTTCCTAGGAGAAACCTACAACTTCTAGACACAGGCAATTACAATACTAAACTACACAAGTACAATACTAACATGATGGTTACAAAGCTTCCAGATAACAATGATCAACTACACAATACAATAAACTAACTGATGGTTGTCATAGGAGGAATGTTATCACAAAGTTGCATGGGTTACCCTAGCGAATCTTCCTAGGCTCCATCTTGGGTTACCCTGGTGATCTCTTACGAAACCCGGCCCCACATGAAATCCAATGCAAAATCGATTATCTTTTATAGAGACAAGATAATGATCTTGCCATTCCAGGCCTTCTCATCTCATCCCAAGTCTATACTAGCCCTTGAGTCCATGAGCAAGGCATGTACAATAAGTTAAGTGTTTAAACTACCCTTTTCCCTTAGCATATTTATTAAGTTATCATTGATTAATCTAACTCTTCATGAGTTACCCAGACACCACTTTGTGCGTCAGCCCCCATGAAAATTCACTCTCCTATTAACAACCTAAGGAACAAATCCCACTAACATTGGGTAAACTAGGTGCACATAACCAATTACAATTACCAACACAACAATAATTATACAACACAACCTGTTCACATAACCAGGTCCAACTGAAACATATCCCGTGCACTACCCAAGTTAAACAATAACAATCACATGAGACAACATCATCTCAAGAAAACACATCTGGAAGACTTACAAAATCAAAGACCCCAATTTTCTGAAACAACCAAAATACAATAACATCTAATGGTAAAAATCAATTTATTTTTTTAAATAAAATCATTTTATTATAAAATAAATGTTTTCATCTATTATAATGAAATAATCTTAAGATAATTATATTTAAATACAAATATAATTAAACATATATATATAATTATATACTTAATGTATATACAATTATATATATATTTAAATATATATTTATAAAATCAATTTAAATTCCAAATCACTTAAATATTATCCAATAATTTTTCAATTAAATATGCCAATAAAATATACATATGTATATAATATATATATTATATATTAAAAAAATATATAAAATATATAAAATATATATACATATATTTATAAAATTATAAAACATATATATATATATATATATTATATAATATATATATATATATATAATTTATATTATAAAAAAAAACATGTTAAAATGAATACATACGCCCAGGCAGGGGATGCAGGGTCAACCCTATTGCTGGGTGGGCTGCTACACAGCCTCCCCCTTATGGGGGTCACTGCCTGTGGGGGAAACACTTGGCGCTGCCTCCACAGCCAGTGCCTCCCATAATGGGGGAGGCTGTGGGGGTAGCTCCCCCAGCTCCCCCAACATTTAACATTTTAAAAAAAAAAATTATATCAAAACTCTCCAATTTCGTCGTACGACAATTTTCCCATAACTTCAAAACTTTTTTTTTTTAAAACAAGAATTTTTAAATGAAAAATTTCAACAAGAAATTTCCTATATATTATAACATAAAACAATATATATATATATACACCCACATATATATATAAATATATCAACCATACAGTCCAAATGGACAATATTTTTTTACAGAGAGAATTACAGAAACAAAATGTCAAAGCACAAATTTTGTAAATTTCAATTTTCTAAATTGTATTTGAAAAAAAAACTTAAATCCAAACACAAAAATTTATATGTTTTTCCTTTTGTTTCCTCTTCCAATTTTTCTATTGTAAAAAAAAATGATTTTCTACAAAGGATCTAAAATTTTCTATAATTTTCTACAGAAATTTCTAAAAATTTAGAGCAATTTCTCAAGCAACCTTTCAAAATTTAAAATCAAAGTTTTTAAACAATAAGCAATAAAAGAACCTGTTTTTGAAGTATGAAGAAATGAGAACTGAAGTTGAGCTTCCCTACAAAATCCAATCTTCCAGAATCTCTTCCAAAATTTCCACTTCCAGCCAAAAATGTAAAAATACAAAGAAAACCTTCCTCTATTTTAGCAGCCAAATTTCCAAGATATTTTTCATTTTCCATCAAATCCCTCCATAAATTCCCTCAACACTTAGTCAAAATTTCAAAATATCTCTCTCAACCACCATAGTTATTTCCTCCTTATGCATTCAAAATTTATTATTTTGCTTTTAAATAATTCAAAACACAATTTAATTTTCAAATAAATTTAAATCACTTAATCTATGCACTTTACAAAACAACTTTAATTATTCGCTTAATAAATTTAATTGATTAATTTATTTAATCAACAAAATAATTTTAATTAATTAATTTATTTACTCAACAAAATAAATTTAATTAATTAGTTTATTTACTCAACAAAATAAATTTAATTAATTAGTTTATTTACTTAATAAAATAAATTTAACCATGAGGATTAAATTACTTTACCACATAAATGAAATTTACTTAATTAATTTATCCATTTAATAAGATAAATTTAATCAATAGATTAAATTACCTTACCAATTGAATAAAATAAAATTAATTAAATTAAATAACAATTTTAATCTAAAATACATAAATTAACATTTAAAACCACTTAAATATTAATTTTCACATATAATTCCCACTGATAATAAATTTTCAAAACATTAAAGATGACATGACTCAACAACAAATTGATGACACACTATGACAGGGTTGTGGTTTGACAAGGGAACCTCGTTACTATCTCTCAATCAACAATACCATTGGGATATGGACACGCTCAAACCTATGAAACCAGATGGAGACAATGTAAAGTACCTGCAATCTTGCTAACAAGATGAGTGTCAAACATGCATATTACATAATAGACACATCATGAAGAGAAATCATAGAATCACCGGCGCTCACAAGCAAGTGATGTAATCCTGTCCTCTTCACCAATACAATCACATCAAGTCTAACAAAATTAAAGCATCATTAATCAATAGATGAGCATATCTCAATATTAACAACTATGATAATCAAAAGCATAACATAAAACCATAAACATCCATATAGTGTATCATCACATCAAAGTATAGCATCCACATCGCTCTAATGTCAAGAATCATAAAACAATAACACGGTATCTAAGTATGACAAAATAAAAACAACAACATAGCAAATCAGAGGGGTGCTTCATACAATCTAGATTTTGTGTGTGAAGTTATTTTTCAGAAAGAAAACATCCAAATCAAAAGTAATTAATTCCTACAATTTCCAAACAAACAAATCAATTACCATATCAGTAATCAAAAGTTTATACACTGGAGATAACATATTTATTGATTAAAACTAGAAAAACTAGACAAACTATCAGAATCAGAAAACATTTTCCAAAAAAAGGGCACATTCATTGTTTGTTTTGGAACATACAATCTGTTTAACAACACATCTAGGAATCTTTTATCGCACTGGAGGTCTATTTTAGTGCATTGAACCCAAACTTTAGCACATCCAAGTAACAGTCTGGCACATAGAAGCAATAGTCTAGTGCATTCAACCAATTTTCTAGCGCATAGATGAAACAATACAACACATTCAACTAGTCTTTTAGTGCATCAAAATAAAATTTTAGCGCATCAAAAAATTGTTATAGTGCATCCAGGAAATCAAAATCTAGAGAGCTATTTTTAGTGTCTATCAAACTTTTATCATCAAAATTTGGATTTTTCTCAAAATATAAACTTTCCTAAATCATAATAGAGTCTTAAACCTACATATATTGGACTTTACAATTGAATTTGTTCAAATCAAACCAAGATATACCATCCAAAAGTCTCTCAATCAAACACATTTGATTAGTAAGTTGAGTTTCAGGATTAGTCATCCTAAATCAAAGAAATGAAGTTGTATAATCAAACTTATCAACTTAGTCTAATCAATAAAATCTATCATTTTATTTGACTTAAGTTAATATCCTTGACACTATACCAAACTAAGATCAAAATTTTATTGAAAACAATAATGTTCGTATGTCCATTTTAACAAGGTCATGAAGACTAAAATTCCAATAAAAGGAAATTAAAACTCAAACCACCATGGCTGAAATAGATGAGGATCAATTGAATGCTTTCACTCAGCAGATGCAAAACCTTCAACAACGACTCCAAGACATACAAAGAAAAAACACAAAAATAAACCAAACAATGAACATGAGACTTTCTTCACAAAAAACTACATCATCCAACTTCAATGTCTTTGAATTTTTGCAAAAGTTAAATAAGCCCAAATCTAAGTCCTCAAACACAAATGATATTGAGAAATCCTATCATGTCATGCATTTATCTCCATCCACTATAAGCCAAACTAAACCTCAAGATTCTTTTACTCAAGTTAACAATTCCATCTAATCATCCTCTTCTATCATATCTTCAACATCCAATGATTCATGTCAATCTCTCAATCCAAAGCATGCTAGCATAGACTCCCCTACACATCAAGATCAAAATATTTTTTCCACTCCATCCAATGATATCAAAATTCCACAAATTCTTCCAATCTTTGATCAAGATCCCATTTCTCAAGAATCTTATGATGATCCCCTCCTTTCACTTTTCATCCAAAATAATTCTCTTCCATCTCAAGAGACAAGTATCCTTCCAAGTTCTTCTTCCACATCATCTAATGAATCCATACCATCTCATGATTCTATTACATCACAAGAGCATGATAGTTCTTCCATCCTATATAATGATGTCTTACCAACTGATGATCAACACATGCTTTCTACAAAATCTCATGATTCCCTTCCTCATCAAGATCAAGATATGCTTCCATTCAAGGACACCCTTTCATCCCATTAATATGTTTATCCTTCTCATGATCAAGATATTCCTTTCATACCACTTCATAATGATTCCATAATTAATAGGGAAAGCTACTTCCTCTCCTACACCTCATGATCCTTTTCCAAGTCAAGATCAAAACACCCCATCATCCCCATGTCAAGATCCTATCACACCTATTCAAGCTATCCATGAACCCCACACCTATAAATTGGGTCCTCCACCTTTATCCATTCTGGTTTACTTCCAACAACTATCCTCTCATCCATATCATATCCTCCCAAAAATGGACTTGCATCTTGTTTCACAAACAATACATATCCCATTGGTAAATGAATGTGTCAAAGTATGAATTACAAAGGAAAACGATTAGGCCTTCATGAGCAAGGTATCCTAGAACCCCTTTTTGTACAAATAAACCCATATCACCACGACCTTGATTATATGCCTAAGTGTCCTAGTTTATCAAACCTTCCATCTATTCTAGGTCCTCATTCTAGTTCATCAAACATTCCATCTATCCTAGGTCCTCATCCTATTCCATCAAACCTTCCCTCTATCCTAGGTCCATATCCTATTTCTCAAAAACAACAAAGACACACATCCTTGATGCCCTTTCAAAATTCTACCCACATTAACTCATCCATAATACCTCCATATCATTCATCTCAATCCACCCCTCCCATTGATCTTGGAAGCAATTTGGGTGCCAAATATCAAAAGCTTCTATATCAAAATCCACATGCATCAAAGGATCAACATGTCTCCTCAAAGAGACATGCAAAAATAAAGAAAATTTGATCCAAAATCAAAATAAAAATCTAAAAGGCCACAAAGGCCCATCAAAGAAAAAATCTCAAAGACCACAAAGGTCCATAAATCAAAAGAAATTTTCAAAAGGTCACAAAGGCCCATCAAAGCAAAAAGGAAATTTTCAAAGACCACAAAGGTCCATAAATCAAAAAGAAAAATTTCAAAGGCCCACAAAGCAAAAATCAAAGTCAAAATTCATGTGGATTCCTAAAAGTCTCATAGAAGCAATAAAATCTAAATTGGCATCCAAATTTGCTAATCCAAAAGCTTCCTCCAATTTTCCATCTAATAACCTATCACCTTCCAAATCCATTTTTCCTCCATCACTTCACCACCCTTCAAGGTGTGTGCCAACGTTGATCTTTACATCCTTTCATCTATCCATCAACAGGCTTTCCAACCTCCTATCCATTATCCAACATTCATCCCCCATCATTTTCCTTTAATCCAAACCTTTGCATAAGTCCTTAGATTCTTCCAACATTTAGAAGTCTAATTCCCATTGCCATGGTTTATTAGAGGGATATTTGGTTGTGAAAATTTATTCTTAAGTCCTTCTTCCATCTCCATATCATCCATATCCTATCTTCCATATTCCTCTCGCACACTACACTTAGGGACAAGTTTCGTCCATCTTATCATTCATGGTCATTATCCTTTCTATGCTCATTCCTTACATTTCCACCTTTGATCTTGACAAGATTAAGGATCTTCTTGAACATCATATATCTTATCCTATATGCTTTATCCATATCTTCCATACCGTATCTTTCATCTTATCCATATTCCATCATTCTTACTAAATACATTCTTTCTTCCTTTCCTTGGTCTTGATGAGGAATAGGGGAAAAATACTTGGGCCTTGTGTTTGTATCTTATCTAGTTGATCTTGATCATCCCATTCATTATTTTTATCCTTGCTTTCTTCCATTCCATATCTCCTAGCTTATCAAAATTCATGTCACCATGTCCCTTTGCAACCTTGAATCTCATCATGCAAATCATATTTGAGCCTAGTTGTAAAACATTATCCAATCCTCATATCTTTTGTCAATCAATCGTCAAAAATCATCAATCTTACCGTACTTAGAGGAAATTAGTGATCCTAAGTACTTATCATCATCATGCCTTATGAAATCAATCATTCCTGATATCTTAATCAATCGACCATTATCATCTTTTGACAAGAGATATGTTGCTTGTGTGACATGTTTTGCAGTGAATCTTTCATTTTGATCTATCATTTATCCATGGTTGCATTACCCCTATTGTGGGGCATCTTGTTCCTTAAATTAGTCATATCATCTCATTTCATCTTAAATATCCCGAAAAATCCAACAACAAAAAAAGCTGCAAAGTTCAAAAAAATAAAAAAATTAGAAAATCCAAAAAAAAGAAGAGAAATATACAAAAAAAAGTGAAAAAAAACAAAACAAAAAAATCATAAAATCTGAAAAAGTGCAATAAAATCTCATGTATATATCATGGCAATGCAGTCATGACTCACCCTAGCTTGGGGGAAAAATCTTGAACGCAGTGGGGGCAATAAACTTTGGGCTTAAACAAACTGACAAACAATAGTATGTCAAACATAACAAACACAATGATCATAGGAAAATCCAACATTGAACAATCATCAATTGAAAAAAGATCAAACCATCCAAATCAAACAGCTTAGATCAATCTATCAAATCAAATCTAAATAGATGATATTATTTTCAATCATGATTTTATTGCTTTAGCTTGAATGTTCAAATGTTGTACTTTTGATTTTTTTTGTTATCATATCTTTGGAGCAATTCGATGATGTATTTGAACTAGAGAAGCAAGGAAGGAGTATGATTTTGTTTGTCTGCTATCTGGGAGTTAATTATTATTACTATGTGAATTGTAGTGAGATGTGCTCTATTAAGTATCACTAATAACATTCAGAATTCGCATAGGAAAGTGATTGATTCTTGTCTATTTACACAAGAAATGCTTAGGTCATCTTGGTTTAATTATACCTAGATGCTTGTGTTCACTTGCAATATCAAAAATCATGAAAGTAGTACACTCAAGTCATCATGGTCTAACTCATACCATCAATGCTTGTATTCACTTTCAAAATTTTAAAGGCTCAATGATGATAAAAGCACGATAAATGGACTATTAAGATGACAACATTTGCATATGTAGATTTGCATGGTTAAATTAGATTGCATTCATATTAGTTTTGCATCTACATTATAGATTTTCCAAGGCTGGTGAATCAATAACATGATAGAGCAATCATAAAATCTCTAACTGAATAAGTGTACATCATCAAGTTTCAGTACATTAATCAATCCTATACTGGGGCATATCAATCAAAGCAAATAAACCACATTGATTGATGATATCTATATCAGCCAGCACCAGATGTAGAATCATGTCCCACATCTTTGGGAAGAACTCTAAAATCCTCCTATGATCATAACATATCGCAAATCAACAATATTATCAATCAATCAAAAATCAATCAGCCTATCAATCTAATTAGCTCTTGTGAGACTTTGATCAAATCTCATGAGCGAATATCATTGAACCTCACCTATCATGAGGTAAAACATCAATCTATTATTGATCCTCACCTATCATGAGGTCAAAAAATCAATCTATTATTGATCCTCACCTATCATGAGGTCAAACATCAATCTATTATTGATCCTCGCCTATCATGAGGTCAATCAATCAATCTATCAATGAATCTCACCTATCATGAGGTCAATCAATCATATCTATCATTGATCCTCACCTTTCATGAAGTAAAACATCAATATATTATTGATCCCCACCTATCATGAGGTCAATCAATCAATCTATCAATGAACCTCGCCTATCATGAGGTCAATCAATCAATCTATCAATGAACCTCACCTATCATGAGGTCAATCATCAATCTATCATTGATCCTTGCCTATCATTAGGTCAATCAATAAATCAATCATTGAATCTCACCTATCATGAGATCAATAATTTTTTAATCTATCAGGATCATCAATCAATATCAAATTAAAGGCTGACACGATCGAAAATCATCAAACACAAGGAGGCAAAGCAGGGCAACATTTAATCAACTAGTGGTATTAGTATTCTTTATCAAGATATAAATCGTCAAATCATCATAAAATCATAAAAAATCCAAAAAATTTAAAAAATCTAAAAAATAAAATAAAAAATTTACCGATTTATCTCTTGAGGGGGCATATATCCATCACCACCTGAAAATCAACATCTGGGGCATACTAAAAAAATTTCATCAGTACTAGCAATAATAGCAAAATTTTCTTTGAAGCAATGCATAAACACATCACTTCAAAGAGGGACAAAATGTATACACCTAAAAATGGTTTGGATAATCTAATTAATTAAATACGATTTATTTGATTAATTAACCCTTCTATTTTCATCTACTATTAAATAAATAGAAATATTTATTTATATAATTCACATTTAATTCTTCTATCTTTATCATATTATTTCATCTTAATTAAATAAACAAATCACATACTTTGTTTTATTTAATTATTATTATCGAATTCTTTTAAAATTATATATTTATTCTATCTTAATCACATCATTCTATTTTAATTAAATAAACAAGTTCACATACTTTGCTTTATTTAATTACCATATTTCTTTCATATTTATTTAATAAAAAAATTTCTATAGTTTGTTTTATTAAATTAAATATTCTCTTTTGCTAAATTGAATAAATCCAATAATTCAATTAAAGCATATTTCTACAGCTATTTCCTCTTTTCACTCATCATATGCACCAACAAAATTAGATATTTAATTCAACTTGACCTTCACGGACAAATTTGGAGACAAATTACAGACAAATTATAGACAAACTTCTTCATCTTCTTCTATTGATCATTCCTATCCTCTGGCTAATTTTTTTTGTGGGGAGGAACAATCTCCATAATCTTCTCAGATGTCTTCATCTTTCACCATTGAATCTTTCAAATCAAATCCAAACCTTTGCTTTGCTGCCACATCACAAATATGCTATCGGGAATCTATAAATATAGCTTCTTTCTATAGGAAAAGGATCCCAACTTTGTGAAATCTTACTCTGTAGAAATAGCATTAGAGCAATTAAGCAATAGCAACAACAAATCATTTTAGAATAGCAATAGTAATCATGGCTTTTCATTTAGCTGCATCTTAGTTTATAGTAGTTTGTTTTATCATTTCATGTCATTTTCATCTACAGTATCATCACCATCTCATTTAGCAATCATTACATAGGATTAGATTTTTGCATTTAACAATATCTCATTCTCTAGATTATCATTTTAACAGTCATAGTGCTTAACAATCTGAGAGCCACAGTGATTTAATAAATCTTTGGAGATAAAGAGCAATAGTCCTTATGCTTTTAAGAGATTTCTTGCTTTAATTAGATTAGTTGTTTGTTTAAATCTCTTGATATAATGTCTTATTAGGTGTGTTTGTTTTTCATTACACATATTTTACTCACACAATTAGTACTAATATATGTTTATGTGTCGAAATATTTAATAGTTGTTGACAAAGGAGAAAATTTCACAAGTGCAAATGGCTACACAATTGGCCATTTCATTTGGCCTAGAGACTCAATATACAATATCATTTAAATTGTTATTTAGATGTTAATTTTTGAAATCTATTATGTTTAAATACATGTACATAGATTGATAGTCTAATGTAATCTTGTCTTTTATGTAGCAACGTGGTACTTTAATAGCCATGTTGACTGAACCTAACACATTGGAATAAGTTGCACAATAGGTATATGTTTTTTTATATTCTCGACATTATGATTATATGTGCATGTGCATTTAAATTGTGTTACATTCTTGTCATTTTTTATATAGGAAACTATCTTAGCTGCTTCATCCATCATGAGCTCATCTAGTGTACAAGCATCACAATAGGTATGTGTTTATTTTATATTAGAGATATATACATTTAGATAGGAGTAGATATATGTTTAGTAAATATGGTTATTTTTCAACAATTATATGTTAATTAGTATCAATTTTATTTTACTTGCTATAGTCCTCTGCCCAATTTAGCAATGTGATGAATGTGGGACCATTTCGTTATATGAAGACTCTTGATCATCTTAAGGGACAATCATATGTAGAACATCTTGTAGAAAAAAGAGCAAGACTTGAAGTAAACAAGAATTGCATTTTTGATATATAATAGTTTGATATAGTGATTTTGATGTTAAATTGATAATTTCTAAATTATAGTATATAAGTTTCTATTTACTAGTCTATCTTGTCAACCATTCACATAATTAATCTAATTTGCAGTTTGAATTGTTATTGTGTAGGAGACTTTAGAGCCACTAAGTTCTTTGAGGAGGCTCAATTTTGATGATCTAGCACAGGATTAGGATTTGTTAGAGATTGATACATTTAGTGTTTGATAGGTCTTGAGATGGCATATATGCCACAATTTGTAAAACTTGTTTTGAGTAGGCATATATGCCAAATTTACATATGCACAAACACAAGTATTCTACATTTTGATATATAAGAATTGATAATTGATCTAATTTGTTCCTTGTGTGCATGTCTTTCTACTTTGAAACTTCAAAGTGGAATGTATAATTATTTTAGAATGGTTTAAAGTTATGATCAATAACATGTTAAAGATTAATGAAATTGCATTTTAATAGAACTTATGAATTACAATTGGTAATCTATCTATGTTAGAGTTCATTCATATTAAGGTTCACATACATTACATTCCATGAGACCACATTTCTTTGAGGAATTTTTTCAAACAATTCACTACCTTTTTTATTGTACCACATTTTTCATACATGTCTACCAAAGAATTTTATCAATCAGTTTACTTCCTTTTTTCTATGGTTAAAAGCTTAAAACAGGCGCTTTCAAACAAGCTAGTAGACATTAATGACATAATATGAATGACTTGAGATAAGACTACCAATGTGGCTATAGGCAAAGTTTCATAGGGGTACCAACAAAGAGGGAGAGTAATAGAGTTTTCAAATATTTTATTACCTCCATATATTGCATGTTGAACACTCAATTTGAGGATACATATGATTTTAAGCTCCCTTGAATGAATTTACATTTGACATTATTTTACTTTTTGAACTCCTATAATTAAGTGGGCAGATTTTTTTTCAAAAGAAGCTAAAATTAATGAAAAATGGTATGAGAAGCATTGTATAATATTTGTTGAGAACAATTGTTTGAAAAAATGCCTCAAAGAATTGTGGTCTCATAGACAAGGCAATAAATATGAAAAGAGAAACTTATGGCAGTCTCATGGCATTGGTTCTTTTGATTGATTAAAAAAACTTCAAACAAATCCCATACAACTTAATGAAATATATGTCATTATAATGTTCATTCAAAATTAATATAATCATCTTGATAAAAATCAATGTCACTCATTGGTGCTAAACACTCTATACAAACCATATGAGTGATGCAACCATCAAACAAAACCATTACAACTCATTTCAACATTCATTCCATTAAAACCTTCAAGCTTAATAACATATCAATAGATCCTTCATGTAAAAGATATAAAATCATCATGAATAAGAATCACTATCTTTCAACCATGATACATAAAAAAGAACATTATGTACACCATAGGGGTTTGATGTAACCTTCAAACAAATTCCTTAGAACTCAACAAGATACATGTTAATTACATTGTTCATGTGAAATCTATACAATAATCATGATCAACAAATAAGACATCACTCAACCATGATGCATGGACAAACACTATATATGCACACCATATGAGTGTGATACAACCATTAAAAAAACTAAATACAACTCCATTACATGAATGTTATTTGACCTTCCACATGCAATTTGTATTATCATAATGTACAAAAATTAATGTTGCTAACCATAATGCATGAATAAGAAAACTAGGCATACCATATGGGCTTGATGCACACTAGTCATAATGCACACTTCGCACAAAAGAAATAACACTCATATGATATTATCATATATGTCAATCAACCTTGACCCACACCAAACTTGCTCGATGATTTCAACACCATGACATGAAAGTTTGGTGTGGGTCAATTTTGATTGACATATATGATAATATCATATGAGTTTTATTTCTTTTGTGTGAAGTGTGCATTATGACTAGTGTGCATCAAACCCATATGGTATGCCTAGTTTTCTTATTCATGCATTATAGTTAGCAACATTAATTGTTGTTCATTATGATAATACAAATTGCATGTGAAAGGTCAAATAACATTCATGTCATGTAGTTGTATTTAGTTTTTTTAATGGTTGTATCACACTCATATGGCGTGCATATATACTATTATATTAATGAACACTAGTCATAATGCACACTTTGCACAAAGAAATAACACTCATATGATATTATCATATATTTCAATCAACCTTGACCCACACCAAACTTTCTAGATTCAATATTCAAATAAGAATATATAAATTTAATGCAACCTTTCAACAAAACCCAGCATACAACAAAATGATATATATCATCAATTCCTTCATGAAAATGTTATACAGTCATGTAGAAGAATTAATGTCACTCAACCATAATGCATGAATAAGAAACTTTCAAAATTCTTCCATACATAATAACTTGTAACCATCAACTCAAATCCATACAAGTTAGTGGCATATATGTTATTAGAACTTTCACTCAAAAATTCATAATCAACATGCATGAATAAACACACTAAGCACACCATAAGACATTGAAAACTCTATCAAACAAAGGGATGTTGTTGTCCTAAGTGTTGATGAAGAGCAATTGATCTAAAGCTCAAATTAAAAGATATAAAAAAGAATTTAGAAGATCATGAAAAGAAATAACAGGTGTTAAGCAATGGCATGAATAAGAAACTTTCAAAATTCTTCCATACATAATAACTTGTAACCATCAACTCAAATCCATACAAGTTAGTGGCATATATGTTATTAGAACTTTCACTCAAAAATTCATAATCAACATGCATGAATAAACACACTAAGCACACCATAAGACATTGAAAACTCTATCAAACAAAGGGATGTTGTTGTCCTAAGTGTTGATGAAAGAGAAATTGATCTAAAGCTCAAATTAAAAGATATAAAAAAGAATTTAGAAGATCATGAAAAGAAATAACAGGGGGTGTTAATAGGTAATAGTAGTAGAGATGAGGAAAAATGTGTGGATGGTCAAGTTGCAGATGCAAAAGCAATAGTTGGAAGTGTTGAAATTGAAGCAAAAAAATTGAAGACTAAAATTAACCACTTAGAAAAGGAATTAAAATATAAGAAGAATATTTTATCATTAATGAAAAGGAGGTTAGTCTGCTCTAAAAACACTTGAAAAAGAAAAATACCAAAATGAATGAGATAGATAATGTATTCAATGAAGAGATTATTCCTACTCTCGAGAAGTTGAGCAAGGTGCATGTGCAGATTCATCTTTGTTTTTCGTGCGACCAAACTGATAGTTCCAACACATCCAGATGGGTATTTTTGTGCTAGGAATGGTCTTGTTTCATACCCAAACATGCTGAAACAGTTTGAGCTACATTGTACCGACAATATCCCTTAAGAGTCCAAAGTACAAAAAGGTAGCAATCTTTGATGAGATATTACTCAAAAACCATGTCATTTAGAAATAGTTCGTCTGAGCCTACAAGATCACGTAGGGCCCCTCTAGAATAACCTCTCTCATTTTTTGATATCTCTGAGGTGTTTTCATGTGGTGTCCAATTTTCAATTTATGGAAAAAGTGTCAAATGCATGTAGCGTAAAGTTGCAAAGGATTGTAACTTTTTCTCTACTCCTTGTGTGACCAAACCAATAGTTCCAACACATCCAAATGGGTACATTTAGGCTAGGCATGGTCCTATTTCACACCAAAACATGCCAAAACAATTTGAGCTATATTGTACCGATGATATCCCTTAAGAGTCCAAAGTGCAAAAGGGCAGTAATCTTTGATGAGTTGTTTCTCAGAAATTGTGTCACTTAGAAACATTTTTTCTGAGGCTACGGGATCACATAGGGCCCCTTTACAATAAATTCTCTCAGTTTTTGATATATCTGATTCATTTTCCTGTGGTGTTGAGTTTTCAACTAATGGAAAAAGGATCATATGCATGCAATGTAAAGTTGCAAAGGGGTGTAAATTTTGTTTTACTCCTCGTGCGACCAAAAAAAAAATTCCAACACATCTAGATTGGTAGGTTTATGCTAGGAATAGTCCTATTTCACACCCAAACACACCAAAATAGTCTGAGCTACATTGTACTAGCGATATCCTATAGGAGTTCAAAGTGCAAAAAGACAACAATCTTTGACAAGCTATTACTCGAAAACTATGTCACTTAGAAATAATCTATTTGAGGCTACGAGATCACCTAGGTCCCCTCTACAATGACCTCTCTCGGATTTTGATATCTCTAAGGATTTTTCTTATGGTTTCAAGGTTTTAGTTGATGGAAAAAGGGTCAGATGTATGCAGTGTAAAGTTGCAAGGTAGTGTAACTTTTTTTGTGTTCGTTGTGACTAAACTGATAGTTCCAACACGTTCAAATGGGTAGGTTTACACTAGGAATCAATGAATAAGTGAAGCATGTACTCAAATACACATAAGTCATGAATTACACACATGAATACAAAGTATATGCATTCAAACACGTAAGCCACAAAGTATACATTGGAATACACATAAGTTGTAAAGTATACACTTGAATATAGGTGATTCATAAGTCACAAGTCATGATAGAAACCCATTCCTACAACATTCAAGATATAATTTGCACAATATGCATGATATCATCATTCAAGAATTGCTATCAAATATAGGATTTACAAAATGCCACATAGGCATACAAAAAACAACCCTAATACATAGTCATTTCCCACTAGGAGAAGGAAATAGATCATGCATTGCCTTCATGGTCAACTAGATGGAGTTTTTGTTGATTCTTTTGTCTTTCGAATGTGCTCACTAGTCCTCCTCTTTTCACTCATCTAGAGATGCAACTGATATAATAAGAAGTATATACTTTAATATATAGAAATTGAATTGTGGAATGGCATATAACAAAATAATCATCACACTCTTCCACAATAGTAGCATGTTGACAATTTGGAGTGACAAGCACATGTAGCAACCATCAATATAGTAATTAAAATACATAAAAGTATCATGAAAATTTTCAATAATAGACCATAGAAGAGAAAATATAATGTCAAATTTACTAATTTGTCACATACCTCTACCAAAGGATCAAACTAGAAAATATGCTTAGAATAACAAATCTATATTATTCTAAACAACCTAAATGATGATGAAATGGTAATGCAAACTAGAAAATATGCTTAGAATAACAAATCTACATTATTTTAAATGGCGAGAGGGAGCGGGTGATTTGAATAGCGATGCAGAAGGGGAGGCGGATTCTGAAGATGGCGATGGGGACTGGGTTCTTGTGTGGGGGTTTTCCTTACTTTGTTTTAATCTACTCTCAAGCCTCTTTAGAACTCACAGATGCTAGGCTTTATGGTTATTTCCAGCTTGGGTGGACAATTTAGTGTTATGCCTCTTGTCTCTTGGAAGAATGCACTTTGATGATGTGGCTCCCCCCTGCTTTTCCTTTGGGGTGAATCCCTTCCTGATTGTGGGCAAGTGGCAAGGCCTCCTCATCTGCCTAGCGAGGGAGAGTGCTTTTGTTGGTCTTATGCTTGTTGTGGGTAGGATTTTTGTGTGGATGTCCTGTGGTCTCCATTATGGGTGTGTGCTCTCCCTTTTCTCAGACGTGGTGTAACCCCGGTGCCTAAAGCCCCGGCCATGCTTGGTCTTTTCCTCTCTCAGGTGTGTGAAGTAGGGATTCTCAAGCACTCCTGCCGTGGGAGAAACATCTCTGTGGCTGACAACAAGCCGGGATGGGTTGTGGATGGTTTCATGGAGGCCATTCCTTCCTTTATCTTGGTTCTCCTGCAGCCTCGGCCTTTGGGCCTCACCCACTTCTTTGGCAGCTTCTGCTGAAACCCCATTCTTGGGTCTGCTGCTCATGGTGGCTAGTCTCTTCCTGGTGTCGATTGGTTTACCCAAAGGAGTTTTCTTTCCTTGGCTTCTTTTGATGGAGTTGGTACTTGAGGCTTGTTTACGTCTATGTCTGTTTTGGTGCCCTATTGTAAACCCCCTCTCGACTGTGATGATTTTTCATCTCTTGGGGTTTGTTTCCTTTGTGGAATTTCTTTGTTGGGTTTTTGTAGCCCTTGTTTGGAGGAGTTGTTGGTGGGGAGCTTTGTGTTGGAAAAAGGTTTCTTGTTGTTTTTGGTATTTTCTTTGGCTAATGGCTGGGTTTTTTTTCACTCTTTTCCTGAACACCCAGAAGTTTTTTATGCTGATGGTTGCTAAGGTGGCCCTCTGGTTTCCTGCTATTCTCTTGGAGCTCTTGTATGCTCAGCCAAAAGATGGTGTGGCTTTCCATTCTTTCGAAGCTCTAAATTTCTTCCATCTCCTTTGCACTATGTCTTTTGTTGAGGTGAAGACAACTCTTGATGGTCAGGAGTCATTTCCTATTGAGTTGGAGGTGGGTGTGTTGGATGTGGATGGTTGTCCTCTTCTTTGGTTTCCTTTGGTGGTGTTCCTATTGAGGCAGATGTTTCTCCTATCGAGGTGGAGGTCAAGGTTACTGAAGAAGTGTGCTCTTGGATTTTTGGGTTTTCACAGTATCCTCTCCTATAGAGGGGAGCTCAGTCCTCTTGAGGTGGATTTTAAGTTGGTCTATTGTACGCTTCAGAGCTTCAAGGGGTCTTGTGTGCTGGTGTTTTTTATTAAGAGGTTGGGTTTAATGGTGGTCATTACCATTAAATTTTATTTTGATGGGTTATGGTCTGATGTTTCTGAGTAGATGGATGGTTGTTGCTATGCTGGTTTAATGCCTGATTGTTTCAGGGGGTTTTTATTTTAGTCAAAACTTGGGTGGGGTTTTTGGTCCCGGATAAAACTAGGTTGTATCTGCGCTTCAGGCCCATGCTTGTGTATCTCTTGTAGCATGTGATGCCATGATTATCTGTTAGTAGCTGCTATTGGGCTACTGGTGATTTATGAGTTATGGTGATTTATTGGGCTGATTATGCTTATTGAAGTTATCTTTAGTTTCAATTGTTTTCTCTTGTAAAGGGTTCTGGGCCCCTTCAAAACCCATTTTTTACCCATAATCAAAACAAATCTACATTATTCTAAACAACCTAAATGATGAACCTTAGTAGATCAAGTAATTTGATTATTATAAACATGAATCAAAATAAGATGAACAATATCATACCTATCCCATACAACAAATGATCTGCTACTCAAGTGTGCCTAAACAGTCATCTCTTACCTCTAGATTATCAAGTAATGCTTCATGATCAACACTACTAATTTTCCATAGTTCCTTTGTTCTTGGTTTAGCATGATGTATCAATAACTTAACATTTGTTTCTATAACAAGGTGCAAATACATGAAAATGGTTTTGTATTTCTCATAGTCTTCAAATGCAGGTATGCCATTCTTTCTAATCATATTTGTTCACAACCAAGTTCTGGCAACAACAACTGAACCTATAGGATACATGAACCTATCATCATTTTTCATCTAGCTAGGTTAGCTTCTTCTTTCCCTATACATATTGTTCCAACCAGTAGTCTAATCCCTCTTCATTCCCTTGCAATACTACAACTCCATAGACATAACCTAGCTATACAAGATCATAAAGATGGTTGTAGTCAAGTGAACTTTCCATTTTATCTTCTAAAGAGGATTGTGCTAAAAATAAAGGGGTTAGGTATTGTGTAATCCATGTATCTACCCACTCACTTGACTCACATTGATCCCAATCACACTAAATACAATTTTGACAAAAAAAAGCCAACTCTCGTGTCCATATGGTCCATGCACCCACATCTAAGCTTTGAAATGAATGCATCTTTGAAGATTATCTAATTTTTTGAAATTCCATTTTTTCTCCATTGTGCCCTCCTCAACCAACCAAAGGAACATGCACACTTGGGAATCAAGTGTCCCTCCTCGTGATAATGCATAAGTACACCAATCAATAATAGAATGTGCATCATTGAATGTTGCACCACCTTTGATCTTCATCTGTTCCTTAACCAAAGCTCTCTTCACGCATGCACCTATGCCATAATGCTCTCCTTTTCCATGCCCAACTTTAAAAAAATCCAAATATGTGGTACACTCCTCTCTACATGCATCCTACTCAACTAATAAAACATACAAGTATTCTTGAATTTCCCTATGCAATTATCTAACCAAATGAAATGTCAACCCATTGCAATACCTTTTTCCTATAAGAACTAAAAAAAAATTCAAAATAATGTTGCACAAACTCATATGAATGAGATCTATGACCACTCATGTAAAAATGGTACTCCCTAATTATCTTCCTATCTTCTTATGTACTATCAAAGGAATGTCTATATGCTATGTGGACAAAAATAGCAATTTGAATAGAATTGTAATATTGTGATTGTACCTCATTTTTTGGTTGCAATGTGTAATTTTCACCAAAATCAACCACATATATAATAGTTCCAATCAAGAAAGAGTCCTTACACATCCTGAATTGTCACTATCTCAAACCTTTTTTCTCAACAATCTTGTTAGCAAAATCATGTTCGTTTCCCTCATGAAAACATGTTACAAACTTCAATAAACCACCACATTGGAAACATGTTTCATTTAAACAATTATTTTTATAAAATAATCAGCCATCACCTCTAACACATAAAAATGAATCTAAAAAGTCCTTGGATGACTTGGGAAGTTGCATTGCGTGACACTCCTATAACATTTCGTCAGTATGCATAGTAGAATGAATATAGCATAATAATTCATGATACATTGAAAAACACAATGTGGTATTTACAACATGTATTACGAATATTAATAGGTACACAATAAAATGTCTTGCAAGACTCAAAATACCTTTGTGATATTTTCAAATTTGGATGTGCTTCACAAAATTGTTTGTACAATATTTTTTAGCTACATTCCAAGAAATGTTTAGGATGTAGTATGTGATCTTGATTACCAATTCTTAACTTTAAAAAATCATTTACATTTGGTGATACTCTAGAGTGAGAGTTCCAAAATTATTCAATTTGCATCTTTACATTATCAGTTAGCTTCTTATCAACACGTGGAAGTCTCCTACTAAAAGCCCACGTATCATTTTGAAGATGAATATTGAGTCTTCCTCTTCTTGAGAGTGCTCTAATCAATTTTTTATAATTTAAATTTAATTCAATACAAGTTTGTCTCATTAAATGAGCCTTTCTCAAATGATGACTTGCTAGTGAGGCTGTGATCACTCTATGAGCAACTCTTTTATCTTTTTCCTTACTAGTCTTTCCAATAGAAGTTAGAGCATTAATTTAAATATTTTTACAATAATACTATTTTTTCCAACTTTTTGTTGACACAAATCTTCAATTTTTTTAATAATGGTTTCATTTTTGTAAGATTTTAACAATTGCACAAAAATTTGACATTGTTCAATTAATGTCTTATCGGAAAAGTATTGATTGAACATATTAGTAGCCCACAACCAAACCATTCATGATGACCTTTTTACATCAATATTATCTATTATGTTCTCATCTATTTCAAGTAACCATTTAGGGTTTCTCGTGTAATTAGGTGATACATAAAGTTAATTTTCAACATTTTCAATGTTTTTTTTTTATCGGTAAAAGGCTTGAGCCTAATTATTTATATTAATATATATAAGAAAAATTACAAAAATACCAGAACTATAGTACTAGTAAGGAGAAAACTTCTAGAAACATTTTCAATGTTATTAACATTTTCATTTTCAAT
>VDFB02047230.1:311256789-311337244 GCA_007258455.2 Sequoia sempervirens | reverse complement strand
TTGGTTGTTTCAGTGGGAGATGTTTGGAGGTCTCTTCCACAAGGCGATGGACAAGAATGAATATGACAAAGAAGATGACCATGGTGGGACCAACAAGGAAGTGACAGAGATGGAATTTAATGATGTGTATGAACAACTAGAAAATGGTGATAAGATGATTGGTAGTTCACATCCTTGTTACGAATTACAAATGGTAACAAGGATAGTGATGACGATGATATGGCAATGGCGATTTCAGGGAGAGATACTTGGTTTGGTGTGAGATCTTGCTATGTCTTGGTGATACTCCAACAAGGGCTTATTGATGTGATGTGGTGGCTTCAGAGGGAGATGAGCTAAAGTCTTGGTGACATTCTAATGGTGGTGGATGATGAATGCAGTCACAACACTTGGCGAGGAGAGATTCCATTCCACATCATTGTTGTGGAATACATGTTCATTGGTTGATGATTGGAAGCTACTGATAGCAAGGTAACTACATGGTAATAATACAACATGGGAGTGAAGAATGACTAGGCTGACATGCAGGAAGAAAATAGTACATAACAATAGTGAGTTACCCAAAGGAAGGCAAAGCAAGAAAATTTGAAGAACCATCTCAGCGATTAACAGGCGAGAGCTCGAAGAAGAGAGCGAGGCAAGGTAGCTTGCAAAGAGAGGAAGAAGATGAAATGAACCATCTCAGGAATGGTGTGTGAGTAGAGGTAAAGTAGCCTAGAGAGCTCAAGGGGAAGAGTTTCAGAGAGTAGAGCGTGATGTGAAGTGGAATAGGGGATTTCCTTGTAGATGTGAATTTATTAATGTAATCCTATAATCTATTTCAAATAAATGAAAAGAGAGTTGTTTTTATCAATCTGTGTTGAGTCATAGTCTATGTTGGCTAGGAGATCATAACAACTTGTTAAGGCCCTCCAATCTCGACTATACCAAAAACCTTCTTGATTCTAAGCTTGAAGTGTAGGAGAGATTACCCTCTCTTGTTAATGGGCCTTTAACCCTTCATAATATGTGGATGAATCTTGTTTTCATGATGAAAACCCCTGCCCTTCAAATTTAAATTATGTTCTAATATCTTGGAGCAATAGTTTTGGGACCCAACATAGTTAACATCACAAATTCGTCATATTGAACACAAGTGTATAGTCGTAAAATTGCACCCCTTGCAATATCACATAAATTATTGCACCCACTTTGGTGTTCATTCCCTTAGTATCTTGAGTAGGATGATTTTAGCCCCTGCATCAATCTTTTTCCCTTCTCAGGATGCTCCAACGTCACTTTTTAGTAGCTACCCTTACGCATACGGTTTGCATGAAACTTTGTGCTTTTCCTATTCTCATTGTTTTGTAGCATGATATGTTCAGACATTAGTGTGTCGTGTAGATGTCCACGTGCCATGCTAGCATCCCATGACATTTCAACACTCAAACATCTGTCTCTAAGCATGCTTGCCACTTGTCCTCACCTTTTGTCAGTGGTAATGGCCTGGGATGCCTTGTAACAGCTAGAGAAGCTTATTTTCCCTCATTAAAAGCTATCCTTCCAGTTCATTTTTACTCTCTAACTTCTTCTAGCTCAACTCTCTTCTACTTCTAGCTTCACTCTAGCTTCATGGCTTCTCTCTCAAGCTCTCATTGCACCTATTTGCAACACATTCTTAGCTTTTACAACCCTCTTTGTCTCCCTTTTTGCAGCGCCTTTGGCTGTTGTAGCTTCATCTCCCTTATCTCATGCTTGCGAGCATCTTGGGATTTATCACTTCCCCTTCCAATTACATCCTTACTTCATGATACAGGTTCTCCTCCTTGAGCGGGGATTACTTTTATCACCTCTTTTCTGATACAGGTTCTCCTCCTTGAGCGAGGATTGCTTTTATCACTCATACTTGGTGGTGCGAGTTCTACCCCTAAGCGGGTTTTTCTTTCACCACACGCTTTTCTCCATTTGGGTTACACTCTTTCTCTCTATCTTTTTAGTTTTTCATGGAGGTGGGAACACCAAAATGGGGGTTTGATTGAGGCAAACCCATATACAGCCCCAACACTTTCTCTCATTATTACAGACATAGGTTTTGAAGGAATTCATGTGCTGTAGGTTTCATCACTTGTGTGGTTGTAAGTATTCCCTTTCTTTCTCTTATTCTCTTTATCACTTCTATTTCACTTCATTTCAACTTTATTGCATTCTTTCATTTTCCTCCATTTTGTAAGTTCTTAACAAGTGATAAACTCATTCATTCATTCTTTCATTTGTTGTTCTCTTGTGATAAACTCATTCTCTAGTCCATACAAGACACCAATGCACCACACTGTCATTCACATTCTACATTGTTGTCCTTTGGCCGAGAGCTTGATAGTTTGTCCAGAAAACCTTCATGACTTGCTCTTTTCGATTCTAAAACTCTCATGTTGTTTCTAAGGTAGTTTAGGAAAGTTCACCCCCTGAGGCTCTTTGAATGAAGAGAACTCATGAGTAGCGAATCCCCCTTCTCTACATTTTGGTGAAAAAAATGTAAGAGAGGGGGACCAACCACGTTCAAGGCCCCAGGTCATGGAGAGCCAAGAGTGGAAGGCTGCACTAACTTACCTCAGCTTAATGGGGTGTTAGGAAATGCATGACGAGAATGATGAGGAATATAAAGCCCCTAAATCACTCTACAAACCTAAGACACAGAATGAGGCTAGGTGAGCTGATTTTTGGGTTTAACTTTGTGCCTCAAGAAGCTCTTTGCTTGACAATGAAAGTGTGGTTCTGAGATGACAATGCAACACACTAGCGTCTCTCAAGTGCACTAGCATCCGTACAACTAGAGGACTAAAGAAGCAAGGTCAAACACTAGAAAATGGACTAACAACCTAGCTAACTACTTTCAAAGGGCCAAAACAAAGCTATAAAGTATGCAAGATACATACGAGTATGGTAAAGAAAATAAACAAGAGTTAGGATGACAAGAATAACCTCACGAAGGTACTCGTTCACCAACTAACTCCAAGCGACACGTCCACCTACACACAATGAAGAGGAAAATTTTTGGGTGGTTGTATAGGGGCCTACCTCAATCAGACCCCCATTTAGGTGTTTTCACCTCCACGGACATCCAAGAAAGCGATAATGGAGAAATAGTATGATAAAGAAAGCAATAAATCAAAGAACACTAAAACACTACAAACAGTAATGTGCCACTCAACCAAATAATAGAGGAGAGGTGTAGAAATCTTACCACCTCCATCAAGAGCACTCAAGGCTAATGGGGGAGAGAATGAGAGGACTCGAGCCCCTCATATAATGGTGTTGTTCCAAACTTTCTCTACTGAGTTGATGGAGTGATGTTGTTGCTGCTATGGAGTGTAAGAGTACTACTAGAATGATTAAGCTTATGAGAAAGACTGCTTGAAGGGATGAAATGGAAGGATGAATAGTGAATTTTAAGGAAAGGGTGAAGAAAATGGCCATATTTGGGTCAGTCAGCTGAAGGGGGCATTACAAGTTGACTTCCAATGAGAAGTGTAATGCCTCTGTAGGCTTCAGATGTGGTAATCTTCCAAGGACGTAAGTGATTTGCATGGACATCTATGCACCACACGGACATCCCTGACAATTATTCCTCTACCGACACACAAAACTACCACCAAGTGGAACTAAGGCAGTAGGCTTATGTGGAATTTAGCCTTTGAGTTTGGTTTTTTAAAGTGAATAAGGGAAAAAGAGGAATTTGCATAAGGGGTGTAAATTCGCTCCTATACATTTTTCACCCACTTTAGTGAGCACAAATACTGATGAGTTCTTTGGTAAAGTAGATTGGAGAAGTAGTAGAGCTAGAAATGTATACCTGAACCATCGAGGAAGTAGACCATGATCTAGTGAACTCGAGAGTGCAGGATAAGAAGAGGACTTCACAGCCCCACATAATGATGTAGCTGATGAATGAAAGTGTCTTACAAGCCCATAGACCTACAAGGAGGCAAACCCCAAGATCTCTCACTTGAAGGAAGCCCCATGAAGTAAGTGCCTTACAGGCTTGTAGACCTGCAAGGGAGGTTTCCTCCAAAATCACTCACATGAAGGAAACCAAGAAAAGTGCCTTACAGACCCACAAACCTACAAGGAAGGTGTCCTCCAAGATCTCTCACATGGAGGAAACCCAAGAAAGTTCCCTACAGACCTGAAGACCTATAGGGGAACCACCCCCAAGTTCTCTTGTATGGAGGAAGCTTAGAAGAAGCATCCTATAGGCCTGCAGACCTATAGAGAGGTATCCCCCAAGATCTCTTGCATGGAGGAAACCAAAGGAAGGGGACTCCGCAAAGTTGGAAAGTGGCTTCATAGGCACACCTGCAAAGTGAAAGTGGCCACAAAGGAAAGTAAGTGGATAGTCATGTAGATCATTGATAAATCAGAAATATTTCAAAGGGGTCCTTCAGGAACCCTTCAAAAAAAGAGGGCTCCACTCAAGGGACACACTATTTGAAAAGTGAGGTCTAGCCAAGCTGCCCCCAAGCTAGATGTGAATGAATTAATTTGAAGGAGAAAAGCTTTCAAAGAGGTCCCTTGGGGACCCTTCAAAATGAAAAAGGGGTCCACTCAAGGGATGCTTCTTTTGAAAGACATAAAGAAGAGAGGGGGACCTTAAAAAGAACACACACCTCTAGAATAAGTTATCACTGCCACCAACATACAGGGGAGGAAAACCATACAAGATACTTAGAACATGCAGGATAGAGGCAAGCCTCGATATCACTTGTCATGTGAAGAAAAGGTAGGTGCAACAAAAAACAAATGAGTGATGGAACTTGAATCATGAAGTTGTATTTTTTCCTTCAAGGCCTTACATTCACTAGTGGAATGGCTAGGTACTTGATGGTATGCACATAAAGAATGTTTTTCTTTATCATTTTCATGAGATTTCTTGTGTGTAGGACAATGAAGCATGATTAAGTGAGCTTTTAGAAGCCACAAAAAAATACGCTTTTGCTCAGACAAAGAGTGAGGAGCAAGAAATAAATATTTCTCTTGTGGAGAAAGATTTGAATGCTCACAAGAAGAAGACACATAGGTAGCAGAAAATGGAGGATCTACATGGAGAGTATTACTCCAAAAAAGGGGATCATACTCCTCTATGATATTTCCATCATCTTTCCTACTAGTATTACTAGCATTAACTTCTTTAGTAGAAGCAAGATCATCTTCCTCAGAAGGAGGAGGATCAACATCAAGGATATTACAACTATTGCCACATTACCCTATGATACAAAAGAGTAACCATCTTTGATAGCGAATGAATGAATTTGTAAAGTCTAAGGAACCCCAATCATCACCAAGACATTCATTCTGTTGAGAAGGAGCAGACTCAATATCTCACTTTAGAAGGGTCTTCTTTAGGGATATATATCTCAAGAGTATCCTTTGTAGTAGGTACTATTGGAGTAAACATCAACATAGTGTAAGACACTGAAGGAATAAGAGTAGGCACAATCAAAGCTTGACCGACAACTACCATCTCACATAAGTGCATAGCATCAGGGTCAACCTTGATTGTGACTTATTGATTATTGCAAATGAACTTAATAGATTTATGCAAGGTAGACAGGACTACACCCATAGAATGAATCCACGGTCTACCAAGAAGAAGGTTATAAGGTAACTTTTTTGATATAACATATGCAAGGGTGGGTACAATAATGGGTCCAAGCTACAAAGGTAATAAAATATACCTAGAGCTTGTCGCCCAACATTTTCAAACCCATGAATAACAACAAAAGAAGCATTAAGAGAAAATGAATTAATATTAATCTTAGGCAATAGATTAATGTTGCATACATTGAGGATTGAACTGACATCAACGAGAGTACGTCTAATACCAATTTTATTAATGTTGAATATGATCATTAGAGGATCTGCTTGCTTTTGTGATTTTTGAGGTGGGAGTTCCTATAGATAGAACGTAAAATTCAGAAAATCCACATGAATATAAGCCATCAATGCATCAACATCTACCGGCCTGGTGGAAGAAGGCAAGAGGATCCTTTGCAAGGCTTCCTAAAGCATACCTTGATAAACCCAAGTAGATTGAATCAAGTCCCACTATGAGATCTTAGTTGGAGTAAATCGAGGTTGCTCAAAAAGATCATGATCACTGGGTGCTTTAGTCATAAGTTTAGGTTCTTGAGGAAGACTTGGTTGTTTATTCATTCTATTCTCATAAGTATGGGCTACCGCTCTATAAGAGGGAGCCTTAGAAAGACTAAGGGAATTACTATCAAATGGAACACTATCAATAGAAAAAATCCTTTTAGGAGAAGGAATAGCTAGAGTCACATAAATGATAGGTATCATAAGCCTTTGAGGGGTAGTAGAGACATAGATTACATTTACAGACTCATCACAACTAGTAGAATAATTATTTGAAGACATATTCTCAACATCGATCCAAATAGGATCAAATGTGGAAGGAGATTCAACATTTGTTAATGCATCATCTCTAGAAGAGAGTGCATCAGAACAAATATGAGATTCACCATTCACCAATGCATCATCTCTAGAAGAGAGTGCATTGGAATGGAAAGAAGGTAGAGTAACATTAAGAAAGGTATCAATGATTTCATCTTCTTACAACAAAATATCCTCTGAAACTAGAGGAATTTCATGAGAAGAATCAAAGATACCAAGTGACATGGGAAAATCCAAGTCACCATCACATGCATGAAATGGAATATCATTAAAATTTTGAACAAAATTAAATATTGAGCTAATAAAAGAAGATATTAAATTCATTACAATTTTTTGGTATTTTCTATGTTCGAATAATTCACATTTTTAGAGGTCTTCAAAGAATAATTTGAGGTCATAACTTGTGTCGGTCCCCAAAATTCAATTGCCAAAGGCACTAGTATTTTAGGGACTGAACTAGTTCTCTAGAAGACCTTTCCAATGGTGCAAACGGTTCTGAATTTTGAGCATTGAGTCAAAAGTTATGACCCCACCAAGTAGGGGTAAATAAATTCCTAGTTTTTTGAAAAATACCCTTTTCACGTTAGGTTCACCAAAATTTAAGAGAGGGGGACCAAAAACATTCAAGGCCCTAGGTCATGGAGAGCCAAGAGGAGAAGGCTTCCCTAACTTACCTCAACTTAATGGGTGTGATAGGGAGGGGTTGGAGGAATCACTATCTGATTCATGCTTTGGGTCTTGCTTGCAAGACCTCCTTGGTGTCTTACTTCACCACCTTAACCTATAGGACCTTCTTATTGGTTAGGTTCCCCTAGTTCTCTTTGCCAACCCCACTACCATCACAATTCAACCAACCAAGTCAATCTTGGTGCAATGTCTCCAACTCTTCCTTAGCCCTTAATCCACCCTAAAGGCTATTCTACTCCAAACCTTGAACTCAGCTTTGCAGGGGTGTGGAGAGGTTTCTAACATGTTCTTTCCATCCCATCATGGCTCTGAAGGATCCTCCTAACTCCATCTTGTCATCGCTTCCACCAAACCCTCATTTAGGGTTAAAAAGGCTACTAGCCTAGGAGCCCCAATTAGGTCTCCACTTCTGAGAAAACAGGTTGTCTCTCCTAACTTTCCCAAAGAACTCAGAATCTTTCCTTTGGCTTCTTGGTCCTTGTGCCTACCATTTGAATATTTTAAAGGTCTTAACCCTTAACTGATTGTACACAGGCCTAAACCACAATTTGGAAATAATTAGGTCTTTTTAAGCCATTTTCCTATCCTTCCTGCAACTGTTAGAGATTACTAACACCAGATGGTTAGATGGAGCTTCATCCTACATTCA
This sequence comes from Sequoia sempervirens, assembly GCA_007258455.2. Classification (NCBI taxonomy): domain Eukaryota; kingdom Viridiplantae; phylum Streptophyta; class Pinopsida; order Cupressales; family Cupressaceae; genus Sequoia; species Sequoia sempervirens. The sequence goes on along the minus strand of VDFB02047230.1, from coordinate 311,329,461 downwards.
ATACATTTTCAAGGCTCATGTCAGTCCTCTCCACACTGTGTTTTTCCAAGAGATGAACACCCCTACAACCCAAGTGCTCTGCACTTCTTGTCTTCCCTAGCTGGACTCTTCTTGGCTCGCCTAGGGCAAGACTTTTCCAACAACTCCTATGCTCACACAAACCCTAAATCCTACCATATTTACACACATGGATTCTAGTCACTATTCCCAAAGGTTCGTACAATTTGTATGGTGGGAAAGTGAACTAAATCTCCATTTTCTCAAAACTGTCTGGTTCAGACTAGCAACAGGGTGAAAACAAACTATTTACAAACAGCGATGGAAATTGAATAAAGAAAACTATTAAATGGCACAAAATGCTTGAGAGATTACTACATTACATCCTACATAAAACACAGAGCCATGTTTAATCCATTTAAGCCTCACTTCTATACAAAAATCAGAAACTAACACACAAAACACTATTTTTCCTCCAATTCACAAACTTTCACCACAATACAAATGCTTCCAACCCTGCTCTCAAGTTGAGGCACACCCTATATAGGTCAACCAAAGTAGTTATCCTCCCCTTGGTCAGAAATCTTAGTTACATTATGGAAAAGTTGCAAAATGCACCATTTTGCAACTTTTTCCAATTTCTAGTAAACTAAGAAAAATGAGTTTCTAAACTCATCCACCCTTTCCACTCCTTAACCTACTGATCACTACTGAGCAAGACATACTCTTAAACCTCTAACTCTATCTCAATTTTCAACATGACCTTCATGGTAACACATCAAAAACAAAAAATTCATCCTAGAATTCCTAATTGCCTAGTGTTTCCTAGGTGCTCCTGCACCATTCTCCCCCTCTCTGCACAAACACTAAGGAATGTGAGGAGAGATCAGTGACACATCAATGCCCTGCTTCTTAAACTAAGCTTGATCTACCCATGTAGCCTCAGACTCTGGCTTGTCCTTCCACTTGATGAGGTGCTCCATGTACACTTTATGCCTTGTAGATTTCTTCACCCTTGACTCCAAGATCCTTTCTGCCTGAAGCTTGTCTTGAGTAGGTAAGGCTATGTTGCTTACATCCTTGAAGATATCCCTACTGTTCTGATCCATGTCATTGACTGTTTCCTTATATCTAATCAGATCAGCTACATTGAACACTGGAGAGATGCCTAAATCTGTAGGTAATTCCACCTTGTAGGCATTCTTCCCATATTTGGCTAATACCTTACATGGTCCCACTCTTTTCATCTACAATTTGGTTGATATTCCCTTCTACAACCTAGATTTTTTGAGGTGGACCATAACATAGTCTCCTACTACAAATTGTAGATCCTTTCTAGATAAATCCACCTTCTCTTTCAAATTTTGAGTAGCCTCAGTGACTGTCTTCTTCACCTGCTTCTGAATCTCCTTCATGGTCTGAGAGAAATCCTCTGCATGACCACTCCTATGCTCTATAGCTCCTAGATCCCTAAGCTCACACACACCTCTTGGGTGCATTCCATACACTATTTCAAAAGGACTCTTCCCTGTAGTTCTCTTCACACGGTCATTGTATGCATACTCAACCTGTGATATGACCTGTAACGCTGAAAATGAAACAAGCTTTTGCACAATAGACAACAAGAATCAAGATTAGAAGCACACATGCATACAATACTAAATCTAACATGCAAATTCATACGTTAAGCAACAAAGAACATGGGAAAGTAAAACGTGATTAAAACTAGAACAATCTCACCAATTTTCAAACGTATTTCCATGAATTATCTTGATTGCCCTTCTCCATTTTGCTTGTATAGTATAATTACCCTCAGATTTTCAAGTTTGTGCAAGTATAGCCTATTGATAAAGATTAGCAAAATATCGAAGATTCAAGACAAAAGTGCTCTCAAAAGTTATCAAATTCGCGAGAGAGATTTCGAGAGAGATTGGAATGAAGAATGACAAATCAATTTATAGAAAATTGATTATTCAAACGACAGGCCAAGATTGAAAGATCAACGGACGGTTGAGATTGACTGATTAGACATGCATTTAGATAACTGATAGAAGTGACATGAGTGATTCGAATTAGAAAATAGAATTAAAGATTAAATGAATGATTTAATCTTCAGTTCGGAATTCGAAAACATAAGAAATATCTTTGCATGACAAAGATAAAGATTGATTATAATGACTCTCTGTTCGAATGCACGCACAACATTTAATTAATTAAATAAGAATATTTAATTAATATGCATGTACACACAAATGAGTTAGAATTGGAGGATTGAATGGTTAGACGAAGAGATTACTCGAAGACGCCACTCAAACATTAAATCAATAGTTAACTGAACGATTAAAATAGATGTCGAGTTGAGTAAAAGTGAATATTTTAGATAACTCACATAATTATCTAAAATATAGAAGAATGTGTTAAAATAGAATTAATGAATTAATTAATTCATTTAATTCAAGAGACAATATTCGAAGGATAATTAAATAAATAATATTTATTTAATCAAATGATGAAGAGATTTTAAATGAATAATTAAATAAATTATGACTTTATTTAATTATAGTTGAAGTATGATAAAGAGTAAATTAAATAAGAATTTATTTAATTTGACAAGATGAATAAGGTTAATTAGTAAAATAATTAAATAAAAAGCGTTTATTTAATTAATCAGATAGAATAAAGAAAAGTGTGAATTAATTAAATAATTAAGATTATTTAATTAATAGAAGAAATAAAAGAAGATGAATTAATTAAATAATTAAGATTATTTAATCAATAGAAGAATTAATGTTAAGGTGAATTAATTAAATAATTAAGATTATTTAATCAATAGAAGAATTAATGTTAAGGTGAATTAATTAAATAATTAAGATTATTTAATCAATAGAAGAATTAATGTTAAGATGAATTAATTAAATAATTAAGATTATTTAATTATGACCATGAAGAATAAGAATTATGAAGAATATTGAAGTCGCAGGCCTAAACCAAATTTTGGTGTCTACATGACCAAGTCCTATGTCTGTCCATACTCTTTGGTTAGGCATCCTAGAAGGTTACCTAACACCCTATTAACCACCTCTATTTTTCCATCGGTCTAAGGATGGTAAGCTGATCCAAAAGATAGGTTGGTACCTAATCTGCTCCATAGAGTCTTCCAAAAATGACTCATGAACTTCACATCCCTGTCTGATACAATGCTCAAAGGAAATCCATGGATCCTTACGATTTCCTTGAAGAAAAGGTGAGCAATGTAGCTAGCATCATGTGTGGTATTGCAAGAATAAAATGACTCATTTTGCTAAACCTATCTACCACCACATAGACACTATCAAACCCTGTTTTAGTTTTGGGGAGTCCTACCACAAAGTCCATGCTAATACATTCCCGTGGTCTATTGGGAATGGGTAGAGGTTGATACAAACCTGCATTACTAGCTCCCCCTTTGGCTTTCATAGAAAATACAAACTGCTCCACATACCTCCTAACATCCCTTGGCAACTTGGGCCAATAGTAGAACCTTTGCACTAGTTCCATAGTCTTGTTGATGCCAAAATGACCACTAAGACTACCATTGTGCTTCTTCTAGATGAGTTTCTCTCTCATTGATCCTCTTGGAACACAAAACTGATTTCCCTTGAATAACAATCTACTTTGCAATGTATACTCCGAGTATTGACTATGAAAGTGATTCTCAAAATCAGAACATACCTTGTATGCTTCCGAGAAATCTTCATCTTCCCCATAGAGATCCTTGAAACTCTCTACCCCAATGCTTTTTATCTCTATCTCCTGCATTGTCAGCAACCTTCTACTTAGTGCATCTATCACCTTGTTCAACTGTCCCTTCTTGTGCTTGATGGTGAAAGTGAAAGCTTGAAGATACTCCATCTACTTCAAATGTCTATTGCTCAATTTCTCTTGAGTGTTGATGTAGCTAAGTGCTTAATTGTCAGTAAACACTACAAACTATATAGGTAGGAGATAATGCCTCCACTTCCTAAGTGACTGTACTAAAGCATATAATTCCAAGTCATAAGTAGAATACTTCTGTTTAGCTTCATTGAGATTTTCACTAAAGAAAGTTATAGGCCTGTCTTCTTGGCTTAGCACTCCTCCTACTGCAATTCCACTAGCATCACATTCCACAGTAAACAACTTGTCAAAATTAGGTAATAAAAGAATAGGTTGAGTTGCCACTTCTTGTTTTAGTTTCTCAAAACCTTTCTCAGCTTCTTGAGTCCACTTAAACTTAGTCTTTATGCCACCTTTGATTGTATCTAGGACTGGTGCACATATGCCACTAAAGTTTCTTATAAACTTTCTATAAAACTGAGCCAATCCATGAAAACTTCTTACCTCTGTCCCAGTGGTTGGTGTAGGCTAGTTTAGGATAGCTTCCACCTTGCTTGGATCCATCTTCAATGATCCTTGGGATACTAGAAAACCCCAAATACACAAGCTCCTATTTGAAGAACTCACATTTCTCTAGGTTGATGGCTAACTTCTCCTCTTGCAATCTTCTAAGAACCAACTCCACATTCTTTAGATGTTCTTCTATTGTCTTACTAAAAATGAGTATATCATCAAGGTATACCACCACAAATATCCTTGTAAAGTCTTTGAGCACTTCATTCATGAGCCTCATGAATGTGCTAGGGGAATTAGAGAGGCCAAATGGCATAACTCTCCACTCATACAACCCATCATTTGTCTTAAAGGTTGTCTTCCACTCATCTCCATCCTTGATTCTGATCTGGTGGTATCCACTTTTGAGATCCAACTTGGTAAAATATTGAGCTCCTCCAAGACAATCCATCAAGTCCTCAATCCTAGGAATAGGGAACCTATACCTGATTGTGATTCTATTTATTACTCTTGAATTAGTGCATAACCTCCACTTTCCTCCTTTTTTGGTTGCTAAGACCACTGGTACGGCACATGGGCTGATGCTCTTCCTAATCAATCCTTGATCTAACAACTCCTCCACTTGTCTAGCTACCTCTAGGTTCTGATCCGATGTGAGCTTATAAGCTTCTTTATTTGGCAATGAAGCTCCTGGTATGAAGTCAATTTGATGGCTAATGGCTCTGTTTGGAGGTAATATTGTTGGTGTTCCATCACTGACTATGTCTTTGAACTCTTCTAACAACTTTTGGACTGCTCTGGGTATGACTGTTTTCTCAGTCTTGTCCTCTTCCTTGGGTTGCACCATGACCACATATCCTTCACCTCCTTGATGGAGGTTGTTAATGAACTCTTTTCCACTGCTTAATAAGACACTAGGGGTCTTTGACTATCCTTCTTCCTCATTTGACAGTAACTGCAACTTGAATGTTTTTCCATCCTTTTTGAATGAGATAGTATCTTCCTTTCCATCATAGATGGCACCTCTGTCATACTGCCATGGTCTGCCCAATAGAAGATGTAATGCATCCATGGGTAATACATCACAAATCAACTTGTCCTTGTATCCTCCAATGGAGAACTCCACCGTTGTCTACTCATTTACAAGAACACTCTGCCCTTTGTTCAACCATGTCACCTTGTAAGGATTAGTGTGGGTTACCTTCTCCAACTTCAACTTCCTCACTTCCTCCTCAGAGATTATGTTATTAGTAGACCCTGAGTCCACTATAACCCTACACACCTTTCCAAGTATTTTGCATCTTGCCCTGAATAAGGCTCTCCTTTGCTTTGGCTCTTCCTTGACTGGTTGTCTGATCAAAACTCTTCTAAACATTAGATTCTCCCCCACTTCTGATTCAATGTGACTAACCTCTAGTGATTTGGTACTCATGGTGTTCTCTTGTGCATATGCCACTCTCTTCTCAGTATTTGATAAAGATGCTTTCTCTGAGCACCTATAAGCTAGATGACCTACTTGACCACAATTGTAACACTTCATACTAGCAAAGTATGAGTTACTTCTATCTGCTCCTCTTCCTCTATTTGAACCTCCTTGAGGTCCTCTACCTCTTCCATAGCCTCCTCTAGAAGTTGTTTCACCTCCATGCTCAGTAAGTTTTGACTCTCCCTGATTTCTTTGTTTAGTTCCTCTACCTTAGTATCCACCTCTATGTCCTCTTTGATCTTTGCCTTTTCCTCTGCTCTTAGAAGTATGTTCTTGTTTCCTCTTACTCCTCTCTTCAATTTTTATAGCCAATTGATAGCATTGGTGCACCATTTTGGATCTTAGAAGAGTCATCTCCTCTTGAATGTTCCACTTCAAGCCATTAAGATACCTAGCCACCTTGAGACTTTCATCCTCTATAACATTAGACCTCATACAAAGTTTTTGAAACTCCTCAGTATAAGAGTTCACATCTTGGTCTCTTTGCCTCAAGTCTGTCTTTTCTTTTGCAATTGAATCTCATAATCAACATGCATGTATGCTTCTCACTTTGGCAACCATTTCCTTCCAAGTAGAGATAGGCTGCTTGCCTTCCTTTTTCCTCTCTATCTGAATGAACTTCCACCATGTCAAGGCAGAACCTCTCAATCTTGATTTGGCCACCTTTACCTTCTGTGCTTTAGTGACTCCATCACATTCAAAATGGTTTTCCATTCCCTCTATCCAATCCATGACCAGATCAACTTCCATTTTTCCACTAAAAAGTGGTATGCCTTCAAGTGATTTTACACTCAAAGCCTTCAATGCTTTCAAGAAAGGTTCTTCTTTCAAAATAGGGTCAAGTTCAAGGGTCTTGTCTTCCTCTGCAACCTCTTCTTCCTTTGGTACCCTTCCTTCCAACTGCACGTTCCTCATTGCTTGCTCAAGTTGGGCTATTATTTCCCTCAATATCCTATTGTCTTCCTCCTGTTCTTCAACCATCTTGGCCAATTCTACATTTGTCACCATGATGGTAGAACCACTAGACTCAAACTTAGACATACAATAGTCAATCCCAAATCTTTTGCTTGCTCTGATACCAATCTGATAGGGAGGGGTTGGAGGAATCACTATCTGATTCTTGCTCTGGGTCTTGCTTGCAAGACCTCCTTGGTGTCTTACTTCACCACCTTACCTATAGGACTTTCTTATTGGTTAGGCTCCCTTGGTTCTCTTTTCCAACCCCACTACCATCACAATTCAACCAACCAAGTCAATCTTGGTGCAATGTCTCCAACTCTTCCTTAGCCCTTAATCCACCCTAAAGGCTATTCTACTCCAAACCTTGAACTCAACTTTGTAGGGGTGTGGAGAGCTTTCTAATAGGTTCTTTCCATCCCATCATGTCTCTAAAGGATCCTCCTAACTCCATCTTGTCATCGCTTCCACCAAACCCTCATTTAGGGTTAAAAAGGCTACTAGCCTAGGAGCCCCAATTAGGTCTCCACTTCCAAGAAAATAGGTTGTCTCTCCTAACTTTCCCAAAGAACTCAAAATCTTTCCTTTGGCTTCTTGGTCCTTATGCCTACCATTTGAAGATTTTAAAGGTCTTAACCCTTAACTGATCGTACATAGGCCTAAACCACAATTTGGCAATAATTAGGTTTTTTAAGCCATTTTCCTGTCCTTCCTACAACTGTTAGAGATTACTAACACTAGACAGTTAGATGGAGCTCCCTCCTGCATTCAATACCTTGTCAAGGCTCATGTTAGTCCTCTCCACACTTTGTTTTTCCAAGAGATGAACACCCCTACAACCCAAGTGCTTTGCACTTCTTGTCTTCCCTAGCCAGACTCTTCCTAGCTCGCCTAGGGCAAGACTTTTCCAATAGCTCCTATGCTCACACAAACCGTAAATCCTACCATATTTACACACATGGAGTCTAGTCACTATTCCCAAAGGGCCGTACAATTTGTATGGTGGGAAGGTGAACTAAATCTCCATTTTCTCAAAATTGTCTAGTTCAAACTAGCAACAGGGTGAAAACAAACTATTTACAAGCAGCGATGGAAATTGAATAAAGAAGACTATTAAATGGCACACAATGCTTGAGAGATTACTACATTACATCCTACATAAAACACAGAGCCATGGTTAATCCATTTAAGCCTCACTTCTATACAAAAATCAGAAAATAACACACAAAACATTATTTTTCCTTCAATTCACAAACTTTCACCACAATACGAATGCTTCCAACCCTGCTCTCAGGTTGAGGCACACCCTATATAGGTCAACCAAAGTAGTTATCCTCCTCTTGGTCGGACATGTCAATTACATTGTGGAAAAGTTGCAAAATGCACCATTTTGCAACTTTTTCCAATTTCTAGTAAACTAAGAAAAATGAGTTTCTAAACTCATCCACCCTTTCCACTCCTTAACCTATTGATCACTACTGAGCAAGAAATACTCTTAAACCTCTAACTCTATCTCAATGGTCAACATGAGCTTCATGGTAACACATCAAAAACAAAAAATTCATCCTAGACTTCCTAATTGCCTAGTGTTTCCTAGGTGCTCCTGCACCAGGGTGTTAGGAAATCCAGGACGAGAATGATGAGGACTATAAAGCCTCTAAATAACTCTATAGATCAGAAACAAAAAATGAGGCTAGGTAAGCCAGTTTTTGGGATTAACTCTATGCCTCAATAAGCTCTCTGCTCAAGGACAAAAGTGTGGTTCTGGGATGACAGCATGACACACTAGCGTCTCTCAATGTATTGGAATCTGTACGACCAAAGGACTAAAGAAGCAAGGTAAAATGCTAGAAAATAGACTAACAACCTAGATAACTACTTTGAAAGGACCAAAACAAAGCTATGAAGTAGGCAAGATATGTATGAATATGGTAAATCAAATAAACAAGAGTTAGGATGACAAGAATAACCTCACAAAGCTACTCGTTCGTGAGCTAACTCCAAGCCACACGTCCACCTACACACAATGAGGGGAAAATTTTTGGGTGGTTGTATAGGGGCTTGCCTTAGTTAGACCCCTATTTAGGAATTTCCACCTCCATGGACAACCAAGAAAGTGATAATGGAGAAATAGTATGATAAAGAAAGCAATAAAGTAAAGAAAACTAAAACACTACAAACAGTAATGTGCCACTCAACCAAATTATAGAGGAGAGTTGAGTAGAAAGCTTACCACCTCCACCAAGAGCACTCAAGGCTAATGGGGGAGAGAATGAAAGGACTCAAACCCTTGTTGCAATGGTGTTGTTCCACACTTGCTCTACTAAGTAGATGGAGTGATGTTGTTGCAACTATGGAGTGCAAGAGTGTTGCTAGAATGCAAGGAATGAATGCTAGAATGCTTAAACTTGTGAGAAAGATTGCTTGAAGGGATTAAATGGAAGGATGAATAGTGAATTTGAAGGAGAGAGTGAGGAAAACCACCATCTTTAGGTTAGTCAACCGAAGGGGGTGTTACAAGTCGAATTCTAATGAGAAGTGTAATGCCTCTATAGGCTCCAGACACAAGAATTTTTCAAGGACATAAGCATGTTGCACAAGTGTCCCTGACAATTATTCCTCTTCCGACACACAAAACATCTGCCAAGTGGAACAAAGGTAGCAGGCTTATGTGGAATTTAGCCTTCATGTTTAGCTTTCTAAAGTGAATAAGGGGAAAAGGGGAATTTGCATAGGGGGTGCAAATTCGCTCCTGCACAACAAGAAACATTAAAAATACATAACAAGGATATAAACATACCAAACAACACAAAATGTGGAATTTGGATTAAGGACTAGGCTAGGAAAAAGAGGACTAAATGGTTTTGTAAAACATGCTAAAAGAACACACACAAAAATATGGACAAGTGTCAAAATTGTTAGGTATGCAGTTTTTGACCTTATAGTGGGTAATTTCCTACTAGCTCATAATCTTTGCCAAATTAACTTGGTATCTTGTGTTTTTACCAAAACTGGGCAACAATTTAAGAAATATCTTTTACTTCTAAATACTTTATTTTTCAACCTACCTTATTTTCTACACTTGAAATTTAAAAATTTGTCGAGTACAGTTGCACTGAAGATTTTACAAATTAAAGATTCAAAGGATAATCAACATGAAATAATACGATCACAAATCAAGTTGTAAGTTTTAATTGGTTGAGAATTTGAGAATTATTGAGACTCTTGGCTACTATATATTAGTGATGTCACCCTCCTACATAGTAATTTCCTTTTGATTTTTGTATTCATGTTACAAACTCAACCAAGATGTTAAATATTAGTATGCACGATAAAATAATAAAATAATCATTATTAATTAGTCCATACAATACTCTAGTTTAACCTACCTCAACCATTGGATCATGCATTAATAACATAAAGATTTTTTTTTTAAATAAATAAAATGTGCATATTAATTTTTTATCAATAAAATGAGAAAATAAAATATATATCAAAGCCTCAACATATAAGAAGCCATATATCACAATAGAAATCAAGAAAATTTCTATAGAATCCTTGTACAATCTATACCAATGGTGAATAAAAAAAAATAGATACATAAAAGGATTATAAAAAGGCCCCAAGCTATGGTAACTATAAAACAAACCCACATAGAAGTTAATTAATTAATTTTAATGAAACAATAGCTATCAACCACAACGCATAAATTAGGGATAAAAGAAAAAATAGAAGGATAATAATTATTGCAACCATAATTTTAGGAATCATTAGATGCATGAACAGGAAAAAGACATACAAATTTGAAGACTTTTCTAGACATAGAAATTATAGTATTGTATATGCATAAAATTGGTCATGTCTAATTAATCCTGACATTTAATTAAATATTTATTATTTAATTAATTTCTCTAAAGTCCTCTACATATGATTAAATTTAATTAATTTAATTATATTGTTCATTCACTTTATTCTTCCACCTTTATTAAATAAATTCACTTTATTTAATTATTTCACATTTATATGTCCATTTAATTAATTAAATAAATACCCTTTATTTATCTTAATTAATTATCATCTTTTGAATTTAATTAAGTCTTTTGATTTAATTAAATTTAAATATTTTATTTCTCCTATTCAAATATTTCTTCTAATTAATTAAATATTTTATTTAATTAATTTCATCTACATGTTATTTCCTAAAAAATTAATTAAATATCTTTATTTAATTAATGTCCTTCGTATCTTTTCAAATCATAATTAAATATTTTATTTAATTATGAAATCTTTTATTATTCTTCAAATCTTAATTAAATGATTATTTAATTGAGAAAAATCTCCATGTCACCCATAAATAAATAATTGAATTTATAATTCATTATTTATCTTCTTAAATCTTTCCAAAATCCTCTAAAAAGATGATTTTTATCATCTTATCTCTTCCATGAAAGAGGAAACAAATCCTGCTTTATTTCTTTCTTCTATTTTTCTCTCCAGTCTTCTCCATCTTTGATTGGTCGATCTGTCAGGATTATCACAACCATTGATCGCATCATCCAATCACAATCCTTTGAAAGCTCTATAAATATGCCTGCATATCCACGCATTTGTTCTATTAGGCGATATGCAATTGGAGAATAGTTGCATTCAGTTAGCATTTATTATTAGAATTAAGAGCATTCATAATCATAGTTTATTTATCAAGTGATCATAGCAATTTGCAATCATGCATCATTTAATCAGCATAATCATATCTTAGCATAACATTCATCCATCATCTACAATCTCATTCTCTGGGAGGACTGTTTGTTGAGCCCAAAAAAATCTAAGAGCAACAACTAGTATCAACAAAATTACTGGAGATAGAGGATGATAGGATGACATCAAGGGAAAAAAACTAATTTTGCACTTCTTTTATTTCATTTTCTGTTTTGATATAATGTTCTATCAGTGTGTTTGATCTTCTTTAATTTTCTTTTAACTTGCACATTTAATCAAACACACATTGTTGGAACCCACCGTGGGGCCTTGCCCCATTTTTAACATCTACTTGTAGGTTTTCTAATAGGATTTCACATTCTAAAGTTTGGCTTTTAGGAAAAATTTGTGCTTTAGGACATCCGTCAAATATTTCAGCACACACAAAAAAACTTTTAGCACATCTGCAAACTATTTTAGCGCTTCTACAGGTCTTTTGGTGCATCTGGGAATTGTTTCAATGCATCTGAAGATTACTTTAGCACATATAGGGAACAAAATGGGGCATACATTTAGTTGAATTCATTAAAATTTTCTTTAAAAAATTGCATTTTTAGATTGGTGTATTTAGGATTTCTTTTAGTGCATTTAAGGTTTTCTTCAGCGCTTCTGATGTTTATTTTAGCACATTGACTAGTTGTTTTGCGCATGTGTATGTCTTTTAGCACATCTAGGTTGTAACTAAACAAGGTTCTGAGTCTGACGCCTTCCGCAGACACGACCTCTTTCTGACTTAAAAAGAACCAATCTAGAATAGTCACATTTAGTTTTAAAAAGAAGCAATCTAGGATAGTCATCACACAATGATTTTTTGCAGTTAAAATGAATAACTTGTTTTAGTGAAGCAATTATCTTCACATAGTTTAGATCATTGTGATTTGGGCTCTAAAAAGAACACTATTTGTTTTTTCTATGGCAATAGGTCTATGCTCTCCCCTTAACTAGGTGATCAGAATACCATAACTGCCTTTTTAATTCATGCAATTTTACATGCTTTCTTAAATCTTTTAGAGGGCCTGCTCTTGTGGGAAAAAGTACTCACCCAAGAGGAATGACCTAAGTGGGAACAACTAAAGTCAAGTTTTCCAAACCACTATAATCAAAAGCGAATTCGAGGAAAGTCCACCATCCGACACTAGTGTGCAAGATAACCATCCCCAAAGCCTGTGTTCTAAAGGTTGGGAGGTCTCCTGAGGGAGTATATCATTTGCTGCACCGAACGAAAACCCTTACTAAGAATCTAGTGTAGAAGTCAGCCCAGTCAATAGCCAAACATTATAATACTCATGGTGTAAGGGGAGGGAAGAATCTATCCGCAAGATACTCACCATATAACTACCAAGGATCATTTGCTTAGGGGATCTGGTATCCACTTCCATCACTCTAAGTACGCGCCTGGAAAAGAAAAAAAAGAAGGTACCCCTTTAGGGGTGACATGGTTGTGAATCGATGTAGTTCTAAGATGTGGTTTGTGGTTATTATGATGACCTACTTGAGTACTAAGAGTGAGTCTGCTTGAAGTGTTTATTTGTGCAAAAACTAGTGGAAATATTTTGAACATAGACTCGATGTTTAGAATAGGGCTTACAAAAAAAAACTATTTTCATAGTGTTTGATGTGTTCTCCTCACATTAAATTAGATTAAGATCATCCAAGAAAGCACTAAATATTTCATTGAATGAACCTTTCTACCAGAAATATGAGTTTCTACCATCATTGGACTAGCTACATCCCCGATATCTTCTATGCTTAGAGATTGGAAATCCACCAAGTTTGTTAGGAAGTCAATTTCCAATAGGATCAAGAAACCTAGGAAACATTTAGGTTACAAAAAGACTTTGCAACAAAGAAAATTCCCTTACAAGAGTCAAAATGTCTTGCTTCACTATAGTGAATTCCTTCATAGGTACCAAGATTTTGTTAGGGGATTTATTGACGAGTATGTTGTAGAGCCTTTCTATTCCCGAGCCTATTTCCAATGAAGAGCTCTATCTCAATGGTAGAATAACAATCAGTCTCTTGAGTTTGATTTCATACCGAAACCCTCAATTGAATATCCCACTCATCCCAACCAAATCATTCGCTGATCTTGGAAACAAACTAGGCTATTTGATACACTTATCATTTTTTGAGACTGGGATCAAATCTCAAAAAGTGCATCTCTTCAAACAAGTTTCTGATTATTGATTCAACTTCCCCAATAGGATTCTGATATCCTTTCATCTTGGAAGCCACAAATCAAGAGTTAGGAAATTCTTTGATCAAATCATAGGATTTTTATCTTATCATATCAAGACATCATCATTTTTGCACTTCTCAAACTTGTGATCTAAGTTTACAAGAACATTTCAAAATCATATGCCTATTTTTACAAGATCTCAATACAATAAGCTAAAAGAGTACATTCAACAAGAAGATCATCCCTGAATAACTCAAGAAGAAGGTGAGAGTAATAATCCCCTTTTCAACAACATGGATACAAGAGAAGAAAATCCATTCCCTTTCAACAAATATAGGGACATGAGCATAACTCCTATAGATAGTGATGATGAATTAGAGGATGAACGTCACCTTAGAGAGGTCGAATAAGATCCCAAATTTCACAAAGCCTTAGAAAATATCTTGCAACGTGATAAAGAGAAGTATTTCCTCTATCTAGCTGACAAAGGAGCTAAATTGCCTCATGATTTTGATATTGAGAACTCAAAGAGAAATCCTGAAGAAACACCCCTGTCTGATCTTAGTGCTTTGTCTCAAAAAATTAAGGCACTTCAAGGAAAAATTAAAGATCTACAAGGGGGAGCCACAACAAAGAGGTATGCTCTTGATAACATATGTCCTTATCCTTTTGACCGACGTCTTAACATGGTTCCATTTCCAAAGCATTGTGAGATTCCAAAATCTGACCATTATAATGGGAAATTGGATCCAATAGATCATGTCAAAGACTTCTGAAACATGACTTTAGAATTTTCTCATGAGGACACTTAAAGCATTTGTTTCCTAGGAATCTTGGAGGCCAATCTGTGGAATGGCTATCAAAAATCACAACTCTTGTCATGATGTTTGAGGAATTAATCAACCAATTCATATCACAACATTCCTACAACATCCAACATCAAATCACTATGTTGGATCTCTGCAAAGCTAAGCAAAAACTTGGTGAACCTTTCATTACTTTTCTTCAAAGATGGAGAGATTGTTCGCTAGATATTCATGTCCTATTCCTAAAAAGGAAAAGATGGACATCTTCATCAATAGCTTAGATCCATAAATGAGCTATAGTTTGAATTTACATTGTCATCCCTCTTTTGAGAAACTAATTGATAATGCCATAACCATTGAGGGTGCTTTGGTCAAGAGAGGGATACTTAAAATTGATAAGGATAATCCTAGCTCTTCAAATCACCAGAACAACAATGACAAATCTAGGTTTTGGACTTGCAACAAAAATGTGGTGAATGATGGTGTTGTAGATGCAAATCATGTCTCAACTAAGCCATTTATTCTTAGTACTCTAAATGCTCCTCACAAGAATAACTATAACAACATCAATCATGTCACAAATCAAGGAAACAATCCTCCTCTACAGAACAATGTGAATCAAACTTCTACTCCCAATCAAGGGAATGTCAACAATAAAGGTTACTATGGAAATAATAATAACAATACCTTAGGAAATGCCTCAAACACAAATCCACAATGATCTTCATTCTTCTCTAGTAGAATAACTTTTACTCCACTGGGTCAATCTTTAGAATCTACATTCAAAGAGTTGATGGCTAATAATGTCCTTTACCACCTCAACGCAACTTCAAACCCAGTGTGAAGCCTTCATCATGGAATGATGCATACTATTGCGATTATCATCGGTGCAAGGGCCATCACACGAATAATTGTCAAGCCCTAAAAAATGTCGTCCAAGACTTAATCGAAAATGGCACTACCACAATAGAAGGACACCAATAATCAAACGAAGACTGCCAAGCTTTTTACAACCCTTTTCCCAACTATCAAAAGGGTGAGTCTTCTGGAAAAATTGTGAATCATATCAACAATAATATAATCAACCATATCTACACTGACAACGAGTAGGTCAATGTTATAAAAGTTAAGGAAAAGATGGAATATAGACAAGTCAACGCAACAACAAGGGCACAAGCTAAAGTTTTCTTAAAGGGAACTTCTTGAAAATATATTGTACCCTTGCCTCAACATCAATATGACTTAATCAATCAACTTAGAAAAAATCCTACTCACATTTCTATCTTAGAACTCGTGAAGATTTCCCCAACACACAAGGAAATTCTAGAAAAGGCCCTCGTTGAAACAATTATATCCACTGATCTGGATGTGGACCGATTTCAAGCCATGGTGGGACACTTTTCCTCACCCACATGCCTCTCATTCTCTGAGAAAGATGATGTTTCCATGACTCATCCTCATAATTCATCACTATACTTAGAGAGTCATGATCCACAAGTTTCATATCAGACGCGTACTAATAGATGGAGGGGCTGGGTTGAACATATGTACCATGAAGTTAGTTCAAGCTTTAGGATTTTGTGAGGACTCCATTGATCCCAAAAGAAAGATCACTATTAAATCCTACAATGATGAGGAAAGAGCATCCAAGGGCTCAATCATGTTTCTGATCAGAGTGGGACCTGTTATCAAGAATACTTTTTTTCAAGTATTAGACCGTGATCTTGCATACAACATCTTGTTGGGTCATCCTTGGATCCAAGAAATGCAAGTTGTCCTGTCCACATATCATCAATGTATTAAGTTTCCTTATGACAAATAGGAGATCACAATACCAACTAATAATTCAAATAGTTAGACTTGTGCCAACATCAAAGCTAGTCAAGACACTTTGGTTCCCAACAATCGAGAAGCTCTTGCTAGTACTTCTCCCAAAGTTGATACACAAATCATTCAATTAACCAAAAGCTTTGAAAAACAACTATGGTTCAAGGACAATGGAGTTGGGGATTACTCTCTCTGTCTTGCTAATCTACCTACATCACCTCAGTCACATGGGCAACCTTCTATCACACAACAATAGATATTTGTAGCATCAACATCAATGCAACCAGCAACAGAGCCAAGTACACTATTTAATGGATGATTTATCAAAGGAAAACTCCCCATGGAAGATCCTGAGGATAGAGAAGTTCTAAATTATCTCTATAAATATGAAGACAAAATAGTCCTCAATGTCAAAATACCAACTGATCAATATGGTAAAGGGTATTCAATCATGCAGAAGATAGGCTATGATGGTAATGGTCCTATCAGAAAGAGAAAAGGAGTAGTTGAACCTATTCACCTTCCAGGACTTGCTGTAAAAGATAAAATAGGACTAGGCTATGATACTAACTCAAAATAAATAACATCCAAGAAGTTGCATGATACTGTCCTCACATTGCAAGAAGGCTTTGATACAAGAGAAGCATGTTTGACAACAATTCAAAATTTCATGGATAATAACACTGACGCAAACTTTGGTGAATACGAGTGGGACACCATCTACAATGATGAGTTTTGGAGGGACAAAAAGGTTGATGTGATACAATATTATACCCCAACTCTAATCGAAGGTGAAGGTTCAGGGTTTTGTTGTGCAATTTTCACACACATGCCCCACCAGAGGCGGGGACCCTCTTTTTTTCTTTTGCATCTCTGCCTCTTGGCTTGGTCAAATTTTGGTTTTACTCTTCTTGGGAGGTTATTTTTGGATTAAGTCTAGACTGGGTTTGATGAGGACAATATTTTGAGGCTCTAGTGAAATTCGTCTATCTTGGAATTTGAAAATGGGGATTTTGAAGTGAATTTTCAATGTTATATATAAATCTTTTTTGCTCCTGTGGATAGAGGACAAAAAATTAGCCTGGGTTGCTTTTTGAAGTTTTTGAAAATTCCTTCTAGAAAAAAAAGTTATGTAGTTTAGGGGATTTTGACCCTACAAGGAATTTGGGGATTTCCTCCCCTAAAGGAAAATCCGAATGCGGAAAATTCCAAGACCCCCTCAAAGTCCCAAAATTTTCCAAAATGGATTTTTTTTTGCACCCATGGATAGAGGACAAAAAATTAGGAAAGGTTGTTTTTTGAACATTTTGAAAATTCCTTCTAGAAAAAATGTTATGGAGTTTAGGAGATTTTGACCCTGTAGGGAATTGGGGGATTTCCATCCCCGAAGGAAATCCTCAGAATTTCCATTTTTGGAAAATTCCAAGACTTAAAAAACTCCAAAATTTTCAAAATTCAAATTCTTTGTCCTAATTATTTTCCAAAAATGAAGATTTCTAGAAAATAATTTTTCCAAAAAAATGAAAAATTTTCAAAATGAAATTTTTTTTCTCCCAAAATGTAAAATTTTTTTCCCTTGAAATTTTAAAATGTTCCTCAAAATGAAATCTTTGAGATGGAGAAAAAAATTTGAAAATAAAAAATTTCCCAATTAAATAAATCAAAAGGGGAACTTGCATATGAATCAAAAGGGGAGATGGATTTTTAACATGTGAGCTACTAATGATGATATCTATTTTTCACGATTAAATAAATCAAAAGGGGAACTTGCATATGAATTCGTGCCAAAAGGGGAAATATGGAAGAGTTCAATTGAAATTTTAAAAGTGGGGCCTGCATATGAATCCATGCCCAAACTGTCTACAACTGGAAGGAGTTTCTAGAAGACATGTGAAGTTGATTTCATCATCCAATCAGAATTTTCATTAATGACAAGCTGGCATAATATTGTTTTTCTCATTGTTCCATAATGTAACTATTTTATACAATTGGATGATGATGTACCATGAGCTCCCAAATTAAATGTAACAGCTTGATGTTTCTAGAAGTGCAATTGCAACCATTAGATGAATTAAATCCTAGCCATTGATTCAAAATGTAATTTTCTATAAAAGGCCAGTTCCTTCTCATTTGTAAAAGGAGACTAGGTTAGAATAGCTAGTTTGAGGCTATAAAAAGCCAGAATTGGCTAAGTTAGAGAAGTCAGTAGGTGTAGGAGAGAGAAGAGACTAGAAATTGTTATGTAATGTTGGAGAAGTTAATGCAATTGGATTGTTGATTTGGCAAGCTTTGTGTTACACTTTGAGAGTTTATGGTTTCTTGTTCTCAATTCTCAACGTTAGATGTTAGATTTCAATTCTTTTGCAATAATGGTAAAATGTTAATGATGTTGATCGATCTCCAGTCCATACTTTTAGCGATTTGTTGATTGTAAGTTGTGTAAAGTTAGTTTGGGCCTTATTTTGTGCTAAGTTCAACTGTGGATGCTTGTTTACATTGTGCCAGTTATTGGGAATGTGGATGAATATTCATAGTATGAAAATATTTAGTTTCCTTAGAAGATTGCATCATTTTTGTGGAGTTGTAGGCTTTCCCTTGATCAAACAGAGATTGGTTTAATTGGGTGTGTATATGTTTAATTGTTAATCTAAATGAAAACATAAAAACACTAAATGAAACATTAATCTAAAGAAATTGAAAACAAATTAACAAACAAAATCTTCAGAACCGTCCCATTTTCCTCTATCTACAGTGATTATTTTGAAGCTTTTGCTCTCAGATTGTGTAAGCTAGGCTTCCTTCAAATGGCAACTTGTAGAACGAGTATGCAAAGGAGAATGCTTTACTATTCTATATGCTGGTAGAAATGAGATTGATGATACGGATATGGACAGGGGCTGTGAATTATGCACAGGGGCTGTGAATGGGAGATATCATGATTCTATTGCTACTATGCTTATGATTCTATGCTATTGCTATGAAAGTACTCTATGAATGCTATGGATGCTATGCAATTTGCCTATAATTTACTTGCTTAAAATTCTATATGATTTGGAGCTCCCGGCAGCTGTATTTATAGATTTTTGCAGGCTCTATCCCGGCTGGCAAGAATCTACGGCTATGAATTGTCTGGTAGGTTTGAATGGTGAGAGATTGAGAAGTTGAGAAGAAAAGGGAGGAGGTTGAGAGGTTGGAGAGAAGAATGGATTCTTGTCTAACCATCGTGGGGAATGTTTTCCCCACGTAAACAGAAATTTAATTTTCTCGCTTTTAAGCTTGCTCTCGAGTTGAAGATAATCCCAAATTAAATAACATTTAAATTTATTTTTTTAATCACTCTTACTTATTGCTTTGATTTTGATTTTGATTTTGAAAACTATAGGAATACCAATTAAATATTTTGAATATTTAATCGCGGATATGACTTTAGAAGATTTCTTTTTGAAATATTAAAGATTTTAATTAAATATTTCGGAAATATTTAATTATGAATAGATTTTTGAATTGAATTGGGGGAATTTTGAAATGATTTAAAAATGAATATTAGATTAGAGGAAATAATCAAATATTTTGGAATATTTAATTACAAATGATATTTAGAAGAATTATAATATTTTAATCTTTATTTGAATAAAATATTCAAACTAAGATTATATGATAATTAATATAAATAAATTGTAACATTTATTTAATTAATTAAGAAATGAATATGAAAAGGTGATTTTAATATTTAATTGAAATAAAATCATGAACAATATAAATAAATTATTTAAATTTATTTATACGTAGATAGAATCAAAAGATTTTAATTAAATATTAAAAATATTTAATTAATTACCAGACAATGTGATATGACCATTTTTAAGTGTATACATTTTGCCCCTCTTTGAAGTGATGTGTTTTACGCATTACTTCAAAGAATTTTTGAAATTTTGCCCCAAATATTAATTTGAAATGTTGATTGATAGATGTATGCCCCCGCGAACGATGAATCGATTAATGATCTTTAAATCTTTTTGATTTTTATGAATTTTGAAGATGTCGATTCATCGTTCGAAAATAATGATTTGAAGAAATTGACCCGAAGAGATATGAAATGAAAATTTGATGAAGAAATTGCCCCTGTTATGTGAAAATATGATAAAATGCCCCAATTTTGTGTATTGAGATGCCCTGATTTGATGATGTTTATCTGATAAATTTGTTCCCAAGGTTGTTGAAAAACAAATAGTAGCTGATAAATTTGCTTTTAAAGTTGTTAAAAAAAAATAGTTCTTGATAAGTTTGCTTCTAAGGTTGTTAAAAACAAACATGATTTGATAAATTTGCTTTCATGATGATGAAAAACAAATAATTTGTTGATATTCAGATTTGGTTGATGAATTTGTTTCTAAAGTTGTTAAAAACAAAATTGTGATAAATTTGCTTTCAAAGTTGTTGAAAGACAAATCGGTTGATATGTTGATAAATTTGTTTTCAAAGTTGTTAAAAACAAATAGTCGAATGATGTATTCTGATTAGATTGATTTGATTGATTTGATGATCCATTTTGATTTGAATAATTGTATGATCTTCTAATGTTATTGATGATTTGATCTTCTGATGTAGGAATAGGTGGTGTGAGACCAACAACATCTGGGGGTAGCACCTCATAGTGTTTTCATGTGATCAGCTTTGTTTTTTTTTTTTATTGAGACATTGTATACTTTGCCAGCTTTTAGGAAAATCTACAAATGCAAAATGCAGATTCTAACATGAATGCAATCTATACTAACCATGTAAGATATCCATACAATATTGCCATTTGGAGAGCTTATTTGTGCTTTTTTGTATCATCATAGAGCATTGTCACAGTTAATACAAGCATCAAAGGGTATGCCAAATTCGTTGATGACTGAGTATTGCTTTCATGATTTTAATATAGCAAGTTAATACAAGCATCTAGGTATAATTGAACCGAAAGATGACCTCGAGTATTGCTTGCATAAATGCATTAAAAGACTAACCACCATCCTCGATGCAAGTTTGAACCGCTATCACGAGCAAATCATCACCGCCTCACATATTTGGTAAACCGATAAATGATTAACCTCCGTGATAGCAGACAAGAAAAATCATCCTTCTTTCCTTTGCCACTCTAGTTCAAGCATTAATTACCGAGGTGTCTTAGAAATGATATCAAAATCAAACAAAATCCATTTTAAAAAATGAAATACCGTGGATTCCTACCATTTAATTCAGATTTTAGAGATCATCCGCATATGGGAGTCGACAAGCGTAATTTCAACTCCAAAGCACGCGATAAGAACCAACTGGTTGGATGTTTCCGGTTTAATTTGTTGTTTCGGTTTTATGCTGGATTGGCTTCGAAGTGTCATTGTTTGCATCGTTGAAAGTTGATTGTTCTTAACATGCCCCGCCATTTCGCCCTTAGGTATTGACAACTTCTGTTGAAATGAATGTACAATAATCAAAACCATAAGTAAGCATTGTAATATCGCCGCGAAACGTAGCATTTTATGCATGCAGTAAAATGGTGCGGGACCCAAGATGATGGAAAAGATGGCGAAACGAAGGCCGCTAAAATGGGCGCAATTAGCGAACTAATAGATGGAGAGCCAAGCAAATAGCATTTGTTTTGATGGGTTTTCCCAGCCATTTTTTTTTTTTGTTTGTTTTGGATTTGATTTTTTTTAATTTTTTTTGGATTTTGGACGTTCGAGGTGTCAAAATTTGAGTAGCCTTTGTGCTAGATACCAATGACAAGGGGGAAACCAAGTCTAGGTGCAGCGCGGGGCGGATGAGAGCATGGATGTTCGCTCGCTGAGGTAGATGATTATTGATGCGGCTGCATCGCGAAGAGTATACAAGGATGCAAGTTCAAAGACTCAAGGTCGATGGAATGCAACATGCCCCATTCTAGGTACAAGACTTAGGATTTTTCATGACAAAACTTATGACAATAAGATAATGATATGATTGTTTGGAAGAATGAGGTATGTCAAGAGATACCCAAGACATGTTTCAACATTTGGCCCTATATTTTCATCAAGATCAAAAGGAGAATGGTGGATAAGTGGACTCAATCTGATAAGTAATAGCTGTATGAATGGACCTCACATGATGGCTAAAGATGGTAGGTAGGATGGAAACGCATGGCGACATGAAAATCGATAGGCTGGATAGATACATTACTGTGCCCCCAAGTGTAAGTGACATAGAAGATCAACCTACACATGACGCCTACTTGCTAGGTTTTCATCATGGTACTTATCCAAGGCGCCTGTTTACCAGGTTTTCACCATTGAACAAAGGGATTTTTCTTTACTTTTTTCTTTTTTATTTTTATTAATTTTTCTCTTTACTTTTTGACTTTTGGATAGAAGGGGAATATGGATAGGAGGGACTCAAGTTTCTAGTTGCATGAAAGTTGGTAGTCCCACTAGATAGATGTCATTGCATGGACCATGTCAAATGTCATTATGCTCATAGATGTTGGTAAGGAATTGCATGAGTGTGAGATGGATTAGGTAGATGGAAGATTATGAAAGTCTTATGTAAAAATGGATGGGGAATAGCAGATTATGATGCAGATTATGTAGGGAAGATGACAGGGATTATATGGGACTTATGCAAAGGATGAGTGGGGAGGCTTAGCCAAAAGCATGGACCATAGGAAGATGGTGGCGGGGATATGTAGGATAATGCATGAAAGATGGAGAGATGGAGGTATGTGGAATTGTTGTGAAATGGAAGGGAACCATGACCAATGGTTTCACACACTGTGATAAACGTTGAAGCTTTTGATGTGGATGGGGTGTAGGAAGTAATGAAGATGTTTGCTTAGGAGGTGGTGGATGAAGTGTTTTGGCACCCAATACAGGGCTTGCATTTTATGATTTTGGGCCTGGCGAGACTTAGGAATTTGAGACTCTTTAATAGAGTGGGAATGTGAGGTGGAAGTGGATGGTTGGGATTTTTGTGATGTAGATGCCTCATTTGACTTGATTTCTTTTTGCTTAGGTACCCAAACCAATTTAGTTTTGGCCTTTACTTTTGGAGGTATGGGCTTATATAACTTTTCAAATGTATTTTGCTTTGAATTTTTGTATTGATGTCCTAAGGCATGAGAACCCTTAGAATTTTTTACTTTATAGGTAGAGGCATTGAAATTCTTGCTTTTGAATCCCATGGGTATAGTGGAATGGGTGGAAGCTTTATGTTTATACAATGTGTGCATTTGTTGGTCATGATTATGAATGTTAGGGTATTTATGGATAGATGGATAAGAGAATTGAATGGTGGGGATATTAGGTATTGGGAGAAGTGGAGGTAGATTAGATGGATGGATATTAGGAGTTGGAAGCAATGGTGGTAGAGTGGATGGTGGAAGGTGTATGGTCACATGCTTTTGACATTTGTAGGATGATGGAGGTGAAATGGCAACATACGTTTTAGGGATATGATAGGCTCTATGATGGAAAGTGGACTTAGGAGGTATGGAGGAAATACAAACATCTTTAGGTTGTTGTCCTTGGGGTGTAGGTCCAAGGCCATAAGAGCGTGGAGGGACTTTGACATATATAGGCTCCAAAATATCTTGTTCATGAAGGTCTAGACCTTTACCTTGGTGGTTCATGTTTTGGAGTGTGCAATGGACAATGGGACTAGGTGTAGGTGAAACATTAGACATGAGTTCTTTATTGAATGGATAAGATAATGTTTGTTGTTGTTCTAAGGAAGAACATTCATGAATGAGGGTGGAAAGACCAATAGGATATGATGGAGGACTTGCAATGGGGTTGATAGTGGGTGACGGAGGATCATTAGGATCTTGATTAGCATTGTGTTCACATAGATCCAAGATATTTGTTTGATCTTCTATGTGTGCTTGGGAGGCATATTTCTCATCAAGGGAAGTGGATGTTGATGGATCATGGATGGGTGAGGTGGCAAGCTCTTGACCATGGAATGCATAAAGTTGGCTAAGAGGATCATCATAGTCTTCTTGATCATAAAAGGGGTCTTGATCAAAGATGGAAGATTGATCATGAATAGTATTAGGTATGTTATGAATGGAATCATTAGGAGGGTGTTGATCTTTAGGTGGATGAGGGGGTAATGTTTCCTCATGTTTAGGATTGTTCTCTTGACATATCTCATGACTTATTTGAATGGAGGTGGAAGGGGATGACTCTTGAATTGGATCAAGTAGTTGTGGATGACATGATTGGCTTGAAGGACTTGGAATGATGTTTGTGGACTCTTTTGCATGTTCAAGTATATGTGTTGAATGGCATGGCAATGTTTGATTCCTTGCTAGTAGCCCTTGGGTCACATCCTTTGTAGGTGTATGGGTGGAAGGTGTTGGCTTAGGGTTTTGGTTTTGATTGGATGATGGTATGATAAAGTTATAGGGTGCATGAACTAGATTGGTGTTCCCCTTGTCAAAAGTGGCATTAGAACATGAGGAAGTTTGGCCTTGTTGCAAGGTAGAAATTAAGTTTACATGTGTTTGTTGTAATGTGGCTTGATAGGTTGATGTGGCATTGGCATGCGAAGAAGTGGATGGATTAGATTGGTATGAGGTGGAAGGGTGATAATGAATGGATAGGGGATGATGTTGTGGTTGTTGAATTTGACAAGTGGAAATGAATTGATTGGCTTGAGCTAGGAGGTGTTGGATTTGAGGTGATTTAATTTGTTGAAAGT
This sequence comes from Sequoia sempervirens, assembly GCA_007258455.2. NCBI lineage: Eukaryota > Viridiplantae > Streptophyta > Pinopsida > Cupressales > Cupressaceae > Sequoia > Sequoia sempervirens. The sequence goes on along the minus strand of VDFB02047230.1, from coordinate 311,304,371 downwards.
TTTGGAAGAGGATTTGAAGTTTGATGGTCTAGGGGTTTGGGTATTTGGTGAAGTGTTTGAAGGAGGTTTCAAAGTTGGGATGCTAGGGATTTGTGTTCTAATGTGGGCATGGTGTCACACATGTGGGTAAGCTCTTGTACATCGATTTTTTCCTCAAAGTATGCAACATAGTTCATGTCATCATTAGAGGTGGTAGGAGAAGCCCCTCGAAGTCTGATTTTATGTTCTGGTTTTGTTTCATGATTTGAACTAGAGAAAGGAATTCCTTGAATGATGATCTCAGGCTTAGGTTTTGTCTCATGATTTGGCCTAGAGGGATAGCCCCCTTGGGTTATGATTTTGGGCTTATGATTAGGATTGGGCTTGTTTATGATTATGACCATTTTGACAAGTGGTGACTAGGAATAGGTTGGTGATGGTGATGATGTGGAATGATTAGATTAGATGACTTGGATTGATTAGGATGAAATGAATAGGATGTGACTAAGAAGAGTGATTAGGATGAATGTGATTGGATATGAATGTGTTGGAAGAATGTGTAGAGTGACTTGCATTTGGATTATTGATTGAAGATGATTTGATTGTTTTGATTAGATGAAATGGTTTTGATGAAGATGATGATTGATTGGATTTGAATGGTTGAATGAGGGATTGAATTGATGAAATTAGAAGAATTAATTGGATGGATTGATTTTATTGCTTGGATTTTTGTTGGATATTTGATTTTTTTGGGAAATTTTGTTAAGTTCCAATCTCTAAGCATGGGAAAAGTATTGAGAACGTTATTGGACCAATGGTATGAATTTTTTTTTTTGAGTGATTTTAGTTGTTGTTCTTCATGTTCATTTTGGATGATCTCTTTATCTGAATTAATGTGATGGAAGACACAACAAACATTTTGAAAACAGTTATTCTTTAAGCCCTATACTAACATGAAGTGTTTGATCAAGAAAATGTTTTTCATCAAATGTTTTCATGGGTTTTGTACATGAAAGACAATTTCAGACAGACTCACTCTTAAATGCTCAAGTAGGTCATTCTAGTAATCAACAGCCCACATCTTAGAACTGCGTCGACTCACACAGCCGTGTCACCCCTGAAGGGGCACCCGTGTTTTCGTCTTTTCGGTGTGTACTGGTGGCAATTGAATCACCACGAGGATCCCCGAGCAGCGGTCCTTGGCGATTTATGTTGAGTATCTGGGGCAGATTCTTCCCTCCCCTTACCCTTTCATGATTGTCGGAATGTTTAATAATGACTCAGTGACCCACTATACTAGGATTATTAGTAGAATTTTAATTCGGTGCGGCAATAATAAATTCCCTCAGGAGACCTCCTAACCTTTAGAACAAAGGCTTTGGGGATGGTTATCTTGCACACTACCGGCAAAAGAGGGTTTCCCCAAATTCGCTTTAAATTTTATAGTGGGACGAAATAGCCTGGCTTTGGCTTGAACCCACTTGAGTCGTTCCTCTTGGGTGAGTACTTTTTCCCACAAGAGCAGGCTCTCTACAAGGTTTTAATAAAGTTGTAAAATGCATAAAAGGAAATAGGTGAGTTTGGCATTTTGATCACCCAGTTAAGGGGAGAGCATAGGCCTATCACCGTTGAAGCAAAGCAAACAAAGATTCAATTGTTAAGCACCAAATGAAAATTTTCTAAACTAAGTGAAGATTTTGCTTCACATAAAAAGAAAGTTCATTTTAAGCCTAAATTGAAAGATGAAGTGTCTACCCTAGGATTGGTTTGTTTTATCCTTTAGATGACTACCCTAGGATTGCTTCGTTTTATCCTTTAGATGACTACCCTAGGATTGCTTCGTTTTATCCTTTAGATGACTACCCTAGGATTGGTTAATTTTATCCTTTAGATGACTACCCTAGGATTGGTTAATTTTATCCTTTAGATGACTACCCTAGGATTGCTTAATTTTATCCTTAGATTATTAACTGTCCGCGGCTGCGTCGGAATCAGTTAACTTATTTTACAATTATAGATTACAAAACTACATTTTTTAAAATTGCGCTGCAACAGACATCATAGGCGTTGTAGGAATCTTCAAAGGCACTGTAGGAATCTTCAAGGGTGTTGATTGATCCCAATGCTTTTCCAGCTCCGTATGATTCACCAAAAAGTCACCAAGACAAGAAGAAACACATGCATGCAAGCAAAAGTGTATTAAATCCCAAAACATGCAATTTTTTTTTTAAATATATGCAATTTTGAAAGTTTTAACTTTGTCAAATATAATAAAAAATCACACCATTAGATAGCTTATGAAATTCTACCCCATTTCAAAAAAAAAACCTCTGAAAAAGACCAAAAAATGACCAAGATACGGCCATTTTAAGATTTCCTATGAAAATGTTGTTTGTATGCGCTGCAGAATGACTTAAGGGCGCTGCAAAACTTGTTATGGGCGCTGCAAAAAGCGTTACGGGCGCTGCAAAAAGCGTTACGGGCGCTGCAATAAGTGTTACGGGCGCTGTAAAAAGGGTTACGGGCACTGCAAAACTTGTTATAGGTGCTGCAATAAGTGTTACGGGCGCTGTAACAGTCTTCAAATGTGCTAAACTGGAAATGATCTTCCGAAACGTGTTGTTTGCGCTATTCCGCTATTTTTTTCCTGTAATCAGTCAAAAGAAGCTGCAAAAAGATGTTAAAAAGGGGGCAAAAGCCCCACGGTGGGCGCCAAAAATGTGTATATGTTCAATTGTTAATCTAAATGAAAACATAAAACACTAAATGAAACATTATTCTAAAGAAATTGAACTAAATTAAAACAAACAAAATCTTCTTCAGTGCCGTCCCATTTTTCTCTATCCACAGAGATTCTTTTGAAGCTTTTTGGCTCTCAGATTGTGTAAGCTTCTCCAAATGGCTCTTTGTGAGCAGTATCTGAAACTATTACAGATGATGAAAGGGTGAAAATGGATGAATATGGGCAGGGTTGTGGGTGTATGCGAGAGCAGATTTAATTTCATGATTCACACTATTGTCTATGATTTTATGCTATTGCTATGAAAATACTCTATGAATGCTGGGAATACTATGCAATTTGCCTATAGTTTACTTGCTTAAAATTCTATATCTTTTGGAGCTTCCGGCAGCTGTATTTATAGATTTTTTGCAGGCTTCATCCCGGCTCGCAAGAATCTACGGCTATGAATTTGTCTGGTAAGTTTGAATGGTGAGAGATTGAGAGGTTGAGAAGAAAATGGGAGGTTGAGGTTTGGAGAGAATGGAATCTGTCTTTATTGCGGGGTATGAGAACACGGCTTGAGGAAATTTGGTACTACGTTTTGGTATTTGCCTAGGAGTTGAAAAGATAAATCTAAATTAAATAAATATTTAAATTTATTTAATTTCCTTTATACATTTGATTTTGATTTTTTTGAAACTATGGAGATTTAATTAAATATTTTGAAATATTTGTAATCATGATATGACTTTTTAGAAGAATTTGAGGGAAATATTTAGAGATTTAATTATAAATGGCCTGGAATATTTAATTGTAAATATTATTTTATAGGAAGAATAATATTTTTAATCTTTGTTTGAATAAATATTCAAACTAAGATATATGATAATTAATATAAAATAAATTATAATATTTATTTAATTAATTAAAGTAAATCATGAATGATATAAATAAATTGTTAAATTTATTTATACGTGAAATAAATTAGAATTTTAATTAAATATTAGAAAATATTTAGTAATTAGTTACCCAGAACAAATATGATATGACCATTTTAAGGGTGTGTCTGACCATGGCAGAAAACCCGACCACATAAGGCAGGTCCAGATCCAATATCCTTCTAGCCAACAAGGAAAGGTTATGTGCTTCCATTCTTACTTTGAATTCTTCATAATCCCATCTGCCTACATTGGTATTACCTACTTCAGCCCAAATGGAGGAAAGCTTAGACTCATGAACCTTACTCTTTATGTCTAGATTTATTCTCTCTGCTTCAAAGATGGAAGATCCTTCTGCACTTAGATCATTCTACTTGCCCATTGTCTTTCCAGCTACCACTCTAATTGATTCAGCCTACATCTAACAAGAAATCACAATAAATTCACCTTTATAATATCAACATCGAGGTTAGCCAGCATAATCATCAATTAATCAATCCAAGGTTTATGATTAAAGTCCCTTAAATTTATCATAAGGCACAATCACTAAGAAATCTAGGAATTTGAACCATTCGGGGAAATCAAGCCAGAGAGGAAATCCGAAAAATTCCCTGCTAAGCAGATTTTACCAATTAAGTATCAATATCAAGAATAAATCACCACAAAATGAAACAAAAGCATGCAACATCTTTTAAATTATTCATATCAAGCATGAAATGTTGAACATGTAACATTAAATTCACTCATCCTTCAAATCCTTCATATTGTGAGACCTTTTTGGGAAAATCCACCCAAGAAGGAAATTTGTGAGGTTTGTAAAATTCTAGGATTTTGCACACATCTGGGAAAATGAGTGGACAAAGGAAAAAGTAGGAAATTATGAAGGTGTGAGAATTCCGCGAAGACCTCAAAATATCAAAACATGTTATTTCTCCCAATCTCACACAAAATGATCAAGCAATCATAAATTTGGAATCCCTAGGCTTGAATCTAATTTACTTTCTGCCTCTCATCGGTTATCCATTGGTTTTCAACATTCTCAGAGAAAAATTGGTGAAGATTGGTGATGCCCTAAATTTAACCATCGATTTATTAAGCTTAAAACCCTAAAATTTTCCATTAACATAGGGGAGTTAGCTTAGATTTAGATTGCTCAACTTATTAAACACGTAAAAGGGTCGTTTGAAACATGCCTAAGTGAGTTTCACCTAGATGGAACCAGAATCACATGTTTAAACTTTACTCATGGCCATTGATCAATCAAACTCAAAAACCATAAAATCAAATCAAACTAAAGCAATCATACATGCTGGGTCAGATTCGAAGATGAAGTTGGCATTCTCAAACTAAAAGATTAACCAGGGGGTGCATCCTCTAGACTTCGAGAAATTATGAAAATGTTTGCATAACCCTAGATTTAAAATGCTCGATGCCAAACATGTAAAATACAGACCCCATGCATATTCAAGATGCCAAAGAATCATTCACATCCAACAATAGAAAGTAAGGCAACAAATGCATACCACTAATGAAGTGAATGTGATTATATTCAATGATTAGTAACAAGATTTGGCATCCTAGCAAATAGCACCAATGATGATCATGCCCAGGAAAATCACCACCAAATTCAAGAATGCAATAGTCTGAACTTCAAATGAAGCCAAGCACTCAAAATCAAACCTCTTAGATTAGTAGAAGATAAATGACAAAACCTCAATGGCACAAGAATCCCCAAAATTGACTAAATACAGGCTACATAAATCATACCATAGAGAATTAATGCCATTGATAAGACAACCCTAACTAAAATCTAGGAATTCGAGGATAGCCGACACAGAATTCTATGAAGGACCAAAATCCATGGATCATAGTGTAAGCTCCTCCCCATCGGGTTTTCAAGGAAACTAGGGAATTCTACCAAAGGAGGAAAATCTTGAAATCGAAGGAAAACCCGAAAATGGCTTAAAACTTAATATTTTCAACCAATAACATAAATGGATCATCAGTGCAAGGAAGATAAACATTCAAGCACTTGCTGAAGCAAGAAATCCTCAAAACCAATGGGCCAAAGCACTAAAAATGAAAGCAAAAGAGGGTCTCTGCTTTCAATGAGGCATGTGTGCGAAAACTGCACAAGAGAAGGAAAATTTTCAAATGCAAGGAACCTTGTACCTAATCTCATACTTGCATGAGGCTAGGAGGATGAGGCAGAAAACACCTCTTCCAAGCTACCAGTGGGACCCATAGCCCCTGTCAACTATTCTTCTAGGAGATACACTTTGTCTCATCGATCCTCTATAGTCCATAAGTCCACTTGTTTGTTATCCATAAAAGGAAGTATGCTGTTCCATTTCAGTTCCCTCATGTTGATCTCAATTTTTTCATGTTTCATGCCATACAAACATGACATGGATGAATTTGTCCTATTGTATATCTTGACAAGTGTAGTAGGATTAGCAATGGGCAAAGAAGAAATTCTCCCAGTTGCAGCCTCTAGCTGGTGGGGAGTATCATTTTTGTGGGCAACCACAAAAACATCCACACCTTGGTCATCTTCTCCTCATAGTTCATATAGCTCATCAAGATGTTTACTTGTTTCCTCTTTTTCATCATCACTGTAGATGGAGAAGGAGTTCCTCTTCCAATCCGGGAGCTCTAATGCTTTTTCATCTAAAGGTTTAGGTAGTATGTCCTCATCACTACCTTCCTCTAAAATGTACTACTCCTCAGTGTTGGCATACCTCTGCAGTATAGCTGCCAATGGAAAGAAGTTATCAATTGACGGTACCTATTCAAGGGGGAAAAAATTTACTATGTGATTTCCCTCCAAGGATTCTCCATAAAGCCTATCAACCATCGTGTATAAATTCTCTTCAAGAGGGAAAGGTTCTTGATGGTCAATGGAAAACTCTCCCACTTGATCTACCCCATCATCTAAAGGCTCAAGACTATTTTGTTTTTCTATTGTTTCCCCAAGATCCTCGTTTGATTAGCACTTCTTCTAATCTTCACCCATCCTTACTACTCAAGTGTTCTTGAATCAACTCCTTGAAGGCCTTGGTTTCCATGTTAATCAATTCAGATTCTAGGTCTGGTGGACCTAAGGGTTGGTATATTTCCCAAAAGGAAATTTCTCCTTGCAAAACCCTTTCAATTTTTCCCAAGAATATTAAACATTCCAATTCATTGTGCTTGCAAGTGCCATGAATTCTACATTTGTATGACAATGCAAAGTGGTGCAATGGCCTCCTTAATCTCCTATTTAAATCTTCTTGCAGCTGAGTGATGTTGATTTGAAGTTGCTGCTCCATCTTGGCTCAGATGCTACTTTTATTTTCAAATTTCTCATTTAAATTTCCAACATATGATGAGATCTATCCTATCTCAAATTTTTACTTGAAAGTGATTTTAAACTTCCAGTTTTGCATCCTTATGCACAACCATGCCCTCCCTCTAGTATCACTTTTTTTGATGGGTTTTTTTGCACCTCTCAACATAGGAAGAACATAAATGCTCTACCTCTCTTGAAAGGTAGAAATATGCAAACAAGTTCCAGATTACTACCTCAAGGCCTCTCGGGTGTCAGGTCATGACAATGCTTGGAATAGTTCAATTGGTTGATGTGATTTTCTGGTAATCACAGGGTGGCCTTTATGTTTTACAAAGCATGGGAAGTTGGGTCTACAAATAGATTTTCAAGGTGTTGGAAGTTAACGAATAGTGACTACTTATTCAAAATAGTAAGCTAAAACTTAGTTCAATCACCAAGTTTGACATTGTTACAGTGATTGGAATCCTACTCTAACAAGGAGTTAAAAGAAATAGTACAAGAAGAAGGGTTAGGAGAAGTTATTCTAAATCTAAGCTATGAATAAATAGTAACAATGGAGGATGCTACAATAGATAGACTCCCATAAACTAAGATCTAATTGACCAAGAGAAACCTATAGCTACACAAAACCAATGCAATCTTCTAAGGTCTGTAAATTTTTAGATTATGCATTCGCCTCATGAACATACAATTGAACTAAAGTGCAGCAAATGAATTAGCTCAGACTAGCTTTACAAAGTGATTAATCATCAACAAATCACAAAAAGCATGAGCTTGGAAGTTCATCAAATACTATAACAAAATTCATCATTAAAGACATTCAAGAAAATAAAACAAAAACTAACATGGAGTTTGAATCATGCATGCAAAATGAACAAGTTCAAATAAAACACCCGAAATAATGCAATGCCTCCTTTTATTGCTAAAAAAATCCTCTTACAAAAATTCACCACCACCTTACAAATGAGGAGCAAGCCCCTATTTATAGTTTTCCAAAGCCCAAATGAATGGCTATGATTTAATCACAATGTGTGGCTCAAGTTCAATACAAGTTAGGGTTTCACCTACCCCCAATATTTCACAATTTAAAATATGTTCTTGTCTTTTTCCCTATTTTGTTATCTAGCGACCTTGGCACTATAGCAATTTTGTCTTGCAATGATTGCCCTTTTTGTTGTAGCTTAAAATAGTTAACATCTTCCTTCTTGTCTAACATGTTAGCAACATTCTTCATCTGATCAACTAAATCTTCTTGGAAATTTGTGTTACTCAAAAGAAACTATGCTACTCCTAATCCTAATGGATAGCTCCTTAATGATCATAATCATGCAGTGGAAGATCAAACAACTCCCTCTCATTCCTAATTATTTTAGGCAACCTTCTGATTTCCTTGACCCAGATCACTTTGGCATGCACCCATATGTTCATTAGTCCTCCCTGGCAAGTTAATCTTTATTTGTGAAAACATCCCTCTATTAGCAATCTTCACCATCCCTAGCCATGTGAAAGCACTTCCCTGATCTAGCAATTTGATATAAATTCATATGTGGGCATATGATCGGTGATCTTCCCCCTTTGGATGTTTGGTTATTTTGAGTATATTCAAGTTTTCTTGTGGTGGCATGATCTCATAGGCAAGCATTCATGAATAATCTCCTTTTGCAACAAGCTCCCTCAGTAATCTCCATTTATAATCAAAGCCCTACACAAAATAATAAATTAAATTAGGCTCATATAAATGACTCAATGCTCATAGTAATATGAAAATTCCCTAAATTCCTCATATTGATTACTCAATCCACTCTAACCGTTCACCCCTCCAATCATTAGAATTAAAAGGGATAATATTATTCACATGTCTATATAATTCTCATTTATGTAATGATTGTCCAATCATTATTCAGATGACTCCCAAACCTTTGAACTCCTCCACCACCACATATTTACATGGCCATGCACATTAAATATCTTCCCCATACTCAAGCTTTCTTCATAATTATATTGGGCCTGTTCTTCTTTCAGACTTAAATGTAAATTGCATCCCCCCAAAGTATTTTTTCTTCAAATTTCCCATTAGGATTATAAAAATATTAAGTGACACGAAACCTTTGTGGGATGAGTCACTTGAGAGGGAGAACTAGTGCAGGAGAGTGATATTTGTAGAGATAGTAATGTCCTAGGCTACACAGAAGTAGTGGTTGTGGGCCCCAAGGTGTAAGAGTATGTATGAGAAATTTCCTAAATAATGGAAGTGAGAGAGATCCAACCTGCATAGTGGACACTGCAAACCCAAAATATATACTCACATTTCTATGCTTTATTATTGCATCTTCATATTCTTTCCTCCATATTCATTGTCTCATTGAAGGGGGTTAGATGGCGTATTGTTTAGCTTTTCCAATGTAGGATTAGATTGAATATCATCAAAGGTCAGTTTTGCATTGCCAACCTTCGAGCTCACTAAGCAACTGAATACCTGCATAATGCTAAGGTTTTTATCCAGCACACATCATCCATCAACCTCACTACCATTATCTTGAATGAAAATGAGAGACCCATCCCTCCATTTTATATCATTATCTAAGCATTTTTAGCATTTCACATCATCAACACCCCATGATCTCATCAAAATTTATGTACTAAAAATGCCCCAAAATTCCTTCATTTCAAAGAATCGCCATTCATAGGTATGAGGAAAATAGGATCTTAATGTAGATAAGCCAGAAAATGAGGCTCCAAATTCCACAATCCATGGGAACACAAGTGTAGGCCAAAAGGTGTGCAAAGACATGGTGAAGTTGTTGTTGTGAATAGTTGAGGTGATAGCAACTCTCATGACATGGATATTAGCCCAAAGGAGAGGTAGAAGAATACACAAACATTACTTGGAATGGCTGCTAATAGCAATTAGAGGTGATGCAACCATTTGTCACTTCCCCATGTCACTCTCTCACACTATCACACCCTTTATGAGTCAAGTGCGACCAACATCCTTGGTCCTATAGATTGATCAAGATCCCGCAACAGGAATGTGAAGGATTATTCTTCACATTGTCACATAATTTGCACAACTTGGTGAAATGAAGCAAACTATCATCGAACACCAAGGGAAAAATATATCATACAACCTAGTCAGGGTTACTTCATAACCCATCTATATCAAGAATTTAACCATCTACCCCCCATGTGGTCATGTATTCCTTGAGCATCATCTTTGCATCCCTATAGTTTTTTCCATTTGAATTTCTTCTAGCACAAGGATTGTAATAATCCCCTTTCATCTTGAGAGGTGTTGCCACAAAGATCCCTCCATAGGGCATTGGTTCACTCTTTTACACACCCATCACTCAAATTATTGGTTTAATGGTTTAGGAGAGATCAAGTGCCTCCCAAATTTACCTAAAGGAATCATATTAGATCATCCTATAGCTTTGTTCAAGATCCTAAAAAGCATGTAGGGTCAGTATTTCATCATTAATGTATTACTTTCTAAAAGAATTCAATAAAACTTTGAATGCCTTGCAGCTTCATTCATCGAATATTAATGATATTTTACCAAACACCACATGTGAAGTTCTTGTATCTTTTATGCTCTTTTAAGAGAATAAATACTTACATGCCCCTTGTGTAAGAATTCCACTTCAAAAAGATGGCGAGAAAGGTTGAGGGCTTTGCCTAGTGCAAGTCCACCAAAGTGCATACAAAGGAGAGACTATGGGAAGATTGTATTAATTGGTCATAGGAAATGGCGTACACATCCTCGGCCTCCATGAAAGAATATTTTGCAATGGAATTTTAAAGATCAAATCCTTCCATCATTTGAAAGAAAGTGCCACCCTCCTAAGAATACCCGTGGACCCATAATCAAGCAGATATTGTACTAATATTGAATGATGCACGATCCCCACTAGCACTTGGATTAGAAACTACGTCAACATGTTCATTATTCCGCTGCCATAATTCAAAAAATTGGATGCAAAAAATGACATGTGGGAAGCTATCAAGTATGGGCCACAACAACTGGAAATAAGACCAATTTCCTTCATAGTATAAACATATGCAACCTATGGGAAGGACGTTGCAGGAAATCAGGATGGGAATGTCGTTTGTGAATGAGGAGAAAAGCTATGGGCTTCACAAATGGAAAATTTATACCATTGAATGTAGAGGAAGTCTTATAGAAGGCTATGGTAGAGATTCCTTAAATATAAGTGAAGGAATAAGGGAAGTTTTTATTAAAATACCCGTCGGCATGATGAAGCTTGGGACCCACAGGCAAGATAAATTTATGGGGACTACAACACTTAGAGCTTGGGATGACACAGTTAGGTCTCATTTTTTCAATAGAATTTTCTTATCCCCATGCAACACACATCTCTAGCTTTGTCACATCCATTCTCATTAGTTTCTAAACAATTCTTGTGATATAGCTACTAGTTCCTTTTTCATAAATTATGTAGGGAACTGTGCAAGGACAATCCATAGACCCCCTCCCTTGATCCTTATTTTCTCTTATATTCTCATACTAGGTGAGATATAGCTAATGCAAAAGGCAGAATGCTTAGGACTTTCCACCAACCATTCAGTGTTTAAAAAGTTACCCCTTGTTGCTGCCCGAGTTTAATTCATGAAACATCAAATCCATTGGGCCTCCCTTCTACCACTAAATCATGACTTCAAGTATTCTATTATTATTATTATTATTGTGTGACTTATTGTTATTAATCTCCTTCAGCTCTTGGTCAGATGAAGCCTATCATCAGAAGTCTACCTTTGTAGAGAATTGGAGGGGCATAGATGTTTGATATGGAGGCTCGAAGTAGTTAGGCCACATGGGTAAGGAAGAGTGGGTGTCACTTGAGGAAATGTCATTAGAATGGTAGCACATGTGACAACTTTGATGACGTGAGAGCTCATAGGGAATGAGTAAGTGTGAGTAAATAATGTAGGGTGCTACTTTGGAATGTTGTTAGAATGATTCGTTGTTGATGAAATCCCTCCTAACTACACTTGCAATAAGAAATTATAGAGGTTTACTCAAGGCGAGCTACAAGAGAATGTTGTTGTGGAGGAGGGATGAGCGACAACCTCTATGAATGTTGAACCCACATCACCTTAATTATTTGATAACTTCATTAGCCCAATTTGAGAGCTTTCATGATGCCTCACCCTCAACTTTATCATCATCCCTTTTACTTGGTCACAAGAAAGGGAACATGAAAGTTATATGAATCTTTGTGGGACCAATAAGATGACTTGTTAATTAGGTAGGCTGAAAGAAACAACCAGAATATCTTATTTTCTTGGCCATCTCTAAATTTTCCCTACCTCCCTCTCGAGCTCATGCTTTAGACTCTATTTGGAATTTGTGTAATTTTCCATTCCTTTTAACAATTACCACCTTGGCTAATTATCTTTAGAGTACATCATGAATTCCTATGATGCTCTGTTTGGCTAAACTCACTAAATTTCTCTCAAGTCATGATTTGTGGGCTATAGAGTAGGATGGTGTAGGGATGACATGCCTAGCTATTGTGACATGTTAGAGAATGGCTCCAAAGGGATGAAGGTATGCAAGCAGCAATCCACATAAGTGACCCACAACAAGTCCACGAAATTGAATTATTCATTAATGGTTTTTAGGATTTTTGAAGGGAGACATCCCCTATAGAACCTACCATGTGGGATGACATGAACATTCAACCATTACTAAATGGCAATGGAGGAGGGGCTATCCATATATGACTACCTGTAGAGACCAACTTGCAACATCTTTGACTTAGCATTTTTTTTGGCAGACTCCCAAAGGTGGAGAGGGAAATGATGGGCATGAAGTCCACAATGCATGTAGATAGGTTGACCCTATCACTAAACAATAGTGGTGAGATGACAATGAGCTACACGTAGCAGTTTGCATAAGCTTTTGGGCCTAGTGAAATTTTCAAATGATGGGGCTCAATCCATTCAACGGTGGTGATAAATATAGGTCTCGCGCTGAGAAATGACATGAGGGATAGGTTGCAAAATAATGGTGATGAGGAGGGAAATGATGGGAATGGAAAGACCAAGTGTACAACCCACCATATAGGTAGAACTTAAGGGTCAGCCGCCAGCTAGCGGTAGGATGCAAAAGGAACCCGGATGAGGTGAAATGTAGTTGCAGGTCTATGAGGCTTGAAGAATGCAGTGACAAAGGTTGATGCAGGGCATGCCCTTCAAGCAGATGTATGAAGTTAGTTGTTAGTCAAATAGTGAAGGGATGGAAGCATTGCACAAAGGGAGACCTACAACTACAGGTCTGTAGGGCTTGGAGGATTCCAGGGCAATGGACTAAGGGAAACCTGCAAGAGCATTTCCACAAAAGCAAAAGACTTAGCGAAATTTAGGTGGGTGAATTTGGTTAGGGGGAATTTGATCATTTTAAGGAACATGACCAACTTAGGATTATAAATAGGAGAACACAAAAAAAGGAAGGGGAAAAACATCTTGTCAAGAGAAACAATGGCATGTTAGGAGTAGAAAAGAGGGGGTCCCTACCTATGGCGAGGCATGTGTGCAAAACATGCACAACAATAGTGAGCCATCTTTTGTATGCATGCTATGAGCCTTTTAAGGACAATGAGTCCTAGTAGTGAGCCCTATAATATTTTGTATCTAGATATAATATATTGTGAGTTAACCCTCACCATGGTTTATCCCATTCTAGGTTTTCCATGTAAAAATCTTGGTGTTCATATGTGTGTTGCATTGACTTGGTTTTATGTTCTCTCATGTTGATTCAGTCAAAATAGTAATAATGATTAAGTGGATTTTATTATTGGTTTTTGGAATATTGATTCAACCCCCTCTTAGTATTCTAGATGTTCAACATAAGGGCCTTAGAATCCTTACTCATTTTTTGGCCACTAACTTCGAATATTCTTGAGCATAAGGGTTGGCTTCCCTTTAGAGGATTTCAAGGTTCTACTAGAAAAAAAACCAACATAAGGCATAACCTCTTGAGTGTTGGACAAATGTGTAGCAAAGGATACAATCTCATGTGTCTAAGATGATGGATGTGAGATCATAAAATCCTCCATAACTATGGTTGTTGTTGGAAGAAGAATAGATGGAAATGTTTATTAGCTTAAAGGAGTTGGTGGTTATTGATTTATGACTTAGATTAATGAAAGTTGGTTGTGGAATAGAAGGGTGTGTCACATCAATTTTGATAGCGTATTCAGGATTAGTTTAGTTCAAGATGTGAGAGATCTACCAAAGATTACAAAACCCATCAATGTTGTTTACAAGGAATGTCAAATTGGGAAGCAAGCAAGAAGAAGTTCCAAAGTCAAAGAACAATCTAATACCAAACTATTGGAGTTGGTGCATATAGATCTTTGTGGTCCTACTAGAGTAAGAATTTTTCAAGGTGATATTTATTTCATGCTATTAATTGATGATTACTCTAGAATGGCTTGGGTTACTTTTCTCAAAGAAAAATCAAAATCTATAGATAAGTTTAAAACATTTAAAGTTATGGTTGAGAATGACATGGATATGAAAATTAAATGTTTGAGATCTGATAGAGGTGGAGATTTCACCTCCAATGAGTTTAAATTTTTTTGTGAGAATCATGGAATAAAGAGGCATTTATCTACCCCTAGGAATCCTTAGCAGAATGGAGTGGTTGAAAGAAAGAATAGAACTAATCAAGAAACTACAAGAACAATGATGAAAGAGGAAAACCTACCAGAAGTCTACTAGAGAGAAGCAATTCATGCTATTGTCTAGATACTTAACAAAGTTCAAGAAAAAGCAAATAGTGCAAAGAATCCCTATGAGTTGTGGTATGGAAGGATCCCTACTGTAAAATACTTTAGAGTGTTTGGAAGAAAATGCTATATCAGAAGAGATGAAGAGCATTTACAAAATTTTGATACAAGATCTGATGAAGGTATCTTTCTTGGATATTCTACAAGAAGAAAAGCTTACCAGTACTACAACAAGAGGCTAAAAAATATCGTTGAGAGTGCAAGTGTTAAAGTGGATGAAGAATTACATAAGAACTCAATGTTGATAGATGGATATGAATCAAATGAGTCCTCTTGTAAATAAAATGATAGAGATGAAGGTAAGGAAAAAGAAGTTTAAATTGAAGAGGAAGAAGCTCTAGAAAGGATACCTAAGACTCTTAAGTATGTTGAAAATAAAAAAATTAAAGATCAAATAATTGGTGACAAGAGAAAAGGTGCTTTGACAAGGAGAAAATTTTCTATAGCTGAAGAATAGGTAAATCTAGGTTTACTTTCTAAAGTTAAACCTAAAATAGAGATTGAAGCATGCAAGGATGAGTACTAGATCGAGGATATAGATGAAGAAAAACTATAGATTGAGAAGAATCAAACTTGGGAACTTGTCCCAAGGCCTACAAAAAAAAATGTAATTGGAACTAAGTGGGTATTCCAAAACAAACTTAATGAGAATGGAGAAGTAGTAAGAAACAAGGCAAGGATTGTGTCTAAGGGATACTCACAAGTAGAAGGAATAGATTTTTAGGAAACATTTTCTTTGGTGGAAATAATGGAAGCTATTAGGATGTTTTTGGCTTCTGTAGGATATAAGTATTTCAAAGTTTATCAAATGGATGTGAATACTACTTTCTTAAATGGTGAGTTGGAAGAAGTATACATTGAACAACCAAAAGGATTTCAATTATCAAACAAACCAAATATGGTATGCATATTGAAGAAAGAATTATATCGATTAAAGCAAGCTCCTAGAGCTTGGTATAAAAGGTTGAATATGTACTTGGTACAACAAGGATTCAATAAAGGTACTAAAAATAGTAATATTTATTTCAAAATTGAAAAAGATCAAATATTGATTGTGTTTGTGTATGTTGATGATATAATCTTTGGAGGAAATGAATCAATGTGAAGAAGATTTGCAAAAGAGATGTAGAATGAGTTTTAAATTTCAATGTTTTGGGAGATGAATTTGTTCCCCAAAATCTAAATCAATCAGACAAAAAAGGTATATTCATTTCACAATCAAACTATGTCAGGGAAATGTTGAAGAATTTTGGAATGGAAGATTCTAAATTGATATGTACCCTATGGTTATTAGTTGCAAGCTGAGTAAGAATGATGAATCTCTTAAGGTTGATTAGAGAAAGTATAGATCAATGATTGGATGACTACTATATCTAACTACTATGAGACTAGATATCGTGCATGTAATTTGTCTTGTGGCTATATTTCAAGAAGATCCTAAAGATTCACATGTTGTAGTAGTGAAGAGAATATTTAGATATTTGAAGGGCACCCTAAAACATGGTTTGTGGTATCTAAAGGATATTGTTTTTTCTCTAAGTTCTTATACAAATGAAAATTGGTCAAGATGTACTAATGATAAAAAAAGTACAGGTGGTGGTGAGTTCTTTCTTGGATCTAAATTGGTGTCTTGGCTAAGCAAGAAGTGAGATTTGATGTCCTTATCTACTATAGAAGTAGAATATATTGCAGCAACATCTTGTTGCACACAAGTGTTTTGGATAAGGAAAACCTTGAAGGATATTACGGTGGTATCTGATGAACCAATTTTTATCTTCTATGAAAACACAAGTGCTATTAACATTTCAAAGAATCTAGTAATGTACTCAAGGAAAAAAAAATATCCCAATCCAGTATCAACTTTTGAGAGAGAAGGTTGTAGAGAATGAGGTGAAGCTAGAGTATGTTCCTACAAAGGATCAAGTTGTTGATATATTTACTAAGGCTCTTCCTAAGGATAATTTTGAGTATCTTTAAGATAAATTAGGGGTTGTTACCTCTCCTTTGAACTAGATGCATAAGGATATGCATTATTCCATTGGATCTCAAGATTCTTTCCTTGTTCTAGATTGATGCTAGTTGTTTCCTCTCAAGGGGAGTAGGTCGTAGCATTGTTGGTTTTTGTAGTTAGGGGGAGTAAGTACTAGTATAGGTTGGTGTTGTCCTTTTCCATATGTGTTAAAAGATATGTGCATTGGTTGCTGGCTAGTATAGCTTATTGTGTGCTCCTAAGGGGGAGTATGCAGAGTAGTAAAAAGGAAAAGATATTGTAGAGCAATGGTGAATAGGTACAAGTGTGATTAATGTAAAAAGGGAATAATGAGAGAGAGATGTGTCACCATTTTCCATTGATGTCAAAGGTGGAGAGAAATTAATGGAAAAAGGAAAGAGTTTATGGAAAAGGAGAGTAGTAAGCGAAGGGGGGAGAAAGTAAAAGTGGAAAAGATAGAGTTTGGTATGGAGAAGTGTGTTGGTGATCAGAGTTGTGTTTTTTGTTGGTTGTTTTTCACATCATGTGTTGCCATCAATGACAAAGGGGGAGATTATTACAAGTATGAGTAGTTGGTGTTGTTGTAGACATAAAAAATATACAAATTGATATTGCACACTCAATCCTGATCTACTAACATCGCCTCATCCTGAATTATCCCTCACCCAACATTATCTGAGCCATGAAGCATTATCCAAATGAGATTTCTTTATCTGAACACCTTATCTTATGGAAAGATAATCCATATCCCTCCATCCATACATTTATCCAAGCATCCACCCATGGCATTCATACATGGCTAGACATTGGGGCAGATATTTACATCTTACTTTGGGAATAAATCTTAACATATACCCTCCAACTTCTATGGTTATTTGAACATTGGAAAATGTGAAATCAAATTGGTCCACCACTTATGATCAAAAAACCAAATCACTATCCCATGGAATATTTTGACGAGAAGCCATTCCTTATCAATCTTCATCAAACATCAAACATCAATCCAAACAATCACTATCGATCGCATCTAATGTGTGCTTCAACATCACATCAAATCATCCAAAACATATTTTGTTCCAAACCAAGCTTCATCAATCTTGATAAAATCAAATCCAATCAATCCATCATCATCTTGGGATATCCATCCTAATCCTTGTGCTACTTAACACTATCCTTGCATTGTTGTGTATCCTCGGTAATGTTATCATCATCAATCCTACATCATCTTGGGATATCCATCCTAAATCCTCATGTTGCTTAACACAGTCCTTGCATTGTTGTGTATCCTCAACAATGTTATCATCATCAATCCATTGATCCAATCAATCAACCTTAGCTTGGTTTTCAAAAAAGTCCCAAAAAAGATCACTGATATTGTCACATACATCCATATCCAAATCGTCAAAATCACGCAAAAAATCCAAAAACATCCAAAATCATAAAACACTCAAAAAGTCAGAAAAACATCAAAAACATGGTATCCAAACTACGTCGTCTCTAAGCTTAAATGTAGGAAAGGCTAATCTTTGATCAGCCCCCGAGACATCAAAATCCAAAACATTCAAAAAACATCAAAATCGAAAAACATTCATAAAATCTTAGAAAACTCCAAAACATTCAAAAAATAAAAAATCAAAACATTTGTAAAATTTTGAAATTACCAAAAACAGCCTCAAAACATTTCAAGAACGTCAAAAACATCCAAATATTTGAAAAAATCCATCTGTTCCATTTTTCTTTCACCTGCAATAATCAATCATCCATAATAAACTGATCATCACCCTCATCCTTTGGAAAAACAAACATAAACAATCACAATAATCAAAGAAAGCAAGCTTCAAACCTAAAATCAAAAGCAAACTTCAAACTTTTAAATGCAAAATCAAAATCTTGATCATTTTCAAACATGTCAATCAACCTTATATCAACAACTTATCAACCCATCATCATCCTATACAATGCATTTCCTAGGATATATCGTTCCTACAATGGGCATCATTTTGGATATCACTTTGGATACTTATCCTAAATAAAACACATCCCTTTGGCTGTGGGTATGAAGAACATTGGCTTGTTTGTGTACTTGATCTTTTCTTTTGATTTATCTTATTATGCTCATTCCAAGGACCTCTCAATGATGTCCCCAATGAAGGGATTTAGAGAGATAGGAATGGGGAAATGATCATTATCTTTTTATCTGTTGCACTTGTTGGACATTCTTGTAATATAACCTGGCGAATACTTGCTTTGTTAGGTACATCCTAGCAAGGTTTATGTATGTCAAGTGTGAACAAGAATACTCCTATCTGTTTGTTGAGTCAAAGTCCATCACACTAGGTACAATGTCATCCTGGTTCTTTATACCCTAATGCATCATGCCTACATGTGTTATCAAACATAAGGTAATTGGACCTTTGAAAATCCCAACTCCTCAACAAGTAATCATCATCATCATCATCATCATCATCTCATGTCTTGTTGGAATCTATTATTTTCTTCTATCACTTGCTTTTCATGCTAACATGTTACTATGATAGTTAATCATAAATCATCACCATTGCATCTATCTTGCATCCACAAACCGTTAGCATACTACATAATGAATATTATATCATATAGAAAGCATTAATCATACCACATGCATTCATCCCCATCATTGCATAATATAGATTGGTTATTCTAAACATCTCATAAACCATATATTTATCATCTATTTTCATAATCATCCATGCATCATCATATCATCCATTATATATAAACATCATAATCATCTCATTTATATCATCAATAATGTAATTGTCATGGTACAAATCAGGATCAAGTGGGTGTAATATATCAAAATAGGCATGAGGCTACCCATGGCTGATGACTGACTACATCATAAAATCTTCCTACATAAAATATTCAAGTTGAACTGATTTTGAACCTCTTTGTCAAGAGATCGACCCTCAAATCAAAACCTCTTCACCCGATCTCTCGAGGGGGAAGTATACTAGTGTAATTCTTCATTCACTGGGGTAGTAGTGGGGCATCCAAAAAAAAAGAGAAATTTTGACTTTTGATCATGGCAAGGTTATTCTTTGAACCAACACAAGTGCATCGTTTCAAAGAGGGGCAAAATGTAGACATTGAAAATATATAGATTGATATCGCACACTCGATCCTGATCTACTAACATTGCCTCATCCTGAATTATCCCTCTATCTAACCATTTAATCAAATATCCTTATTTGATTAAAGTCATCATAATTCTCCTTTTAATTAAATAAATCCCTCGATTTAATTAAATCATTGTCTATGTGTAATTAGCTAGGTCATTTCATCTTCTTATCTTTATTTAATTAAATAATCCATATTATTTGATTAAATCTCTAAAGTTCATCTAATTAAATTAAATAAATCAAACATTTATCTAATTTAATCTAACATCACCCCCTTTGGTTAAATAAATCAAAATATTTATTTAACTAGGTCTTAATCATTTTCATCTCTTTTTGACTTATTTCAACCCACAAATCTAAATCAAATAGTCAAATCACCTAATCTCCCCTTAAATTAATCAAATCCTAATTAATTTAATCCTAATCACTCAAATCCTTCTAGATTTTGCAACTTTCACAATTAAATCATTTAGTTGATTTATAAATCACCTATTTTCATTCAAAAAGGCATCCAAGTGGGAATATTCCTCAAATTTGAAATCTCCCCCAAAATGACTTGTCCATCCAAAAAAGCATTTAAAGCTCTTACATGTCTCCCACTTGGCATTTAACTCATCTTTCATCCCCCCTAAACATGTCATTTCATCAAATTCAAATTTCAAACTTGCACATTGATCAAAATGTGCTCATCCTCCATCCATTCACAAGTAGACAAGTGGCACTTTGTCATTTGCTAATTCTTAGTCCCACATTGCTCTATTTTGGACATTCATCCATCTTCTCTTTCTATAAATAAGAGGCTAATATCCTCATTTGATCATCCACAATTCATGCAAAGTTATTATACTCAAATTCATAGCAATATTCATTCATTTCATCCAAACATAGTTAGGTTTTTTTGCAGATTTTCAACATAGAGCTCCATTGAAGTCATCACTACAAGCATCCATCCTTCATCAAGCATCTTTATCACACCATTGGAGTTGGGAAAGGGCCAATTTTCACATCAAATTGGCACTAACTCCCTCAAGAGATTGAGAGTTTGTTTTGTTTTAGAATAGGATTTGATATTTTGTTTCAAGTTTATTGTGTTCTTCATTTTGTTCCTCTTCTTTTACATTCAAATGAATTTCTTGAGGAATCATGATTTTAACCTTGCATTTAATCTAATAAGTTGATTGTTTCTTGTGTTTTGTAGGTGTTAGAATCTTGTTTCACAGTTTCCATTGATATCAATGGGTTTATGTTGTGTTGTCATTAATGTCAACTAGTTCATACTATTGGTAATTGTTGTAAATCTACTGATGGTTGAGAAGTTGTGATGATGCTTTGATTAGTTTCATTATGTTGCCATTTGTAAGTGTTACTAGTTTCAACCTCTAGTGTTTATTTGATAAGAATGTATATGGTTGAGTTGATATGTTTTAGTTGGTTTGGTTGTGATGAGGAGGTGTTCCAAATGATGAGAATTTTTTTGTGGTGCCTGGTTTCCAAGTTCTTTTGAGAAAATTTGAATAAAAGAGGAAATAGTGTATTGTAGAGGTGTTCTGGTTTTGCTCCGTATTTCTTTTGTGTTAGAGATTTTATTATGTGGTTCAGATATGTTGATCAAAGGTATCCATAAGTGTTATATCCAAATTTTCTTGATCTAGATCATTGTACAAAGAAAGTTGTGTTCACCAGTGTGTGAACTGTGTGTTGTAGTGGTGTATGAGAGAAATGGTTTTTCTCCACATTTCTCCGTAGAATTTTTTCTAGTCTTGTGGTTCTATAAGTATTCTAATAAGGTTCATATCTACCTTTTTTGAAGTTACTTGTGGTTTGGTGCTCTGCAAATTGATTTCTTGAGTTACAGTGTGTGGAATATTATCTTAGTGTATAGGATGAGTTTTTTTCTCAAGTGAAAGTTGTTACGAAGGAATTTGTTGGATTTCAAGGTATTTTTGGAATATTCCAGACTATGTTCAAGTATTTTTTGTGGTTCACAATTCACGTTTGGATCAAAGGAAGCATGTACTTAAAATTTTAATGGTGTTTATGGGTTTGGCTGACCTTGGGTGTTTACACTAATTGCAATTTTATTCGGTGCTCATGGAAGTGTGGCATGGCATGTATGAGTGGTTTTAGGTCCAATTTAATGTATGTTGTCATCCACCTTCATTCCTTTCAACCATGGGAATTTTTTGGTGATGACCTCATTTGAATTTGTACAATTGAGGTGGATAGCCGACTTTGGAGAATGTGTTCAAGGTTGGAGAAGGTATAAATAAGTGTTGTGTTATTGGAGGATTGGTGTGTAGTGAGTGTGATGTGAATTATAGAGGTGTGAAGTGTGAATTTTTGAAGTGTAATGTGAGATATAATGATTTAGACTACTAGAAGCAGTGAGAAGAAGGTGTCTAAAATCTTTATAAAGGCTATGAATGTGTTGTTGATGTTATGGTAGACTTTTTTATTGCACTGAGATGTATTTCTCATTGTAACATTCTTCTTTCTTCTTTTTGTAATCTGGCAATGAGCCATTGATAGTGAGCTCTTCTTTCTTTTGGGTAGTGATCCCTTTGATAGTGAGCCTACTATATTTAGTGTTGTAATTACTTTATATTGTGAGCTAATTGTCACTATGGTTTTTCCCTTCTTGGGTTTTCCACATAAATCTGGAATTCTATTGTGTATGAAGTTGATGCTTTTTAGTTTTAGTTTTTTTTATTTCATTCAAAATCATTCTAAATAATTAAAGGTTATTAAAGTTGATCTGTATTTGAATATTAATGATGGTTTTGATGTTTTAATGAACAACTAATTCACCCCCCCTCTCAGTTGTCTTGTGCATTCAACACTTAGTATGTAAGGTTGTATCAATTACTAAGCATCATTCATTGAATGCACAACATACACATATAAAATGCTAAAATGACAAATAAAAGGATACATAGATATGTCAGCTAGCAATTTATGTTATGCTAGGTTTCCATGTAAAATTGATAAATGATAGGTCCCATAAGTCTAGCAAGTTGTGTTATGTTAGGTGGCCATATAAAAATAATCAAATTAATATGCCAGTAAGCTCCATTACACTAGGTCTATGCAAATCATGCTTTAGGGAGTGCATAAAAGTTAAATGACATAGGGGATGAATCACCTCAGGGAGTGTACAAAATTTTAATGTCACGAGGGAAAAATCACCTTAGGGTATGTACAAAATTTTAATAACACAAGGGAAAAATTGGTAACCACACCTTCAAATGGGGTATGTCAATAGGTCACAACTCATAATATGCCAATAAAATGAATAGGGTGATATACACCCCCTTAAAATGTCATCATACTTGTTATGCTAATATTTTAACGAAAAGAAAGTGGGAAGACAAGATCCTCAAGAAGGATGCACACATCCAAAACTAGTTATCCTATCCCCCAAAGTGTATAGGCTAGGATAGCCATGCTAGAGACTATTGTGTTACTACCATGGAAATAAATATGGTTGTACTTAAGATTATGCTACCATGAATGGAAATGAGCACACAAATAGAGCTACAAATGCCATATAATGAGAAGAAATACAATAAGGGGATATTATCATTTAAAATTAATAGGTGAATTGACACATGGAAGAGTCATAGTACCACATCAAGTTGTATTTTATTACTCAATGCTTGACATTCATTGGTGGAATTACCATGCACTCAATGATATGCAAAAAAGGTTATTTTTATGAAAATTCTTATGTTTTGGAGGAAGAGTAATCAAGTGGGATTTTAGAAGCCTAAAAAATATATTCTCTTCCTTAAATAGAGTATATGGAGTTAGAGACAATCCTTTCTCTTGTGAGGAAAAGTTTTCTCACTTATCACCAAAGATTATAATATAGTAGATGATGGAGAATAAAATGTAGAAGAAGGAGAAGTTTGGAAAACTAAACCAATTTTTGCAAGGTATGGTACAAACTTCACATGATCCTCAATTTTGGGCTCCATGTTTTCATTGTATCTAATTTTATAAATAATTTTAAATCCAATCCCATAACATTTTTCAACTCAAATGGAGGACAAGAAGTATTGTTTAAATTATTATGAGAAGAATGAATTCTCTTGCAAGAGTGAAAATAATTTTTAGGTGTTGAAATGTTAGGATTAGATATTTCCAACACATGAGGGATGAAAACTAAAGAGACCCCATCACCATCATGGGATGATAATTTTGGATTTGTTGATGTAGAATAAGATTGTGAAAATGAAACAAAAGACTCCTTAGGTTTAGATTGTGATATTTTTTACTCTCCCACAAAGATGGTGTAAAATATAATGAGCCCCAATTGTCACAAAAACACATACTTAAATATGAAGCATTATTTTGATCATTATTTTCATCTTGAGATGAGGAATGAAAATATTGTGTTGAAGCTATCGAAACAACCTTTGACTCTTTGGGCTTTGATGGTGAAATTTTATACTCCCCAATGAAAGTATGTGTAAAATATAATGATCCCCAATCATCACCCAAGAGAAAATTCATAGTATAATTATCATTGGAAGGTGATGGTTCAAATTTTGAAGATGTAACCAAAATACTAAGAGATTTGGAAATGTTATGTTTGTAAAGTACATAAATTTCTTCATTTGATTTTACTATATAAACCTTGCTATTATACTCATACTTCATTATACGATGAAGAGTAGATGGGAAAATCCTCATGGCATAAATCCATATTCTACCAAGAACATGACTATATGAAAGAGTATTGGGCATGACATGGATAAGGGTAGGAAAAATTAGAGCCCCTACCTTAATGGGTAGTGTTATTGTTCCTAACGATTGCCTACCAATATTGTCAAAACCACAATTAGCAATATCATTTAGTTTTATAAGAGTCTTATTCACACCAAGTTTATTTAAAATATCAATGCTACAAACATTCAAACCCAATCCATTTTTAATGAGAGTGCATCTAACCTTAGTTTTATTGATGATGATAAATATCATTAGAGAATTATATGTTTTTTTGAATCTCGAGAGTAGGAAATTCACTTTGATGAAAATAATATCTTAGTTTGTTTCATTCATACCATCTAGCAAGGGTGCTACATAATTCAATTTTCTAGAAGTTTGTACAATTATCTTCTACAAAGACTCTTGGAGCATACCATGGTAGGTAGGTGAAGTTTGAATTAAGTCTTAAAGAGATATCTTGGATGGAGTATTATGAATTTTCTTAACAAGATCATATTCTTTGTCACTATATTTATGGAGAGGAGGTGTGGGGAGTATATATGGTTGAGGAATGAAATGGATTTTTTCAAATGTTCTTTGCTTGTTTATTTTTTTAATTTTTCTATGCGTGAGCAACTACATGATAATTTGGTTGTTGTGACACAATTTTATGTAGGTGATTACTTTGAGTGAGCTATTTTGTAAAAATTAAGATGTGATAAGGAGGTTTATATTGGTTTGAATGGCATCCAATAATTAGCTAAGGTTTAGCTTGATATTTAGGAACATGATCAAAGGAGGATAGATAATAAATTGTGGGTTTACAATTTCAACTAGGCTAACTATTTATTGACAATATTATATGAATGCAATATAAATGGTTGCATCCTCTTGCACCAAGATATCCTCACAAGTAGGAGAGATATTAGGAGAGGGAAAAACATGAGTTTCATGATTACTTTATGTAGTGTCTTAATTTGAGAGGAATGCATTATTTTCAAGGATCCGCTCTTCACCTCTTTCTCCTTAAAATACCAACATAGCAAGTATATTGACATTTTAAGGAGGGAATATATAACCCTTATTCATTTTATCTTGTGATGCTTGACCTATTTTCTGGAAATATGGTTTTTCGTTGATGCCAAAAGTGTCATTGATGTCAAAGGAGAGATAAAAAATGCAATGGATCTAGTTATGGATGAATTGGTCCAAGTTGATGGAGTAAGGAGCATTTTTTGGCAGTTGTTGCAAAGTTGCTCAAAAATTTGCTATGTTGTCATGACACTAAAATGATGTCTTCTAGTTGTTTGAAGTCAAATTAGTATGTAGATTCGAAATAGGTTTTCTAAGATCTTCTCAAAAATGTGATTTGTAGGTATAGAGGGTGTATGACGGATTCAGAAATGATTTATTTATGTTGCCGATCAAAATTAGGGTTTGTAGATAAACCCTAAGGTTTATAGTCATGGTGGATAAACTGAGTTTATATTTAAGTGTTGACTATTAATCTGCTATTTTAGGTCACATAAGTTATAACTTATTTTGTTAAAATAATTCGGTGACCATCCCCTCATTCTTGTGGTTACTTTATCTGTTAATGGCATGTACATCACATAAACCCTTCACATTGTTGTTTGCATTCTCACAAACAAATCCTTAACTATGATGTGTGGTTTTCCCATGATGAAGATCTAATGGTCCACATTATATTTTGAATATCCAATGGCTATTGTACATGTGTGCATCACAAGTTTTTTTTTCATTGGCCAAGACTATCAGCAATGAGCAATGAAGTTTGATCAATGGTGTCATCATACTTGGTAGATTAGATGGTGCCTGCCAGCCCGCGACATGTTTGGTGGGTTCAAATTTAACACAATAGCATAGCAGGATAAGGAAACATCCAATGGCACCTAGAGATAAGTGGTTGCATATGATGGAGGTTAGTGGCTCAGATTTAAAGGAGGGAAATCAGATAGTGATCACTACATCATTTTACGTCGTTGTTGTGAAATGAAAAAAGTTGAGCTTCATGTGATGGGTTTTCAATGGTGGAGATTGAGTGAAGGCAATTTGATAGTGATAAAAATACTTCTTCACTTTGTGTATTTGATTTTGGTGCCCTAAGTGAGAATGCAATACACTCAAGTGAAGCGATAGTCATGAGATGAAGATCAATGATGATATTTTAAATGAAGATGATCGAATGGTTGAGGTTTAAATATTTCAAGATGAAAGGAGTGCTAGAGGATCATGGTGCGAAGACAAGAGATCAATGGTCCATGTTAAAATTTGAATATCACAAATGGATAGGTTTGTATGAATGTCAATTTCAACTAGTAACCGACACAAAGGATGAAATTAAATAATCTACCTACTCCTACAACCAGTTGATTGAATATTTGATTTCCAAGGTGACAACATAGATTACAAAGGTGACAAAGAGAAAAAATAGATCGATAAAACAAGGAAGTACATTTAATGCATATTAGGGTTAGGTTTTTGTAGATCACCATAATTAGTAAAATTTAATGAACCAAAATTTAAATTTGATGGCATGTGGCTCAATGAACAGGTAGCTTCTTGAAGAAGATAGTGGGAAAACACTAACAAAAGCTTCTAAGTGTGTTGGAAAATGATGGAAAGCTTGAGGAAATAATTGTAGCTTGGTAGGGTTAAGAAAAAATGAGATAATAAAAAATTATCTAAGTGTAGAAGTGTGTATGGTGTAGTAGTGAGTGTAAGTGAGCCAAGTTGCAAATAGAGAATGCACTAATTTTGAATGAGTACAATTCAAACAAAAATCAGAGATCTTTATCAAGGTTAGCATTCAAAGGTGTAGGAAATAAATAGGTGTAGAGTAGATAATTAAGTTGTAGAGGTTGTAACATTGAATTAAGAAGTTACAAATTGAGTTGCAACATTGAAATGAGTTCATATGAAAAAACTATAATAATCTCTTTGTAAATCTGATTAGTGGGTGCTCAAATTAGGGAATGGATGCTTCCTTGGAGTAGTTTCTCCTCAAATTATGGGATTTGTGTTTCCTAGGGTTGGTGCCCTTAAACTTTGTAATATAATTTTTTACTATGAAGCTAGATTAGGATAGTAGCTCCTAGCAGTATTTCTCACCATGATTTTCCCGTATTAGATTTTCCATTTATATATTATGTTATGTGATATTGGATGTGCATATTTATCTTTCTACATATGTTCTTTTAATCTACTCTAATAGGGTTTAAAATGAATCAATTTAATTAAGTACTTTTAGGGCTAGGTTTTAAGTCATCTACTAATTCACCCCCCTCTCGGTAGATTTTTTTGTTCCAACAATTGGTATCAAAGTCTTAGTTCCCTTTGAGAATATTAATCAACTTAGATAGATCTTGGTAAAGTGAACATGATGGCCATCCAAGAAGGTTCTTCTACAAACAAGGTACCTCATTTTGATGGATAATATTATGCTTTCTGGAGCATATTGATTGACATATATTTGGGATCACTAGGATTTGATGTTTGGATGTTAGTTAAGAATAGATACACTATTCCTAATACCCTTCCCACTGATGCTATAGGAAAGAAGGATTATGATAACAATGTGATTCAGAGCAAAGGGTTAGACACTAACAACAAACTCAACTCCTAGAGGTTTCTTCAACAATTTCTCTTAAATGCTCATTGGTACACCTTCAATGTTCCATTATGGCTATTAGATGACTTATAGCAACTAGGGGAGGTACTACAACCACACAACATAATTCCAAGAAATACAACTTATAAAATCACCAAACCCTCAAATTCTCTCTATCACAACAATCTTTCACCATTCCCTATAGCATTGTAACTTGACTAAATCGGGTACAACTTCTTGGAGTAGTCCTTTCAGATCTAGACCAATAGGTTTTTAAACACCCATCTGGGAGTACAACATATCAACAAGCCATAATAGGTTTCTTTTCAACCACTTCTTCAAAACAGGCTTCTAATGCCAACTAGGCCTCAAATTAGGCCTATTTTACAAAGGACCTTGCCTCAAAACTTTTCTAAAACCACAAAACTCATTATGGAAGAAATATATAGGTATCAAAACATAATATTTCACAATTACTTGTCAAAAACTCAACCTTCAAAGTTCCTAGTTCCAAAACCCTCCTTTCTAGCCAAAGACCTGGGATTTTAATGAAAACACATTTACAAACGTTGTCAAAACTTGTCACCACCTCAAACAGGTCTAAAATCCTCTACATATTCTTAATCTCACAAGAGATAATGCTTCCTCAACCTTTTACTCACTTTACCATATCAAAATCCCTCATTTTCATATTGAAAACATAATTTTTCCACCTAGGGCTTCACGCCCAACACACTTCCTAGCCTCTCCTACACTCACACCACATGTACACACCTAATTATTAATTTATTAGACCCATTCCACATGATACAGTGGCCACAAAGAGTGGAATGGGTTAGGTTAACATTTTAGAGACTTTTAAACGCTTAAAATAGGGTGTAAAAACTAGTCGCAAAGAACTAGATCAAAATTTCACCCAAAAAAATATTAAGTGCTCAAATAAAATGAAAAATGTATCTAACTCTTCCTACTTAATGTATTCAAAATTGATATAGATCAACTAGCTATTGTACGGGTCATAAACTTCTAGAACAATACATAAAACACATAAAATCTAGAGAAAGTAGTGGTAATTCAATTGATTTTTCCTCCAAATCTACAAAAAGTGATTGACATCGATGGTTTCCACCTTTTTATGCCTTGTCCCATAAAATCCAACTCCTTCAACTACCTAAAATGGATTTTAAATTGACTTGACCATTTGTATTCCATAAAAATGCAATTTTGCAACTTTTTATGCTTGACAACTTTTGCAATAATATGTAACTTTGCAATATCAACACAAATGACCCCCTAGACACCTATTAAGACCCAACTTGACTAAATACAATTTAAAATAGTCTCCAAGACATTATTTAAACAAAAATACACCAAATCCTAGAGCCTATACAATATCAGCCTTGATTGACAATTTTTTGACCAAAGGTGCTCCTGCACCATACACCCCAACTTGTAAAATTTCCAAGTCTCTTGGAAAGATTGTTGTAACTTGATGTCTTTTTTTCTCTTCATTCCTCTAACCTTCATGTTTTTCTTCAATAGGTTCACTTTGTTCTTGATTCTCACTATCATTGTCATCCTTGTCTCCTCTTGAATCATGCTTCACTATGTCATACTATACTATGGGATTTTCTTCAAATTTTCCATCATCCAATACTATTGTTATACCCTCCTTCACATCTGTACTCAACCCTCTATCAACTTTCATCTCTTTACTCTTTGCTTCTTGCTCAGTCCTCTATCCAATACTCTTTTTATCTTCATCCTTTTCACTGTCAAACCTAAAAAATTTTGTACCATCATACTCATTACCTTCTATCAAACATGCACATACCTTTTCCACTATCCTATCATCATCACAAACCTTTGTTTTATCACCATTCAACTGCATCTTCACTGCCTTCATTGCTACAAGGCACATGACTGTCCCTACCAATATTCCTTCACTGGTTTCTTGCTTTTCCTCAAGCTTTTCATAGTCACTCTTTACTATACTAACCTAAGACACCATTCCATCTACCTTCTTCCATATGAAAACATTCTTCTTCACATCTGACTGCACATTATCTTCACTTCTTCTATCTACTTTTCCAACTTTTTCATGCCTTGCATTGGCTACCAATCCCTTATTCTTACCTTCATCAATGTTTACAAACTCTTTTCTCCCTACCATGGTGATCTCACCTTGTTCATTTACTTCTTCATTCAATGGAGTTAATATGTATGTTCTCACATCCTTTTCAATTAAATATATATTTTGTCTTCCATTGTACATTGTTGACC
Source organism: Sequoia sempervirens (assembly GCA_007258455.2). Taxonomy (NCBI): domain Eukaryota; kingdom Viridiplantae; phylum Streptophyta; class Pinopsida; order Cupressales; family Cupressaceae; genus Sequoia; species Sequoia sempervirens. The sequence continues at coordinate 311,273,812 of VDFB02047230.1, read as the reverse complement.
TGTCAAATTGCTAGGGCCTTCCTAGTAACACATGGCAACAACTCATAGGAAAAATGTCACAAACAACAATTTTATCCCTGTATCTACCAATTTGAAATTCAACTAAATCTTGTTCACTCACCACAATGGATTGATTATCACTAACTCAAGACACTTTGTATGGATTTTTCCTAGGTACTTTTTCCAAATGCAATTTATCCACCATTTCACTAGATATCATGTTATCAATGCTTCTAGAATCCACTATCACTTTACATACCTTGTTTTTGCATTTACAAGTTGTCCTAAATAAGGCTCTTCTTTGAATCAGCTCTCTCTACTTGGATGTCTTCAAGATTTGTCTCTTCATCATCAAGCTTTCACCAATTTTAGGGGCACAATGATTGGAGTTTGCACTCTCAGCTTCATCCTCTTGAACAATTTGTACTCTCCTTTCATTCTTCCTTTCTCCTCCACTATATGTTGAACCAAATCTTTTAGGGAACTTCCAAGAAGGATGACCAAACTCATTGCAATTATAACACCTACCTACAAAAATGTTAGGATTCCTTCCACCACCAAATCTGCCCCTTGTGCCTCTAAAACCACCTCTAAAATCTACAACTTGCTGATCTCTTTTGTTTGTCTCTTCTTGATTCTCATTTGTTTGTCTTGGAGTAGAGAAAGATACTCTTCCTCTTGTAGTGTTGCCTCTTCCTCTAATTGCCTTCTCTTGTCCTATTTTCACTTTTTCCTCAACCTTCAATTCCATTTGATAGCATTCTTCTACACTCCTAGGATTTGTTAAAGCCAATTCATCCTATATATTCAATCTCAAACCACCCAAGTACCTAGAAATTTTCTCATCCTCATTCTCATTATGGTTATACCTCATACTTAATTTTTAAAAATCTTTAGTGTATGCTTTTACATCCATTTCCTTTTTCCTTAAACTTTGCAACCTCTTGAAAACCTGAATAGAATAATCAGAAGGGAGAAATTTACCTTTCATCTTAGCCACCATCTTGTCCCATGATACAATTTTGGATTTACCTTGCTTCCTTCTCTCTGACTGTAGGTAATTCCACCACAAAAGTGCATGACCTTTTAACTTTTTCTTTGCAATCTTGACTCTTTGTTCCTTTGGAATGTCTTCACACTCAAAATAGTAGTACAAAGATGCTATCCAATCTAACAACTCTTCTTCATTCAGGTTTCCATCAAAATTTTGAGTATCAATTTTCACCTTATACTTGTCACCTTTGACTTCCTTCAACAATTTGGCCATTCTTTTTGGATCAAGTTCTTTCTCAACACTTCAAACTCTTCTTCATCTTCATCATTTGAATCACTACTTTCAACTTCTTCTCTTATCTTGTTTGTTTCTAAGGTTGCCAATCTCTCTTTTAGTTCTCTTATCTCTCTAATATACTGACCCTTCAAGTCATTTACTTCTTTTTCCACATTCTTTCCTTTTGGAGACATCTTCACAATCTTGCCTCTTCACCTTCCACTATTTCTTTCACAAAATTCAATCTCTTTCCACAGATATCTGGTACCTTTTCTCTAATACCACTTGATAGCAATTAGGAAAGGTCCTACAACCACACAACACAATTCCAAGCAATACAACAACTTATCAAATCACCAAACCCTCAAATTCTCTCTATCACAACAATCTTTCTCCATTCCTTGTAGCATTGCAACTTGACTAAATCAGGTACAACTTCTTGGAGTAGTCCTTTCAAATCTAGACCAGTAGGTTTTAAACACCCATTTGGGTGTACAACAACATATCAACAAGCCACAATAGGATTCTTTTCAACAACTTCTTCAAAATAGGCTTCTAACACCAACTAGGCATCAAATTAGGCATATTTTACAAAGGACCTTGCCTCAAAACTTTTGCAAAACCATCAAACTCATTAGAGAAGAAATCTATAGGTGTCAAAACTTAAAATTTCACAATTAATTGTTAGAAACTCAACCTCTAAGGTGCCTAATTCCAAAACCCTCCTTTCTAGCCAAAGACCTAGGGTTTTATTGAAAACACATTTACAGACATTGTCAAAACTTTCCACCACCTCAAACAGGTCTAAAAATATCTACATATGCTTAATCTCTCAAGATATAATGCTTCCCCAACCTTTTACTCACTTTACCATATCAAAACCCCTCATTTTCATATTGAAAACACAATTTTTCCACCTAGGGCTTCATGCCCAACACACTTCGTAGCCTCCCCCGCAATCACACCACATGTACACACCTCATTATTAATTTATCAAACCCATTCCACAAGATACAATGGCCATAGAGAGTGGAATGAGTCAGGTTAGCATTTTGGAGACTTTCAAACCCTTAAAATAGGATGTAAAAACCAGTCACAAAGAAATAGATCAAACCTTCACCCAAAACAAAATTAAGTGTTCAAATCAAATGAAAAAGGTAGCTAAATTTTCCTACTTAATGTATTCAAAACTGATTTATTTAAACTGGCTATTGTACGGGCTGTATAGTTCTAGAACAATACAGAAAAAACATAAAATCTAGAAAAAGCAGTGGTAATTCATTTGGTTTTTCCTCCAAATCTACAAAAAGTGATTAGCATCGATGGTTTCCAACTTTTTATGCCTTTTCCCACCAAATACAACTCATTCAATGACCTAAACTAACTTTGAAAATGACTTGACCATTTGTATTCCATAAAAATGCAATTTTACAACTTCTTATGCTTGACAACTTTTGCAATAATTTGCAACTTTGCAATATTGACACAAATGACCCCCCTAGACACCTATTAAGACTCAACTTGACTAAATACAATATAAAATGGTCTCTAAGACCTTATTTAAAATAAAAGACACCAAATCCTAGAGCCTACACAATATCATCCTTGATCGACAATTTTTGACCAAAGGTGCTCCTACACCAATGACTTGATTCAATACACATTGACTTGGCATTGTAGGGGCTTAGATAAGACAATATGATTTGACATTTTTTGCACCTACTTTCTTGTAGACACTCAATATGGCAATTCTTAGTGAATTTTTCCAAACTAAAAAAATGAATCCACACACTCATTCAATGGTTTGAGAAACATTACAACATGCTTTCAACATTCCTTCAAAAATGTTTCAATACTTACATTTAGAAAACAACTCCTGCTTGCTGGAATCATAGTCTAGGTTAACACTATCATATTACAGTCCTTATTAGGACAATAATTATGTTTTGTCAAATATTGCTATTAAAGATTCACCAATACCTCAAACAGGTCCACATGACCCTTACACACATTCTCACATCTTATCCAATCACTAATACATCCAAATAATCTCCAACACCTTAAAATTACTTTCAAAATCCCTTACACAGTCTGATACATAGGAAAATTAGACCTTATGTCTAATAAAATCATGTGCAAACTCCACTATCCGTATGTACAACTTTGGAATCTGAAACAATATACAAAATATTCCTCTCCATAAAAAAATGGCATTTTTCACTAAGGGAATAGTGAGAAATCACATGTTTCTTGCCTTAGGTTATCCTAGGTAGGGTTTAGAGAAAGTTGCACTAAAATGTTAATATCTCCTTCCAAACTTAATGGATTTTCATCAAACCAAGTGCAAATGAAAGTTGGGATAATCCTTTACATGATGCAAACAACCTTCAATCTGTATAGATGAGCCTTAGACTATACAATGTGATGAAAGTTACAAAAAAGAAAGAAAAATCAGAATTATCACCATGAAATGCAACAAACTGTCATTCATAACTTTCAAAAAACACCTAATGAGGCCAATCACTCCAATGATATTGTATATAACCTAGTCATAGATTTTTTCTCAAATTTTTAGAAAGATTTGATGGTGGAAACAAAAGTTAAGTCATTTTTCCCAAAAACAAATAATCCTAGGGATTTGAGTTTTAGTAAATTTTCAATAAATTTAAAAATACTAAATGAAAAGGCACCAAACCAAATTAAAATGAAATTTAGTTCATCCCTCCATCAAGAAAAACCAATCTTATGACTGTACTAATCTATACCATGCAATGGAGTAGAAATATTGCAGTCAAATTACACAGAAAAATGCATTAAAATGTGTCTAATTGGTGTCTTATTCCTCCAAACTGCTCTCAAACCCCATGGATCATGTTTACAAGGTGTATTTATGATATTCCAAACATCCTCAAACTTCAATCTTCCCACAACTAACTTGTTAACAACATTTGAAAAAGTTGTCATTATAACATTGACAACATTTTAGCAACTTTTACATCTTTTGCTTAAATTGAACCAAAACACCAAAAATGGTCCTAGATGACATCTAATGGTCTCAAATGACCTTATTTACATTAATCATACCAAAAAAATAAAAAAAAACTCAAAAATTTATCTCGCATGCATGAGGGTGGCCCTACACAATACTCTCAAGGAAAGAAAAATCTCAGTTCCATATGAGATGTGATCTGCAAATTTGTCAATGTCTTCCATCTTGGACTCCTGCAACCTACAAACCTAATATTCTTTTCATTCATAACTTTCCCTAGATATTTCTTCCTCTTCTTTCACCATCTCTTACTTATAATCTTCTACGCTTCAAGGTTCCAAAACTCTAGTTCTTGTTCATATGCCTTAGTACCACTGTCTATGTCTTCATCTTCATCATTGGAATACAATTTTTCAGCATACTCATCATCCATAAAATAAAAAAATACAACCATTACCTTTTTTGTGTTTGAAACATCTTCGTCACCATAGTGTGCTACATTTTTATAACAATCTTCATGCATTGTATGTATTTATCCTCCTTCTTTAGACTCTTTTCCATCTTCATTTTCATTTGCTGCACTTGTAAAGACACACTCACAAATATTGTTAGAAATAAAATCTTGAGTCTCAATGGACCCATTGTCTTCATATTTTTCCTCTTCCTCAGATGGCTTAGGCTCTTCCATTATCAACAAAAACTCTCCAAGGTCTGGTTTTGTTGTCCTCTCTTTCCTTCTTCTCCTCTAAATGATCTCCTTGATAGGCCACTTTACCTTCTTTCTTATTGGTAAATGCCAACCACTTTCTTGTTCTGCCTTCTCAAGACACTGCTACATCTCAAGATCCATTTTTTCTTGCATTTTTTCTTGAATTTCTTTCATTTTTTCCAAGGTGTTCCTAAACTCTATTATCTCTTGTTGAAAATTTATTGGTTTATCCTTCTTTCCTTCTTCATCTCACTTTTCTCTCATCTTTTCTCTTGTTGCTTCTTCCTTGGAAACTTCTTACTCTTCAAGTCTCCATAGACTAATCTTCTCAACATTTCCATTCCTGTTTCTCAAGCAATTCTCTTTCACCTTACTTATTCTTAATGTTGCTTCTTATCTTCATGACACCTCACCTTAGGCCTTTCTTTTTCCTTGGCCTAGTTTTTTGGTATCTAGGCTTGTTGATGGTGTTTTTTGCACAAAAATCAACTCAAACAAGATACAAGTATCCTACCTCTCTTGAAAGGTAAATCTCTATCAACAAGCCTAAAAATCTAACCCCAAGGTCTCTAATGTTAGGTCTTGAAAATGCATAAACAACTCAGATAATATGTGAAAATATGTGCAACATTTGATGAAACCCCTACAGGTAGTAGGAAGTGAGGGAACACCCCCTAAAGGCTTGTTTCCTAAAGATGCAATCAATGAACTTGAAAGGATGAAGACCTCAACTCAGGTCATACTTGATTGGTTGCATGGAGTGGGAACCAGAGGAGATGATGTAATCAAATAGATCCTATCAACTATTGGAGATGCTCACAAGTCAATAGAGTGGTTGAAATATGTGTTGGCCGAAGACAAGGAAGATGTAGATCTCTTGTTGCAGAAAACTATGGCTATCATGGAGTACACTGAAGAAAAGTTGGTAAGTGATGGAATCCTTTCTTCTTCAAAAGTTGTAGAAGCCTAGGTGTTGATGGTGTTTTCTGCACAGCAACAACTGAGATAGAATACAATATCCTATCTCTCTTGAAAGGTAATCTTCAACAATAAATTACTGAAAATCACCCCAAGGTCTCTCTGGTGTTAGGTCATAACAATGCATAAAACAACTCAGATAAAATGTGAAATGCTGGTAATCACAATCGGACCTTACTACAAGCAAACTGTATCTTTCAGTTTATCAGATTTTGCAATACGATGATCTTTAATCCTAAATTTAACCAAATGATAAAGAAATAGCAAAAGATAAGGATGCGAGGATATAATCGAATCTAAACTACTCCTAGAATGAATAATGCAAACAATAGATATTTGGAATGGACCTATCTCAAATAACCAGTTCCTGATCGACCCACAATGCAATCTTACAAGAACGGTGCAATCTTCTGAGGTATTTAAATTTTCAAATCATAGACTTGCATCTACAATCGAACTTAAGCACATCAAATATATATGGTCCAGGTTGACTTCACCAGCCTACTACAATCAGATAGTTACTGGGAGTATAGACCAGAGATAGCTACAAACATTCCAAATATGAAATCATAAACATCATTTATCCAACTGAAACTAATCTATTTCTGAATATTAAACCCTAAATCTTCAAGCAATTTAAAAGATGGAACAACAAGAACCATGCAAGATGAAATAACACAAAGGATTCCACCAGGAAAACCACAATGTCTCCAATTGTATTAATCACCAAAATCTGCAACAATTCAACTGTTCTGATACAGTATTTGCTTCAAGAAAAGACTAAGAAATTCTAACTATTGCTCTTGCTTATCTCTATTACTGCTTAGCTAACCAATGTCTAACCCTTACAATGAGGCAAGAATGCCTATTTGTAGCAAATTTCCCCCAAAAACATGTCAGCCCAGCCAAACATTTTTACAAAATAATAAAAACCGCCAAAACAGGTCGGCCAAGGAAACAAACTAAGGCACACATTTAATGCCATCATCCAAGTCGGCCAAGGCACAGTCCCCAAGGAAGTCCAGTCCAATGCATGCCCTATGATAATAGGGAAGCACAAATCTCGAAAGAGCATTAACTGCCACTCCCTTTGTCTTTCTCCTGCACTGACGTCCCTTGGACCTTCGAGAATATTCTATCCAACTCAGCAATAGGTGGCAATGGTAAGACCCTGAGTCAGCATTTAATAGAATCTATTCCTTCCTTGGACCGCTCAACAATTCTGTTCCAGTCCTCTCTGTTGGCCATGTACCTGTCTATCACCGCCAAGTATGTAGCTGCATCATCAAGTAAGTGGCCGGTGACAACTCCATCAGAATCCGGGGCATAAACCTCATGCCACCACTCCTTCAATTGCTCGAGGCTCAAATATTTGGGGGCTATCTTCCTCCTGCCTGTCATCACCTCAAAGAAGGCAATGCATCCGTCATAAACTGCTGTAAGGTCGCCATCAATGGACTTCCTTCGTTTTTGTATCTTCTTCAGACCCCCCTGCCTGACCTGCAATGCCTCAAACCACTCCCACGGTTCATCCAGCCTGGAGGAAGGAAGGATTCCATCCTTAGCCAATTGATCCTTGCCATGTCCCAGAATAGTCTTCGATTTCTGCAGCAGAAGGTCTATGTTATCTTTATCCAGAGACAAGATGTGCTCTAACAGTTCTTTTCCCCGGACTGCATCCTTCCCCACAGACAAGATCCCTTTGATAGCATCATCTCCTTTCGTCTGGACATCCATCAGCCAATCAGTAGCAGCTCGAGTGGAGGCCTTCATCTTTTCAATCCCGGAGATTGTCTCCTTAGGCAGAAAACCCAGAGTAGTAGAGGAAGAGGGGTGGAGAGACTGCAGAGGCTTCATCACCTCTTCCAAACTCTTCCTCAATCTTTCATTCTCCCTTTTCAACTCTCGTTTGGACTGAGTCTCCTTTTTTAATCTATCAACAATGACGGCACTAGACCCCTCAAACTCCTCAATATCCTGCTCTAGGGAGGCCGGCCCAAGGTTAATAGTTTGGACATTATAGTCCTGGCCTGTAACATCATCTCTTGTTTTATCCGCGGTAGGGGTAGCAATGTGAACTACCCTATTATTCGTTTCATCCCTTTCCACCCGGGAAATCACCCTAGCGGCTTTCTTCTTCTTTCCTTTGCCAATCTGAGACAGCATTTCATCCCAGTCTAATGGAGTGTCCTCAACAATCACATGTTTCTTCCTGGCAAGCTCCTTCTCCAACTAGCCCGGAGCTACAGGGTCAGTCTGGATTCCCTCTGTTCTTGTTTCTCCTGGATCTTCTATCACTTTCTCTTCCTCTGCGGCTGTCACCTTGACCTCCTCCTCAGTTGTTACTTTGTCATCTTCTTTCTCCGGAATCTGCTTGGCTTGGTCAACCTCCTCAAGTCCTAATTCTGGAAGCACCGGTGATGGAGTCCTAGCAAGGATGCTTTCCTCCGGCTCAGGTGATCCGCGGCCTCTATCACTCTCCGGGGAATCCTCATATTGCACCAGCGGAGAAGTGTGTCTCTCTTCTGCTTCTACCTCAAGCCCAGCTGCTTCACTGAACAGTGTTCCTTCCTTGAACGGTTCTGCCTCCCTGCCAACTTCTTGCTCATCCGGATTCTCCAGTCCAAGTGCACTCGACGGAGGAGAAACAGGCTTATCCTGCTCTTCAACTGGTAGCGTTGGGGAGGAATCTTTCGGTTGTGCAGCATCCTTGGGAGAAGGAGTTCTTGATTTCCTGGTATAGACCTTTGTTTTCTCACCCCCTGAACTCTCCACATCCACAATTGGAAGTTCATCTTCCGAAGCAGTCTGATCTTTCTTCTTCGCCGTCCTTGTAGTTCTTGTCTTCTTAGGTGGTGGAGGAGCATCCTCCTCTTCAGCCTTCTTCGTTTCCTCCTCATCAGAGGACTTGCTAATTGTCAGGGTCTTCCACCTGCGCTTGCCTATTGGTTTCCTCTTTGTTACAGGTTCAGCTCCCTTAGGACCTCTGACTTTAATCTTGAAGGGTAACGTTTTTGCTGATTTCCCTTTGGGGTCTTCTTCCCCGGATTCTTCAGAAGTTGACATGGGGTTGAGATTTCCCATCAGTTCAAAGGTGCAAGCTACCTTTGCATTCTCCAACTCCCAGATTTTATGCTTTACCCACGAAAGGGTGAATTTCATCACAGAAGCCATCAGATCTTCTAACTCTGTCACCTCGGCCTCATTCCAATCGATATCACTGACTGACCTGTCCTTTATAGCCTCATAAACATGGTCTTGAACCAATTTCCCGTCATCATCAAGCTGATCCGGAATTAGCTTAACATTATATTGTCTAATTGCCTCCACAGGCAGCCTAGAATATCTTTTCTTCCTTGCATCGAGGTCATCCTTGATATTGACCCAGTAGTCTTCTAAGTCCTCCTTGTGCCTATATTCCGGGTAGCCTTCTTCTGGGCCTCTCCAGTTACATCAAAATTCATTCTTTTCGAATGGAAGGAGAATCCATAGGCCGCCAGCTCCTCCCCTGCGGTGTGAGCTGATTGGATGGACGGGCAAATCTCTCCTACGCCAATCCCAAGAGGGAAGTCTCCTCCAAAACCAGTCTTATGCTTTTCCCTCTTCACCACTGCATCAAACTCACAGATTTGTCGTACAACTTCCAGCAGCACAATATGGTCAGTGGGATACCGAGGCAACCTATAAGGGGCAACTGGGCATCCATCAATCCGGAGGTAAGTGAATGTAGGGAACTGGATAAACCATGCTCCGTAGTTCTTGATTAGTCCTTTTGCTCCATTGGATAATCTGATATGCTCTGCATTCTGAAGTGTCTGGGTAATATGCATTGTGAATGCATCATTTGCCCTCCTGTAATCTTTATGTCCCAGATGCAACTCCGGATAAACCTCATAGATTATGTCCTGCCCAATGCTTCCCCTTGGAGTCAAACCTTTGTAGGGATAGGAAATGGCCAGCACATACATAATGTAAGAAGACATAGTGAATTTCTTTGCCTCCAGGACATTTCTCAGTTGTTTGTCAATCTCAGCACTGATGAGCCCTGCCCAGTGATAGTTCGTGCCTTGACTCATCTTGGTGATCACATGGACCATCCAACTCTCTAACACTCCTGCACTTCTCAATCCTACCACCCTGCTCAGCAATGTAATGGCATCATAAGCATCTGACCTGAATTTTACCCTGTGCAGTTGTTTGGGCAACTTTGAATGGTGAGATTTTGGCTTCTCCAGCCATGAGTTGATCATCTGCTGAGCCTTGATTGGCTCATTCTCATAATAAGTCCTGGCAGTGTCAATGTTCAATGCACAGACCGAAAGAAGATCTGGCATGCTGAAGGCTCGTGCAATGGAGGCCGGATTGAAGTTTGCCAAGACCCTCCCTTCAGTGCTGACCACCATCTGTGTATCAAAGTCATACTGTCTAGCACATTCTAAGATTATCTCATAACACTGAACCGCTGGAGGGAAACCTGCCACATGCACTAATCCAAAGTTCGTCATTCCTCGTCTCAAAGCTGATAGATCCTTCTCAGCCATTCTCTGTTTGAACTCCTCATATCGCCATGCACCCACGTTAGTGTCAGATACATCAGCCCACACGAAAGATATTTTACTTTCCGGGAGCTGGTTCTTCATATCCAGTCTCAATCGTTCTGTCTCGGAAATGGATGTTGCCCCTGCACCACCCTTAGCCTTCCCAGCTGCCGCCTTGCTTGATTCGGCCTGTACAACCAAAACCATCATTAGAATTCAATTATTGCTCATATTCCAATCTGACGGGTTAGCATAAATCATATAAATCAATCAAAATCCATTGCCAAATGCTAATCCTTCGAGATCCGAAGAAATCAAATAATCTGGGAAAATCACGCAAACCGGGAAAATACCGTCGGGGCGGAATTTCAAAAAAATCTGACCCAAACGGATTCCTGCTGCCAAAGCATCATTAGTCAAATAAATCATTAGTGCAGATGAAAAAACAAAGGATAATCATTGAATTCACTCATTGGCAACAATAAATAATCACTAGACAATCGTTCCACCAATCCTATCATCAAAATATCAAAAAGAACACAGCCGGACAGGAAATTCGAAAAAATCCGGATAGAACGGATTTTCGTGGACAACTTAAAATGCACCGGAAATAACCCTAGCCCGCGAATAAGCCCAAACCGGGAAAATTCGGAAGCGAGGAAATTCCGCGACGACCTCTGAAACCCAAAAAATGACAAAACGCGAATCAAAACCCAAACAACCACGGGATTCTCCACCTGAGCTCGAATGATCTCAAAACCGACGATAAGTAACAAAACTCAGGACGCAAAGGATTTAGACTTTTCAAAAGCATGCAAAGGATGAATCCCCATATCAAAATAATGATGCCCTAATCGAATAATCAAATTTCTGCCATTAAAACCAGAGTGAGCTTTAGGGCTTTAAAATATTAGCTAAGGACTTACCTGAAGCACTCGAATCCTCATAGGACGGGGAAGCCAACATGATATAGGGACAAAATCGCTCAAAACACAGTAAAACCCCCGTTCTGGGCTGAACACCAAGGGAAACCCTAATTTCGCATAATAACACATTTCGTGCCCACAACAAGCAAGCAATCCGACCCAGAATCCCGTCTAAAGGATACATACGCAATCTTATGGATAAATAAAGCTCATAGGACACGGGAATAGGGTTTCATCATACAAACGGGTCAAACCTTGACTCTATAAATATGAAATCGTAATCAATCAAGGGCCGACCCAAATCAAATAATACCCAATGCAAAACCCTCAATACCATGCAAGCCAAACGAGAGGGTGACGACTACATACCATGGATCAAAGCGGAAGAAACTCGAGCTTGAAAAGGTGACCTTTGCAGCAAACATGTCCAAGCAGTGAAAACACCAACACTGGCACTCAAGCAATCCTCACGCAAACAAATGAAGATCAATCTGCAAAGCTCAGATGGAAATTCGAAATCGCCAGTGCAAGACAAGGGAGCAATGAAGTTAGAATGAAACTGAAAATGCCCTAAACCCGACCTTATAACTGCCTGAGCAAAGGTACCTCAGCCATTAATGCGCGACAAGACATTTCTGACAAGTCCGAAAACCTGAGCCCCAAGCAGAATTTTGGAAAATCCCAGAATGCGTGGAAACACAGATTTCGCGGAAATGCAGAAACCGGGGAAATGAGGAAGGCCGGGATTTTGGCAGAATCCGGGAAAATCCACCCAGACCGGAAAATCCTGAAGTAAGGCAAAAACCCAGAATCGGAGAATCCTGCCAGAAACGGACAAGGAACCAGGGCCTGGGAAAATCCGCCAGAGCTGGAAAATCCCGGATCCAGGTGAAAACCCGGACTTGGCCAAAAACTCATTCTCAATCAATTCGAACCTCAAGGCAGGGCCAAAGCCAGCAAGATGAACATTTCAAGACCTTAAAATGATAAATCCAATAGAACCACAGGTCAAAGACATCAAAAAAGGGGGTCCCCACTCCAAGTGGGGCATGATATAAAAGCGCACAACAAATGAGTGACTATCTTTGAGGGAATGCTCACATTTAGATGACAAGTGGAATCAAGAACCCGAGAACTTCGGGATTTCAACTTCAGGATACCCGATACCACCCTAAGTTAAAACAAAGAAACTCCCAGCCATTCAGACATTCCTATACCAGGGTCTAAGTGTGTGCACATGCGTTTATTACCTACCCTCAGTTGCAAGAAGAACCAGACATGGTATGAACAGGCTATGTAAAGATTCTTACTCTAAAAGTAACCTGGATAGAGCCTCGCTGCCAGTCAGGCATCCATAGCCCCGACGAGGTTATCGCTGTGGTCCTCCTGAACATAGCTCTACTGCCAGTCAGGCGTCTATAGCCCCGGTAGAGATATTCAGATCCCCCTAATAAGTTGAATTCAAATTTCTTGTCTTTCATATACATTCTTTTTTTTTTTAATTTTTTTTTTTTGCTGATATTTCTTTTCTTTACTCATTTCATTCCTTTGTGAGCGATTAAAGTCCCACACTAGGGCTGAGAGAACCACCGATTGGCACTAGGCGAAAAGGATTTTTCACCTATCCAGACCTTATAAGGACCTTTTACAACTTCAGGTATATTAAGGATTAAAGGTATAAGACCCCATTATATTCCTGTTCAGACTAACTAGAAACCCTTTGTCTCAACCTAAGGATAAATGACATAGGTTAAAGAATTCATACCATGGTATTCTAGAAAAATGAGCAAAGTTTGTAAGGGAAATACCAAGAACATTAGACTGCTTTGCCACCATTACCATATAGATGCACCTCCAATCCCCAAAAAAGAAAGGACCAACAGCAAGAGCAACACAAACCAAAACAAACAAACCAAAGCAAACCTACCCTAACCAAACAAAACCAGCAAAGCAAAAAAAGGGAAAACCTACTCTAACCAAAGCAAGCAAACAAACGAACAAAGCAACCTAAATTAACTATTTACAAAGCAAAGAGCTGAAAACAGCTCAAGACTGGAAATAATGTTTGGAATCACGCCCATTGACGGGAGCAGTGGTATTTCCTCTCCCGGTGAGAGAGTCCTGGGGTGAGGAAGGCATTATCTCCTAATATTTGTTAATGGTAAGGACCCGACCACAACTTGCTCCGAATTTTCTATGAAACCCTTTAGATCCATGAGGCTTATCCAGTGCAAGACCGTTAAAAATCCTAAAAGCCTTAACTTTTTCTCTCTTGTCAAACCATCTCTTAACTACCCCCTGGTGTTTGGCAAACTTTTCAAGGGCGTTGTCTCGTTTTTCCTCAAGGTTCAATAATTCTGTCAGCCTGGCCTCCCTTCTATCCCCTTCATCATAAAACTGATTTATAAACTGCAGAGTTGGGATCTTGAGTTGGATAGGGAAAACTGGTTCCAGACCGTACACTAAATGATAAGGAGATGTACCAATGGAGGACTTAACTCTGGTACGATCTGCCCAAAGAGCAAACCGAAGCTGGGTGTGCCAGTCTTTTGGGTTCCTCTCTAACAGCTTTCGGATGAAAGTTAATAGGTTCTTGTTAGAGGATTCAGCTAGACCATTCCCTTGGGGATAATAATTAGATGCAAACTTGACCATAATGCCATGATCAAAGGCCCAGTTTGAGAATTTCAAAGATGCAAAGGTAGGACCATTATCACACACAACAGCAATAGGACATCCAAACCGATTGAGAATGGCAGATTCTAAAAAATCAATTACTACCTCTGATGTGCATTGCCTACAAGCAAAAGCTTCAGTCCATCTCGTAAAGTAATCAGTTATGGTGAGGATGTACCTGTGTCCTACAGAGGATGGTGGATTGATGGGACCTATGAAGTCCATACCCCATTGAGCAAAAAGTTTTACCTCAGTGACCGGTTGGAGTGGGAGTGCTGCACACCTTTCTCTTGTTGCTGCAGTCTGGCAAGTGTGACAGGTCCATACATGTTGATGAACATCCTTGAACAATGTAGGCCAGTAGTACCCTGCTCTCAAAATATGATTCGCAGTAGCAATCGCAGAACCATGACCAGTACCATATTTCTCATGAAATTCACTCATTACCCTTTCAGCTTCCTATTTTCCAAGGCACCTCAAATAAATACCTTCATGATTCTTCTTGTATAGGACAGCTCCTTTCAGCATGAAGCCGTCACTTTTCAGCCTTAAGGCTCGCCTCTGTACTGTATTAAGGTGTGCTGGAGGTCGTTGATTCAGCAGATAATAGGCTATATCATCATACCAGCCCTCTGGGGAAACCTCTTCAACATCATAGTTATGAACAGACAATTCAGGGCCTATCTCTGCCATGGTCTGGGTAAGTCCTTGTCCTCTTACCAACTTCATCGGCTGGATCTCAATGTCATACTCCTGAAGCATGGTCACCCATTTAGCTCTGCGCTCCCCTAACTCGTTCTGCATCAGCAACAACTTAACTGCAGAATCGGGAACAATTGCAAACACCTTATTTTTGAGGATATAATGCCTAAATTTCTTCACTGCTCGAATAAGGGCATATGCTTGCTTCTCCACACTTGGGTATTTCAACTCAACATCCTTTAATGGTGCACTCATAAAAGCGATGGGATGCTCATTCCCCTCATCAGACTTTTGTGTTAGCATTCCAACACACGAATGGTCGGAAGCGAAGGAATAGATATAAAAGGGCTTATTGTAGTTAGGACTTACCAACATTGGAGCGTCGACAATGGCCTTCTTAATCTCTGCAAAGGCCTTATTTGCTTCTGTAGTCCATTCAACCTTGGCATCTTGTTTCAACATGGCATTTAATGGCTTCACAATTTCAGCGAATCCCGTAATGAATTTTTTGACAAAGTTAATCTTACCAAAGAAGGACTCCATCTCTTTTTTGCTGGCAGGTGGTTGAATTTTCAGGATGGCTTCCACCCTCTCTGGATCTATAGCAATTCCTTTCTCTGATATCACATGCCCCAATAGCTTGCCTTCTGTAACTCCGAAGATACACTTCTTAGGGTTCAAGGATATGCCGAATTCTCTGCATTTCTGGAACACTTTATACAGATCTGAGATATGATCACCTCTGTTCTTGGAGAAAATAGTCAAATCATCCATGTAAATGATGATACACTTGCCTATGATGTCCTTGAAGGCAATATCCATGGCTCGTTGGAACGTGGCACCTACGTTAATAAGCCCAAATGGCATCCTCCTATAGGCAAAGGTTCCCCACTTAGTTGTAAAGGCAGTCTTGTGTCTATCCTCGTACTGGACCATCACTTGATTATACCCTGAATAACCGTCCAGAAAGGACATCATCTGCGATCCATTGACCACTTGTAACACTTCATCCAAAGAGGGAACTGGGTAGTTATCTTTTTCTGATGATCTGTTCAGATTTCTGAAGTCAACAGAGAGCCTTATTTCACCATTCTTCTTTCCTACTGGAACCAGATTGGCCACCCACGTTGAATGCCTGACAGGAAATATGATTCTGGCAGACAGCAATTTCTGGACTTCTTTCTGTATTAGTGGTTCCAGTAATGCATTGATAGGTCTCTGTCTCTGTCTGAAAGGCTTGGCATCCGGCTTCAAGGGTATAGTATGAGTTATGATGGATGTATCGTAAGTCTTTAGGTCTTCATAACTCCAGGCTACTATATCTGGAAAATCATGCAGGGTTCTGATTATACCCTGTCTTTCTTCAGGAGTGCATACCTTGCCGATGAAAATATTCTTAATATTGTCCTCAGTCCCCACATTGTGAGGGTCACACTGTCCACTAATTGACTCCTTCTTGGAGTCTCGCTCTTGGTCTCTAATCTTGTCCATGTCGAAAATTCTCTCTAACTATACCATTCCCCTTGGAATAGTGTTGGACTTCAAATTCAGCACACCCTCTAGATCCAATTTTGCTTCCTGAGGTTCTGTTTCATCAATGATTTGTGAAGCAAAGACATCTGTATTTGTAATATAGTCCAGGATGTGTTTATCATCCTTAAACACCTAAAAATTAGTCACATTATCTGGGACTGATGGCACAGGAGTTAATTCAACAGTAAACTTCTTTAGTCCTGACAGAAACAGAGGCTAGAGAGTACTGGCTGCTTGAGCCAGAGAATCGACAGTTTGATTCTTTTTCCGTGGGATCAGTTGGATATTAAAAGCATCAAATCCCTCAATGAGGTCCCACACTCTATGCCTATAGTTGGTCATTCTCCTATCATGACATGAATACTGCTTTTTTACTTGTTTGACTACTAATTCTGAATCTCCAAAAACTTGTAGAATCTTGACATTTTTCTTGAGTGTCATAAGGAGCCCATGAATTAAAGCTTCATACTCAGCTACATTATTGGTGCAATGAAATTGGAGCCTATGAGCTAAAAATTTTTTTTTACCTTTCGGACTGATCAGCTCAAACCTTGCTCCAGCTCCATGCTTGGATTTGGATCCATCGAATTTGAGAGTCCAGCATTCTGCAGTGGTATTTTTCTTCATTCTGTCTTTTGGTTTATTAGTATTAGAGGCTGCCTCAGTCACCACAGGTTTCTGGCTTTCACACTCTTCTTGGAC
>VDFB02047230.1:311224858-311252291 GCA_007258455.2 Sequoia sempervirens | reverse complement strand
TCCACAACCATCATCTTGTATTATGACTTTGATATCAGAAAAGGTGGGGATGGCGGGGGTGGAGGGTGTCTCTGTCGCAGGAGTGAGAGTGGCAGGATCCACGTAAGGTGTTGATGGGCCTTCATCGTTCTTGGGTACTTGCGGGATCTTGTAGTATTTTTCCTCTAGATTTTTGCAGTAGGCAAATGGCTCAGGATCTCCATGGATAGTAACCTCTTGACCTTCATGTGTGAATTTCACACATTGATGAAAGGCTGAAGCTACAGCTTGCATTGCATGTATCCATGGTCGCCCTAGGAGAATGTTGTATGGTAAATCGAGGTCCAAGACCTGACAGTTGGTTTGCATGATGGCGGCTCCAACCTGGACAGGAAGCTGAATGGTGCCTTGGGATACCCTTTCCTGGTCATCGTATGCTCTTATTGTGATGCCTTTTCCTTTGTCAATTGAATCCTCTGAAATGTTCAAATTCTTTAGAAGCTTTAAGGAGCAAATATTTAAGCCTGCACCTCCATCCACCAAGACTCTCTTGACTTTCTTTTTATTTACGTACACCTCCAGATGAAGTGCATGGTTGTGAGATGGTTGTGTGGGGAAGTCTTGTTCAGAGAATGTAAGAATGTTAGGTGTGGTGATACTTGCGACCATAGCTTGGAATTGTTCTGTATCTAGATCTGCGGGGACAGTAGATGACGCCAAAGCTTCTTATAGAATCTTTTTGTGTGCAGATGAGATTTTGAGTAACTCCATGATGGAGATATGTGCAGGGGTTCTTTTCAATTGATCGAAGACATTATAGCCACTAGGGTTAGACCTTGGATTGGATGTGGAATTTCTGCTTGGTTGGGATGGTGCTGCAATGGTAACCTTTCCACCTCTTGTGGTGACTCCACAATCGGCTTGGGCCCCTTTGATGGTGATGACTCCACAAAACTCATCTAAACAAGCGACAACACCCTCGTATGTGTGGTTGACACTTTTATAAGCCCCTTTTCCTTTGTCTTGATCCGTGTTTCCTTTGTTACCATGATTCGGCATCGGATTCGTGTAAATCTTGAGATCTTTGTTTCCTGATGGTGCTTCCACATCTATGATTTTGTCATCTATGAGGTCTTGAATTAGATTTTTGAGCCTCATGCAGTTGTTTGTCGTGTGTCCCTTGAGTTTGTGGAAGTCACAAAGATAATTCTCATTATACCATGGTGGCTTGACCGATGGTTCTTGATAATTGTTATGTGTAGGGACCGTTATCAATTTTTCATCTACCAATCTCTTCATGATTGCTTCAGCAGGTTCCCCAAGGAGTGTGTATTTTCGTTTGGGGAAGAAGTTGTTTCGCTGTGGTCTTCCCTGATTATCAATGTTGTTTGTGTTTTGGTTATGGGATGGTTGGACCACAGTATTGACTTGTCGATTGCTTTGATTGGTATTTTGGTGTTGTTGTTGTTGGGATGGTGGATTGTTCTTCCATGGGGCACTAATGACAACTTTGGCGTCAACAACACCATCATTGGTTACATTACGATTCTTTGCCCATGTTCGTGGTTTGTCATGATAATTGGATGATGAGCGGCCTTCTTGATATGATGAAGTTTCTCCCTGCGTGGCAAGGGCTTGTTCGATATTGAGCGCCCTAGGGATCAATTGGTCGTAAGTGGTGATGTTTTGCATTTTGAGGTGGAAGGCCAAGGGCCCATCAAGATTCGCAATGATAGTTCCCACTTGTTGTTCTTCAGGCATGGACCACTTGCTTTGATTAGCTTTGGATCGCCATCGTTGTAAGAAAGCACCGAATGATTCATTTTTCCTTTGTTTGAGAGATGATAATTCCTGTAAGCTAACCTCCATGGGAGTGTTGAAGGAATAATTATGTATGAAGGCATCCACGATTTCCTGGAATTTTTTGATTCCAGAAAGTCGAGAAAACCAATCAATAGCGTTTCCAGCCAAGCTTCTTGGGAATAATCTCATCAAGTACGTTTCATCGTGAGCCACCTCCATGCAATGTACTTGAAATTCCCTGATGTGATCTTCAGGGTTACCCGTTCCGCGATATTTGTCAAATTTAGGGATCTCAAACCCTTTTGGGAATGGTTTCATTTCTACGCTCCTATCAAATGGATAAGGGCATAGGTTTTTTTGTGGTTTTGGTGTCTTTCCTGATTGAAGGTCAAGCACTTGTTGTGACAGAAATTTTATTTGTGCGGTGACATCCAATTGTGGATCAGGAGGTGGAATGAAGGTGTTTTGGGGGGGTGGAGTGGGTGTTTGAATGGGTGGAATGTTTGCTTGTTGTGCCATGTATGCTTTCAACAACGCTTGTTGTTGATCTTGTTGTTGTTGCGCTAATAGAGCTTGTTGTTGTGCTTGATGTTGTTGGTCCAACAATGCTTGTTGTTGGTCAGCTAGGGCTTGTTGGGCTGCTTCTTGTTGCTCTTGGTATTGCTCTAACGCTTTCTGATATGCGAGTTGTTGGGCTGCTTGTTGTTGTGCAAAGTACTGCGCTTGTTCTTGCACTCGTGCTTGGGCATCTTGGGCATCTTTTGCAGCCTTGAGCAGCTTCAGCGGCTTGTGCAGCTTCAGTACCAGCAGCCTTTGAGCAACTTTGAACAGCTTGAGCAGCTTGTGCAACAGGCTTCAGCACTTGTGCAAAATGAAATTTTGAGTGCCTTGGAGCGCCTTGTGCTGCCTGTTGTTGTTGCAAACAAAGTTTTCCTTGAATTTGTCGCTTTGTTGTGCTTGTTGTTGTTGCGGCGATGTTTGAGCTTGATTTTGCTGTGAAGCTTGAGAAGCGTGCGTGGCTATAGGCGCTTGCCGAATTGTTTCATATTGTTGGAGCAATTGTTGGTATGCTTTGAATGAAGCATTGTAATGGCTTACTTGGCTTGGTCGCAGTGGTGGTGGTGGTGGGATCGGAATTGTGTTGGAAGTTTGAGATGTTTAGAGCGATGGTGGGAGATTGCGATGTAAGGGGTGATGGGGGTAGTGGAAGTTTGAGGTATAGTGCATGTAGTGGTTGGAGTGAATGTGGTGATAGTGCATTTGGGATGGGTGAAGTGATAGGAATGGTGGGACTAGGTGAAGTGGTAGGAATGGTAGAGATGAGCGAAATAGTGGGTATTTGAGAGACCATATTTTGATTAGCTATCATGTGTTGGTTTGATGTGGATGGTGTGTTTGAAAGATGTGATGTACCCCCTTGGTTGGATGAATTGATTTGGATGGGGTGATTTATGTTAGGGAAAGGTGGAAATTTAGGTAAAGGGGAGATCCCTAAACCAAAATATGGTGTTGACGTGGTGGGAGGTGTGAATGGTTTGAATGGTGGAAAATTTTCTTGTGCAAATGAAGAGACAAATCCATAAGGTCTCTAGCGCCATTTTGTGGACATCAAAATCTGCATTTGGTTAGTTTAAAATACAACAACATTTCAACATCCATATGGAATAATAAGTCATGTTAATCATGCTATAAATAAAACAAGGGAAGCCAAATAAAAGCATACAAAAACATGACATTAAACCTATCCCATATTGGATTGGTGTCACATGTGCTAGTGACCCTTTCCCAATCCTTGACCAAAGTTTAAGATGAAAATGCAAATGGATGATGGAGATGATGGACAAGATCAAGTCTCAAATGAAGAGAGTAACCTTGCAAGATTGTGAAGATTGTGAAGATTGTGAAGGATTTGCTTGAGGATGATGCTTGTATTTAAAGATTTTCAAAATGCCAAATGTTGAAGAGGGACCAATGTGGGATAAAAATCAAGCCAATGAATTGAGGACACTTGTCATCATGTGATTAGTTGATGTGTGTGCAAGATTTGGGAAGAGTGCCCAAGAGGGGGAAATTTTGAATTCAAATTTGCAATAAATGCTGAGAGGGGGACAAGGAAAAACAACAATAAATGCCCTGTTTGACTTGTCATGTTGAGGGAAAATGATTGTTTTAATAAATCAATAAAATTGATTTATTGTGCAAGTGGCATGGGATTAGCCTTAGATTAGGATTAGATTAATTTAATGATGATTATGCTGATTTAATGCTGATTAGGTGAGTTGACATTTTGGACTTAAATTTCTGATTTATTGAAATTAGAAAATGATGGAATATGATTTAGGATTTGATTTAAGTAAAGTCCTGATTTATTGGATGAATGGAATATGATTATGCATGATGTAATTTTAACATGTCTACAAGATCTAATGGTGGAAACAAAAGTTATGTCATTTTTCCCAAAACAAATAATCCTAGGTACAGATTCAGGTGAGTTTTAGTAAATTTTCAATAAATTTAAAAATACTAAATGAAAAGGCACCAAACCAAATTAAAATGAAATTTAGTTCATCCCTCCATCAAGAAAAACCAATCTTATGACTGTACTAATCTATACCATGCAATGGAGTAGAAATATTGCAGTCAAATTACACAGAAAAATGCATTAAAATGTGTCTAATTGGTGTCTTATTCCTCCAAACTGCTCTCAAACCCCATGGATCATGTTTACAAGGTGTATTTATGATATTCCAAACATCCTCAAACTTCAATCTTCCCACAACTAACTTGTTAACAACATTTGAAAAAGTTGTCATTATAACATTGACAACATTTTAGCAACTTTTACATCTTTTGCTTAAATTGAACCAAAACACCAAAAATGGTCCTAGATGACATCTAATGGTCTCAAATGACCTTATTTACATTAATCATACCAAAAAAATAAAAAAAAACTCAAAAATTTATCTCGCATGCATGAGGGTGGCCCTACACAATACTCTCAAGGAAAGAAAAATCTCAGTTCCATATGAGATGTGATCTGCAAATTTGTCAATGTCTTCCATCTTGGACTCCTGCAACCTACAAACCTAATATTCTTTTCATTCATAACTTTCCCTAGATATTTCTTCCTCTTCTTTCACCATCTCTTACTTATAATCTTCTACGCTTCAAGGTTCCAAAACTCTAGTTCTTGTTCATATGCCTTAGTACCACTGTCTATGTCTTCATCTTCATCATTGGAATACAATTTTTCAGCATACTCATCATCCATAAAATAAAAAAATACAACCATTACCTTTTTTGTGTTTGAAACATCTTCGTCACCATAGTGTGCTACATTTTTATAACAATCTTCATGCATTGTATGTATTTATCCTCCTTCTTTAGACTCTTTTCCATCTTCATTTTCATTTGCTGCACTTGTAAAGACACACTCACAAATATTGTTAGAAATAAAATCTTGAGTCTCAATGGACCCATTGTCTTCATATTTTTCCTCTTCCTCAGATGGCTTAGGCTCTTCCATTATCAACAAAAACTCTCCAAGGTCTGGTTTTGTTGTCCTCTCTTTCCTTCTTCTCCTCTAAATGATCTCCTTGATAGGCCACTTTACCTTCTTTCTTATTGGTAAATGCCAACCACTTTCTTGTTCTGCCTTCTCAAGACACTGCTACATCTCAAGATCCATTTTTTCTTGCATTTTTTCTTGAATTTCTTTCATTTTTTCCAAGGTGTTCCTAAACTCTATTATCTCTTGTTGAAAATTTATTGGTTTATCCTTCTTTCCTTCTTCATCTCACTTTTCTCTCATCTTTTCTCTTGTTGCTTCTTCCTTGGAAACTTCTTACTCTTCAAGTCTCCATAGACTAATCTTCTCAACATTTCCATTCCTGTTTCTCAAGCAATTCTCTTTCACCTTACTTATTCTTAATGTTGCTTCTTATCTTCATGACACCTCACCTTAGGCCTTTCTTTTTCCTTGGCCTAGTTTTTTGGTATCTAGGCTTGTTGATGGTGTTTTTTGCACAAAAATCAACTCAAACAAGATACAAGTATCCTACCTCTCTTGAAAGGTAAATCTCTATCAACAAGCCTAAAAATCTAACCCCAAGGTCTCTAATGTTAGGTCTTGAAAATGCATAAACAACTCAGATAATATGTGAAAATATGTGCAACATTTGATGAAACCCCTACAGGTAGTAGGAAGTGAGGGAACACCCCCTAAAGGCTTGTTTCCTAAAGATGCAATCAATGAACTTGAAAGGATGAAGACCTCAACTCAGGTCATACTTGATTGGTTGCATGGAGTGGGAACCAGAGGAGATGATGTAATCAAATAGATCCTATCAACTATTGGAGATGCTCACAAGTCAATAGAGTGGTTGAAATATGTGTTGGCCGAAGACAAGGAAGATGTAGATCTCTTGTTGCAGAAAACTATGGCTATCATGGAGTACACTGAAGAAAATTTGGTAAGTGATGGAATCCTTTCTTCTTCAAAAGTTGTAGAAGCCTAGGAATGGTATGAAGCTCTGCAGATCAGACATAGGGTATTGAAGAAAGTGCATAAGCAGGGAAAACAAATAGAGAGCACCCTAATTGATATATATAGTAAATTTATTTCATTTTTTGAAGTCATGACTGGCAGGAAGAATTTTGCACCAAGGCATCTCAGCTTGGAATAGTTAAGGAAATGGTGGCATGACGTTTATGTCCCAATAGATGATGGATCAATCACAGTTCACCATTTGGATGATGTGGCCACATACATTGCAGTCATGGAGAGACACCAAACCCTAAAGGTGGAATGGGATAAAATAGTCAAGAAAGCAAGGGGAGATATTAAATCAATTGAAAGGAAATTCAAAATATTAGTTGTTCCACCTTTGGTCGATTTGGAGAGGATTTTCTTGGTGGTGCAAGATAAAGTGGGGCGAGATAAGGATAAGGGGGAGAGCATTTAATGAAAGGCTTCATCAAAATTTGTGCTTCCCATTATTCCCTCTTCATTCTTCACATGCATTGGATCGAGCTCTATTGGAGAACCCAAGCTGACCTAGATGAGTTTGGGAATTTAATGTTAATATTGTTTTATTCTAGAACTATCTTGGTCAGCCTTGTTTTGGGGCCCATTTTTCTTGTAACCCTATTTGGGCCAACATAGCATGAAATCTCTATAAATAGGGAATTCTATCTCATTTGTAAGGGCTAGATGATTAAACTTTAAAGTGAGCTAAGTGATGGAGCAAGGAGTTAGGAGTTAGTCTATTTTGAGCAAGTGCTATAATAGAAGACTGAAATTGTTGCTACTTTGGATGACTTAATGAAAGTAAAGACATTGTGATTTGGTGTCCTTATTGTGTTAATTTTATCTTGCATGGTTCATGTGGTTCTATCTTTTGGAATTGCTTTGAAAGTTCTAGTATATGTTAGATTTAAGGTTAGATGATTCAATAATATTTATGGTTTCATGCTTGAAGTGTTTGTAGCAATCCCTGGTCCATACTTTTTGCAGCTAGTTGATTGTGAGTTGCTTTGTAAAGTTAGAGTAGACCTTATATTAATGTGCTAAGTTCAATTAAGAGTATTTATTCATTTCAATTGCAAAATTTGGGTTGTTTTGAGTGAATGCTTTATAGTCTAAAAATATTTATTACCTTAGCAGATTGCACTATTCTTGTGAGATTGTAGATTGAATATGGGTTAAACAAGAATTGGTTTTGAGGGATTGGTATGTTTCAAGCATTTTATCATTTGCATTGTTGACTCTAGGGTTAATTTTAGTCTTAGTATCTCTCTTAAACCCTTATATTTTTCCTTTTCTTTTATCATATGTGTTAGATTTAGGATTTGAAGTATCGCCATATTGTAAAATCTGATAAGTTCTAAGATCCAATATTTGTTAGTAAAGTCCCCTTGTGATTACCAACATTTTCACATTTATCACTGAGTTGTTTATTCATTGTCAAGACCTGCCATTAGAGACCTTGGGGTTATCTCTTGAGGCTTGTTGATAGAGATTTACCTTTCAAGAGACATAGGATATCATATTCTTTTTGAGTTGTTGTTGTGCAGAAAACACCATCAACAAATTGGTGCTAGAAGGAGGGCTGAAAGAAGGTGACATAGCTGGAAGTTGGATGAGCCTTTATGTTGAAAATCTAAAATATGATAGATCTCTAAATCTTAAAAGTACAAATTATGAGTCAAGATGGAAAAGCAGTCTTATGTTTTTCATGATGGAGATGGTCTTTAGATTGATTTTCCTCAACTTTGTGAGTCTTTGAATACGAGATTGGATCTCTGGAATAGTAAGGGTTTGCATCACTATTCATTGTCAAACAAGTGTAGGATTCATAATACCTGTAGGCACAGTGAGATGGAATGCTTAGACTTTTTGGGTAAAATCGAGAGGATTTTGTAAAGGGGTATTTTCATGCAAAACTTGCCTAAGCCATTAGCCTCTATAGATTTAGGGTTTATTGACACTACAATTGAGGCATTTATACAGATAGTTGAAGATTAGCTTGCTCATGGTAAGGGTTTGCAAGATTTCATCTCATCAAAATGGTGCAGAGATCATAATGCAGCCCATTCAGAGTTCGCTTGTCGATCATGTGTGGACATCATCATTAAAGTTGGAAGATACCTAGAGTGGAAAGGAAAGTCAAACAAAGAATGCATTACAAAGGAGCCAACAAATTTTGAATCCAAAGATGATGCTGCAGCTTATGTGGAGGTGGCTCTAGAAGGGATTGAATGCAAGAGGGAAAAATATGAGGCATCAAAGTTAATAGAGGACCATTTAAGTGAAGAGCTACATGTAAAGATTAATGAGGATGTTCTTACAAAGGTTAGACTAGATTAGAAGAGCTAATTAGAAGATGTGAAAGCCGTAATTGGCCAAGTTAAGAGAAGTTAGTAGCTGTAGGAGAGGAGAGACTTGAAATTGTTATGTAATACAGGAGAAGTAATACAACTAGCTTGTTGATATGGAAAACTTTGTATTTATTTTCAATAGTTTTATGGTTTCTTCTTCTCAATGTTAGATGTTACTCTTCAATTCTTTTGCAATGATAGTGAAATATTTAAGATGTTGATTGATCTCCATTCCATACTTTTAGCAATTTTCTGATTGTAAGTTGTTGTGTAAAGTTAGTTTGGGCCTTATTTTGTGCTAAAGTTCAATTGTGGATGCTTCTTTACATTGCACTAGTTAGTGGGTATGTGGACGAATATTCATAGTCTGAAAAATGTTTAGTTTCCTTAGAAGATTGCACCATTTTTATAGAGTTGTGGGCTTATCCTTGATCAAGCAGAAATTGGTTTTATTAGAGATCTATCCATTTGCAATTTTCATCATTGTGGTGATTGATCTTAGGAGTTAGTTTAGAATAGAATTTCTCTCAACCCTTTTTCTTTTGTTGTTTCTTTGAATCTGAGTTAGTTTTAGGATTGAAGGCATCACCATATTGTTACATTTGATGAAAGTACACTTCCAACATTTTTCATTTGTAGGGCCCCTTTCTGATTACCATCATTTTCACATTTATCACTGAGTTATTTTTGCATTGTCAAGACCTGACATTAGAGACCTTGGGGTTATCTCTTGAGGCTTGCTGATAGAGGTTTACCTTTCAAGAGAGATAGAATATCATATTCTGTCTAAGTTGTTGTGTAGAAAATGCCATCAAAAAGGATCTTTTCTTCAACCTATAAAAAATATAATACACAACCTACCAAAACTTCCTTATCCATTTCTTTTGGCTCTAATACCAATTCAATGTAGACCAAAGGGTTAGACACTAACAACAAACTCAACTCATGGAGGTTTCTTCAACAATTTCTCATAGATTCCCATTGGTACACCTTCAATGTTCCATTATGGATATTGTATGACTTGATTCAATACACATTGACTTGGCATTGTAGGGGTTTGGATAAGACACTTAGTATAATTTGAGGTTTTTTGCACATGTTGTCTTGTAGAAACTTAATATGATAATTCTTGGGGAATATGGCCAAACTCAGCAAATGAATCCACACACTCATTCAATGGTCTAAGAAACATTACAACATTCTTTCAATATGCTTTCAAATAGTTTTCAATACTTGCATTCAACAAAAGACTCATGCTTGCTAGAATCACAGTCTAGGTTAACACTATCATATTATAGTCCTTATTAGGACAGTCATTATGTTTGGTCAAATATTGCTATTACAGATTCACCAATACCTCAAACATGTCCACATGACCCTTACACACATTCTAACATCTTCTCCAATCACTAATACATCCAAAAAGGCTCCAACACCTTAAAATTGCTTTTAAAAGCCCTTACATAGTCTGATACATAGGAAAATCATACCTTCTATCTAATAAAAGGACATGCAAACTCCACTATCCATACCTAAAACTTTGGAATATGAAACAATATACAAAAATATGCCTCTCCACAAAAAGTTGGTATTTTTCACAGAGGGAGTAGTGAGAAATCACATGTTTCTTGCCTCATATTACCCTAGGTAGGGTTTAGAGAAAGTTACACTAAAATGTTAATATCTCCTTCCAAACTTAATGGATTTTCATCAAACCAAGTGCATATGAAAGGTAGGACAATCCTTTACATGATGCAAACAATCTTCAATCTGTACAAATGAGTCTTAGACTATACAATGTGTTGAAAGTTACAAAAAAGAAAGAAAAATTAGAATTTTCACTATGAAATGCAACAAATTTTCATTCATAACTTTAAAAAAATAAATAATGAGGAAAATCACTCCAATGAGATAGTATATAACATAGTTACATAATTTTCCTCAAAATTTTAGAAATATCTAATAGTGGAAACAAAATTTATGTCATTTTTCCCAAAATAGATAACCCTAGGTACATATTCAGGTGAGTTTTAGTAAATTTGCAATAACTTTCAAAATACTTAATGAAAAGGCACCAAAATAAATGAAAATTAAAGTTAGTTTATCCATCCATAGAAAAATCCCAATATTAGGACTGTACCAATCTGTACCAGTCGGTACCATGCAATGGAGCAACAATATTGCAGTAAGATTACACAAAAAATGCATAAAATGTGTCTAATTGGTGTCTTATTCCTCCAAACTACTCTCCAACCCCTTGGGTCATGTTTAAAAGGTGTATTTATGCTATCAAAATAATCCTCTAAATTCCATCTACCGACAACTAACTTATTAACAACATTTGAAATTTTTTCATTATAACATTGACAATATTGACAACATTTGAGCAACTTTTATATCTTTCACTTAAATTGCACCAACACACCAAAAATGGTCCTAGATGACATATAATGGTATCAAATGACCTTATTTACATTAATCATACCAAAACAATACAAAAAATGAAAAAAATAACTCATATGCATGAGGGTGCCCTTGCATCACAATGCCAAAGCAAAGCATGCTATTTTATGTAGTTTGTCAAGTTCAGTGTATTTCAAGGTAATGTATTGTCAAACTCTAAGTGATATTTGGGTGAAGTTTAAAAGAATCCATGAAGGTGATGACAAGGTAAAGTTATCAAACTTACAAATTCTCAGAGCTAACTTTGAAGGTTTGAATATGGGTGAAGAAGAAAAGATTATATATTGTCTCCTAAGAGTTGAAGAGATAGTAAACTCTATCAGACGATTCAATGAAGTGAAAGAAAATTTCACTGTGTAAAAGGTTTTAAGGTCAATTACAACCAAGTGTGACTCTAAGATCTCTACAATAGAAGAAGGAAGGGAAGTAGATAAACTCACTCTTGATGAGTTGCATGGCATATTTACTGCATATGAAATGAGAATGGGAAATGGAGAGCCATCCAAAAGAGAAGTTGCATTCAAAGTTACAAATAAGGAGAAGGATGAAACACCCATGAAAGAAAAGGTAGAAGAAACTTCATCTTGACATGAAGAGACTAATGAGGAAGAAGCAAACTTCATTATAATGCTAAGTGTTAAACAGGCACAGGACAACTGAGAGGGGGGTGTGAATTAGTTGTCACATAATTCAAACTTAAGACTTCAACACTTATCAATTCCACAACCACACTATTTTTTTATTAAGTAAGAGAATGAAACACAAATAACAGAAAGTAAATCAACACAATGAACATCATATTTTTACATAGAAAACCCTATAAAGGAAAAACCACAATGAGGGTTAACTTACAATATAAAGAGATTATAAAACTAAATATAGATGTTCACTACCCAGAAGAGGACTCACTATCCAAGTACAAAGGCTCATTTCCTACAAAAAGGACTCATTATCCAATAGGGGGTCTCACTTCCTACAGATACAAAAGAGAAAAAAAGATCCACCACAATAATTAACACACATCCATAGCTTTGAATAAAGATTGCAGAAACCTTTAGCTCACTGCCTTCAAGAATCCAACACAATAAAGAACTGTTGTCTCAACTCACTCACACACCCACTTTTTCTCTTATGATTTGTGGCTCACTTCCATCTCTTTGCATGACATTGTAATATAATTCTTCACAATTTGACCTTCTTTAATACCATCTTCAACCTTAGAACCTTTCTCCAAGGTTAGCCACAAATACCTCATTTCATAAATTCAAACTAGGTCGACAACTCAACATTCCTGCGGTGGAAAGAAATGAGAGTGGACCAATAAAACATTTAACCAAGACCAAAAATAATGTCTTAGATCAACCACACACTTCCTCAATTAAATTTTATTCTTCAAATAAAGTGTAAACACCAGGTCAGCCAAACCTAATGAAAACACAAATGAACATTGATGCACATGCTTCCCAACAAGAAGATGACACGTGAACTCCACAACATGCTTCAATATGCATGAGAATATATCTCATATTTCTTTAGATACATCTATAGCAAATGAAATATGCTTCAAACTCTAAACACCTTTCACCAATCCATTCGAACTGTGCAGACCTATACTGAAACACTAAAACATAACTTCAGAATCACCAAACTTCAACCTTCTTTTCCAAAACCCAAAGAACATTGTCTCAAGACATATCCAAGATCTGCAAGATGTGAAACAAAATAGCAGAGGACTGTGGAGCAGAAAAATTTCTCTTGGTCCATAGAAGATCAATTTTTCCAAAACAATTCACACACCAGTGAATGTAACTTTCATGTACTATCACACCAAAATCTAAAACTTAGGATATATCACCACAAGATCACCATTATCGAATCTTCATATCCGCACAAGCATAGGATCAACATAGGAGAAATGTAGAGCATATACTAGAGCACATTCTGAACACATTCATCACTCTGACTTCTCTCCTTTATTAATTTTCTTAAAAGCACTTTGAAACACATCAAACCAACACATCTGCAACACCATAAAGATAGCTACATGTACTCACAACATCTCGTCAACATCTCAACTATACATGTACAATTTACAACATGTTGAACTATGTTGACATCAATGACAACATTAATGACAACACCACCAAAACTTGCTCATACTTGTAACAATCCCCCCCTTTGTCATTGATGAAAACACATGTTATGAAAAACCATCAATTATAACATCTGTCACAATATCCCAAGAGAACACCTCTTCCTTTGTAACTGTTTTCAACTATTTTTCACATGAATCTCAAAGACATCATGTGTTTCCATCAATGAAAAAATTAATGACAACACCACCAAAACATGCTCATACTTGCAACAATCTCCCCCTTTGTCATTGATGGAAACACATGATGTGAAAAACCATCAAAGACAACATCCTTCACAATATTCTAGGAAAACACCTTCTCTTCCTCTACAACTATTTTTCACACAACTTTCTCTCCCCGTTTGACATCAATGGCAAATACCAACAACTCCGATCACTCCCCTTAGGAGTACACTCATACTACAACAATGAAAACTTTTTCTAGTCCCCTTGCAAAGTAGACCCATTTATCAATCTAGATAAATAAAGAATCTATGAATTCACTGGACTAATGCACCTTCATGTGCACCTAGTTTAGAGGTCCAATGACCCCCAACCTCTCCCTAAGATGCTCAAAAGTATTCTTTGGAAGAACCTTAGTAAATATTTCTGCAATTTTTTCCTTTGTTGTCACATACTCCAATCTAACTTCATTCTCCAACACTTTTTCTCTTAAGAAATGATATTTGATAGATATGTGTTTTGTTCTTGAATGCATAGCCAAGTTCTTTGAAATGTTTATTGCACTTGTGTTGTCATAGAAAATAGAAATAGGCTCATCACATATCACTCCAATGTCTTTTAGAGTTTGCTTCATCCACAAAACCTCTATGGAGCAGAATGTTGCAGTAATATATTCTACTTTTGTAGTGGATAGAGAAATTGAGTCTTTCTTTTTACTCATCCATGAAACCAATCTTCTACCAACAAATAAATCACCACCACTAGTACTCTTCTGTTCATCTACACATCTGGACCAATCAACATCGATATAAGCACTCAGGGTAAAATCATCACTCTTAGGATACCATAATCCATAATCTAGTGTACCTTTAAGATATCTAAATATCATCTTAATAGCTATAACATGTGCTTCTTTAGGATCTACTTGGAATATGACAACTAAACATACTACATGCATAATATTCGGTCTAGTAGTAGTAAGATACAATAGTCTACCAATCATAGATTTATATTTGCTCTAATTAGTATTAGCATATTCATCATCTTTACTCAATTTACATTCAATTACCATAGAGTACAAACCAGTTTGGAATCATCCATCCCAAACTTCTTCAACATCTCTTTTACATACATAGATTATCAAATGAATATCCCTTTATTAGTTCGATTCACTTGTAGAACAAGGAAGAAATTCAATTCACCAATCATAGACATCTCAAATTCTTTTTGCATCTCTTTAGCAAACTTTTTACACATGCCTTCATTTCCACCAAAAATGATATCATCAGCACATACAACTACTATCAACATTTTGTTACCTTTCACTTTGAAGTAAAGATTGTTGTCAATAGAGCCTTTGTTGAATCCTTACTTTATCAAGTATTTGTCCAAGCTTGCTTCAGTCCATACAACACCTTCTTCAACTTACAAACCATGTATGGTTTGTCATATAACTGAAACCCTTTAGGTTGTTCCATGTACACTTCTTCCTCCAATTCACCATTTAGAAATGTTGACTTAACATCCATCTGATACACTTTGAAGTCCTTGTGGGCACACTAACTCATTTGACTGCAAAATCCAATGAAAATGTTTGACGAAATATGTATAATTTGATGTATCGTTAGGTGCTTGTAAAATTTGATGTGTAATTTTCAAAATTTTAAAAGTTTATCCCCGACATTTGTCAAAATTTTGATGAACCTGGGTTTCGACTATAAGTTTCGTCAAAATTTTGACAAACATGAAAAATAAGAAAAAAAAATCAAATTGTGGCCGACATAAAGAAAAGTGAGTTCATTGATTTATTGTGATAGTGTTTTGCTCTACTTGAGACAGTTTGTGGAGAACTAAGGACGATTTTCTTGGGAAAAATTAAAAAAATTCAAGAAGATATCACCAGTTGAGGGTAGTCATTGTCTTTTTGTAGAATTTAGTTGTGAAGTCAGATTTGTAGTTCCAGGTTTGAAAATCATATTTTAAAGCAACATCTCATTAGATTTCATTTTTAGAGGTTTAGGGTTTTGAGAATTTCATGTCCAGATTTTGTTGTGTGGAATCACCATAAGATCGCAACCAAGGAATATATTCTTGTGTCTATAATTATGTGATCCATAACTCTATTAGTCATGTGGCACAGTTGTGCTATAACAAATACATGATGCATTCATGTGTGACCCAAGTTTAATGTGGCTATGTTGTGATAGAAATGGAGGCACTTATATAATGTAGTTAATTCAGGTTGTCTCAGGTTTAATAGGTTAGGATGTAATTATAGCATGATCAAAGAGTGATTACCTCTTGCTGCAATAAAGAGCCTATAACTATGGTTGATATGTAAAGTGGTTGTGTTATATCAATTATGTAGTGCATTCAAGCACAACCCATGTTTAATGGGCTATTCTAGAGAGTGATCAATATTTTCTAAACCTTATGAATGTTACTTAAAAATGTATAGCTTAAACTACAAACCAAGTTTTTTACATACTTGAATGCAATCTTGGGTTACCACAAACTATAATAATGTGATCTGCTAATAACCATTATGAAAAGTATTAAAGCAAGACCCATGCTATATAGGAAACATTTCTCTGATCAGGTTTACATACCTTAATGATCAAACACAAGCTTCCCACACACTCTAGGATACAATCCAAGATCATACCACAACTTTGTCAAGACAACTAATTTTCTAACCCAAGATTTAAGGTTGTTTTTTAACACCAACAGAAGCATTGGTAAGAGCATGATTAGGGTACAAACCCTAGGCCTCCATAGAAACATAAACAATAACTCTAGTGGATTAGTGAGGTTGCAATACCAGTAAGATTAAGACATTGTAGCTAATAACAAAATCTTGCAATCTAAAGATTGTAGCCAAAAAAAAGTACACTATGTAGCTTAGTGACATTTGCAAATGCAATCTATGGTAAGAAGAATGACAGTCACTTGAGATGTGAAAGTCAAAAAGAGGTTGAGCAGTGACAAGATAATAAAGCTCAAACCTTGCATAGTAAAGTGGAGATTTTAATAGTGAGTTTCCTTACCCCCTTGCTGATATTAAGGGTTTTTCAAATGATTTTGGTAGTGTTAGATAAGGAAAATGCAATCAGGGAATGACTGTCCAAATGAAGTAACAGTGGTAATCATAGGTTCAATTTTTCTTCTTAGCCATTAATGTATAATGGAAGTAGTGGATTGCATGTTTAAGCAGTGTTTTGAGACTCATCAAAGATGGGAGAATAGTGAATAATACCTTGTGGACTGTGAAGTAGTGTCAATAAGGTTGAAGGATCTTAAGATCTACAATACCATGAAACAATGAGTCCCCTATAGTAAGTATGCAGTCTATAGGGCATAGTTTGATTTTATAGAAGGATGATCATGAAAGGAATCTTCAAGTGATAGTGAGTGAGCTGTTTGAGATTGTAGCTGAGGGTGCAATACCCAGTCTTAAAGGAAGTTAGCAAAGCAGTAAATGTGCAAGAAAATTAAATCACACACAACAAATAATTCACAATGTTATCTTGCATAATGCTTTGAGTTTGAAGACAAAAATATCATTGTATCTTGATGAAAGTGGCGACCTTAATGGTCAATCACTGGAAACCATGATTTTAAAACATGCTATTGTGCTTATGGAGGCAACATTTTAAGCAAGGCTGTGAGTGGTAGTTTGGAACAATGGCAGGTATGAAGGACTTGCTTTATATGCATACTATGCAGTCTAACTTAAGACACCATTCTTAGAAGAGATTGAAGGTGGATTATGGAACTCAAAGGTTACCATCAAAAGGATTAAAGCAAATACTAAGATCTATTTAAAAGCCACGGTCATGAAGATATTAAATATGTCACATGAAAAACCCTAGTAGTTGGAGTAATGAATATAAAGATGATAGTGTGTTGGGGCAGATTTAGGAGATCACATTATCTAATTACAGGGAAATACATCATTTATTAATTTTTTTAATTAAAAGAAATCATTCTTAACCCTATATAGGATACATTGATATTTCAAAAGCCTTTGAAGGAATTTGAGATTATGCAAATATATGTCAAGTAAATACCTAAATTACAAATAGTAGCTGGAACAATGTAAGATTTGTTGAGCAGAGCAGGAATGAGATAAGCAGCAATGAATCCTATGCCTCCTTTCACACACATCTCCTCACTGTTCTCTGTCATTCTTTATGGAAATACTTCTCCATTTTGGTGGTCTATGCTTGAAAATAATGTTTTGACGAAGGTTTTAGAGTATGTTTATTAAAATGAAAACTCCATTTTGGTGGGCTACGCCTGAAAATAAAATTTTGACAAAAGTTTTAGGGTATATTTATTAAAGTTTTAGAGTATTTTGGTGGGCTATATTCTTGATTCCTTAAATTATTTATTCAAATGGATTGTGACTAAATAAATGACTAACTATTTAGTCATTTTTATTTGTGTGACTAAATAATTTTTAATCAATGACCAAACTAGTAATTTATTTACTCATTTATAGCTAAGTTGCAAAAAAAGAGCAGAATTTAGTCATTTTTAGTTGTTATGACTAAAAATTTTAGTCACCTAGTCATTTATTTGCCAAATTCTACTAGTGTGTGTTTCCTTGTGCGATTAGGGATCTCTCAATGTTGAGGGACCTAGGGATAAGCTCGTCATAAGAAGTGACACATTGCATCTTTAACTAAAAAGATAAATCCGTATTGACATTAGCAATGATGATTCTGACTTGTTGCTCCTTAGAAATGGGTAACTTGCTCTTACTAGCTTGCTACCTCCATCGTTGTAGGAAGTTTGCAATCAAGTTCAATATTATGATTTTAGGAGTCTTAATAGTTGGAAATCATAGTAAAATCAGAATTTAATAAGAATTGGAATTAGCATTTTAAAGTATTTTTTGGGGTCATTAACTTCAGACTGTCTTCTCTTTTGCAGGGGTGGTTGCATGCCAGATTGTTTTAGTGTAAAATATAAGAATTATTAGATTTTGTTACCTATCTATGAATAAAAATTATTGGAGTGTGAGTTTGATATTTTTTGAAGATCTAAATGGTCAAGCTTGGTAAAGAAAAATCATGTCAGATAATATTAGTCCAGAACAAAATGAAGAGACACTTGATAGATTGTGGGCTAGATTGAAAAGAAAGGGTGGTGGGAAATGTTATTTTCCTTGCAATAATTGTAAGGGCTTAAAGACGAGATGACTTTTAATCACAACAGTTGAGAAACATTGTAGGTAGCATGGTCACGTTGAAGGGGGGCATGATTATCATCCATTGATAAGTTGTTCATTATATGTGTTTATATTGGTTGAATTTGTAAATATTTATATTATTTTAACATTATATATATAATCACTTGATCATGATCATGGTTTATTTGTGTCTATCATTATTATAAAGGTGGGGCACCCTAGGGCAGATGATATGGATTATCACGGCCCAAAGAATATGGTTTTGCAAGCAGACAAACATGGAGTTGTGAATATCGAAGTTGAAGTTAATGATCCTATGGAAGAAGATGATCATGCACCAGAAAACATAGTTGAAGATGATGGTACAAATACATTGATCCATGACACATTTAGTGGTAGAGCTGATCATAATGATCGAGATGAATTTGATGATATTCATGATTTACATATACTTGAGAAGGCATACAAGCCCCTTTATGAAGGCTCCCAAACAACTCTTCTCTCTGTTGTATTGTTTTTATTGAACTTGAAGGTTATGAATGGTTTATCAAACATAGCAATCTCACGGATGTTAAGGTATGTCATATATGTCATCTTTTTTCATCTATTTTAATTATTGTTAGTTCATCACTAGTAAATAAAGGATGAAAAATGTACCATTAATATTCTTTATATTAACAAATTATTTTTTGTTGTAGATTGATTGGTGAATTTTTGTTACAACCATCAAATATTTTACCTCGCTCATACTGAGATTTATCTACCATTATGAAAGATATCAAAATGGAGTATCAAGCAATAGATGCATGTCCCAATGATCATATTATATATCATAAACAACAGGAATTTGCAACAGAATGCCCAGAATGTCATATAAGTAGATATCGAGCAGATCAACTAACAAAAAAGGTGTCTCACAAGGTTCTTCATTATATTCCCATTATTCCATATATGCAATGATTATTTAGGTGCGAAAGCTTAGCACAATGTATGGATTACCATGCACAAAATAGAAGTGGAGATGACATTCTTCAAATGCTTGCGGATGGTTTTGCATTTAGGGACATGGAGGAAAAATGGCCACACTTTAAAGAAGAACCTCCTAATCTCAGGCTTTCATTGGGATCAGATGGTGTCAATCCGTTTGGAGAAATGAGATCTATTTACTCGATGTGGCCTATTTTTGTTATCAACAATAACATTCCTCCATGGATATCAATAAAGAGGGAGCACATAATGTTGTCAATGATTGTTCCAGGTATTTGTTTACCTCAATTTTCTTTAACATAATAGCATCTCATTTGTCTTATTTGTTGCATAATGACTTATATTTTTTTCATTAAATAGTCATGTACATTAATTTATATATATTGCAGTAAAATGGCTATGATAATTATGTAATGTTTATGTTCATTCAACTAGGTAAGTACCAAGTTAAAGATATGAATATATATATCGAGCCTCTTATCAACGAGTTACTAAAGTTATGGAATGGCATCACTATGTATGACAT
Source organism: Sequoia sempervirens (assembly GCA_007258455.2). Lineage (NCBI taxonomy): Eukaryota > Viridiplantae > Streptophyta > Pinopsida > Cupressales > Cupressaceae > Sequoia > Sequoia sempervirens. The sequence goes on along the minus strand of VDFB02047230.1, from coordinate 311,232,140 downwards.
CTCTAGACCAATAGGACAAAGACAATTTCAATTCCATGCAATGCTTGTATGGACAATTCATGATGCCTCATGGCTAACACATTTTTGTGGAATGTTATAATGTTCGACTGTAATTTAACAATATTTAATTTGATGAAGTAGATATTATGCATGTTTTTAAAATAATCTATTCATTATATATAATTATAAAAATTGACATATTTAATCCAATTATATATGATCTTCCAGGTCTTCAATCAAAGGGAAAATTTGCATGTCCAATTTGTGGTCCAAAGATGAAATCTCATCATTCAACAAGTTTAGGAAAGAAGGTGTTTGATGAGTATAGGCACTTCCTCCATAGAAATTATAAGTATCGAACTACTGAAAAACATATTTTCAATGGGAAAGAGGAGACTACATCAAAACCACGAAGAATGACACCTCGCCTATGAAAGTTGGAATATAATAGAATTAATCGTCAAGGTTATATATTAGATCAAATTGTTTATCTATCATATATGATATGTTTTGAATTTATATTTTTATATTATGTTGTGTTTACTCATGTTGTAATTGACAATGATTGTCATTGTTAATTTGTTTAACTTATATGCTTCATGAAGGTCATCAAGGCATTAATGGCTGACTTCCACAGGGACTAAAAAGTCATCCCAGACAATTTAGTAGGTTGCCCTACTATGAGCAGCTACAAATTGTGCATTTGTTTGATACAATGCTATTGGAAAGAATATAACAGAAACATTATGGAAAATATTGGATGGAAGGCATGACGAAGAAAAAATTGCCAAAATTTGTAGTGACATTCAGGAAGCAAATCATGCACTGAAAAATGTCATTCAATTAAATAGCGAGGAGACCAAATTAATATAAGTGTCCTTCCTTGGTTATTAAAAAAGCAGCAAAACAATGTTATAAAAGAAGTCATACGAAAAATTTGATTTCTCACAGGATTTTCTACAAATATAAACAATATAATAACAAAGAAAGGTGAATTTGGGTTAAGGATGAAAATGCATGATTGGCATACCTTCATTAAGGTAATTATTCTGGTATATTATATACACTTGTATAATGCATGTACTTTTCAGTGTATTGTCTTTACTACTTTTGGAAAAATAATGAAAAGAGCATTTTATAATTGTTTCAGTACGTTCTACCTCTATCTCTTCCAGACAACTTTGACAACAATGTCAAGCAAGTTATATATGATCTTGGAAAATATATGAGGTAAGTAGCAATATTTGTTCAATTCATTGTATACATCTTATAATTGCCATTTATTTTACGTGTTATATAATATACTGTATATTTTTGTTAAATCTCGTTAATATATTTGTGCCTTAAATCACTTGTAGATGGATGTAATCTAAAGAAATCCATAAAGAAGATATAAATTATTAGAAGAGAAAAATTCTTTGTCTAATGTGTGAAATGCAAAAGTGTCTACCTTTGAAATTTTTCAATGCACAACAACACTACCTCATACACCAAGTTGAGGAGATTGAATTGTGTGGACCTATACACACAAGGTCAATGTGGATGGTTGAGAGGAACTTAAAATTTTTGAAGACAAAGAGCACATCCTGAGGGTTTTTTGATGGAGGGATACATGGTATACTAGACTATGGAGTACATTAGTGAATATCTTCCTAAGTTTGTAGCAAAGATCCATATAGATCGCATTTGGGATCCCAACTCCATTAACAAATTCAAAGGGGAGTACCTGATGGGGAAAGGTAGATTGAGGAAAGTGAGAGGTATTTATAAGATGGTCACGAAGATTAATTGGAATATATTTTACATATGGTTTTTATGTATATTGTACTTATTTAATTTTTAATCTTCAATATACATCAATTATAAATTAAGGTCGTATATTGTGGTATTTAACTAATTATATGTCGTTTGTGAATTTTTTTTTTTTGGATACAGTTGGTCAAGAGTGGGATGCACTACATTTGTACGTTGCAAACAATTTTTATTGGATGATGATATGGATTGAACGATGTCAACAATTTGGTAGCGCATTAACATGGGAAGGTGTGGCTTCATTGGTTAAAGAAGCTCATTGTAATGGAGAATCCAATGTTATACAAAGGAAAATTGATTTAGCATATGGTTTAAGAGATAAATAGGTATGTATAAATGTATTAATCACCCATATTATTTAATTATTTTCAATTATATTGATGTATATATATGTTGAGATTATTTTCTTTGCATACATTTAGCCAAGAATAAATATTTTTATCAACTGACGATATTGCAATAATTTTTACATGTTTGACATATTGCAGGTGAAACACCACAAGGCTATGTGGTGCAATGGTCGTAAATTTTGAATCAAAATGTTGGATGACATGAAGAAAAATTGTGATTCTAGTATAACTATAGTCTTTTAGGTGACTAATGTTTCATCTAGAAGCGACATACATCCAGAAGTCTCAGAAAATTGATACTATGGGATTTTGGATAATATACTTGAGTGTGACTTTAATTCCTTCAAATTAATTTTGTTCATCGTCCTATGTGTTGGTATGTGGCGACTGATCATGCTATACTGTATAGCCCATGGTATACTATACACCCCGGCCCCTATCCTTGCCGGGGTTCAGGGCTGAGCCGGGCCTCGGACGGGGGTTCAAGGGTGGCAGCCCTTGAAAAGTGGGGGTTCAGGGGTGGCAGGCCCCAAGGAAAATTTCCCTCCTACTTTTTCGCGTGATCATCAGAAAAGAGAAAAAATCAACAAAAAAGGAAAAATCCGATTTTGTAGAACCCTAAAATCTGGAAGCTTCTAAGCTTGTTAAAAAGGGGTTCGGATGGGTATTACAGTATGATGAAAAACACGTTTATTCACAAGATTGCAATAGGTTTTACACTGGATAATAAAAGTATTGGATAACTGCGGTTTGGTGGATGTAGCCTAGATTGGGTGAACCACGTTAAATTCTTTGTGTTATGATTTATTCTGTGTGTTTTAGTTTCTCTGTTTATTACTTAAATCTTCATTTAATTGTTAGATATCTGCCATCTCTAACCCTAACAAGTGGTATCAGAGCAGGTTGTGTTTCAATTATCATCTATAGGAAGATCTCACGGTTGAGTGGGAGCAATGGCAGACGAGGGTAAGAAGGTTGAGAAGTTTAATAGGCAGAACTATCAGTTATGGAAGATGCAAATGGAGAACTATCTCTATCAGAAGGATTTATGGCGGCCATTGGAAGGGAAAACCAAGAAACCTGCAGCAATGTCAGATGAGGACTGGGAGATCTTGGATAGAAAGGCTCTTGTTAGTATTCATTTGTGCCTAGCGCAATCAGTGGCATTCAATATTACAATAGCAAAGACAACTCAAGAGTTGATAGAAACCCTGACGAAGTTATATGAAAAGCCTTCCGCTTCGAATAAGGTATTTCTTATAAAGCGTTTATTTAATATGAAAATGGTAGAAGGTGGGTCAGTTACTAATCATTTAAATGAATTTAATATGGTCACCAGTTAATTAACCTCTGTAAAAGTAAACTTTGATGAAGAAGTTAGGGCTCTTTTGATTCCGTGTTCTTTGCCTAAAAGCTAGAATAGCTTGGTAATGGCTGTTAGCAATTTTGTTTCTAGTTCGAATACATTGAAGTTTGATGATGTTGTTGGTGTTATTTTGAGCGAGGAAATTTGTAGGAAAAGCTCAGGTGGAACATCCACATCAGGTAGTGTTTTGACTGCAGAAAGCAAGGGCAGAACAAAGGAGAGAGGAAATAATTCTGGAAATCATGGGAAGTCACGAAGAAAATCAAAGGACAAAAAGTCTCAATCTAGAGACAAGAGGGATTGTTGGTACTATGGTAAGTTAGGTCATTTGAAAAAAAATTTCTAGTCTCAGAAAAATAAATAAGGAGACAAAAAGGAAGTAAAAAAGAGAATGTGGTAAGTAATAAATCTAATGAGGATGTTTTGATTCTTTCCCTTGATAATGCTGATGATTCTTGGGTGTTAGATTCAGGGGCTTCATTTCATGCTACCCCCCATAGAAGTTATTTTCTTGATTATGTCGAAGGGGTTTTTGGGCTGGTTTATTTAGGAGATAACGAACCTTGTCAAATTGTTGGAAAGGGAAGAATCAAGATTAAGTTGCAGAATGAGAATCATTGGCTACTACGTGAGGTAAGGCATGTTCCAAAGTTAAGCAGAAATTTAATTTCAGCAGGGCAACTAGATGAAGGTTGTGTTGTTACTTTTAGTGATAAAAATTGGAGGGTCACAAAGGGTGCCTTAGTGGTAGCAAAAGGTGTGAAAGTAGGCACCTTATATCTTTGTACAGGTCACACTGTTCCTTCTACTTTAATTGTTACAGAAAAAGGTCAATGTTCAGGAACAGTTGCTGCAGTTCAATAGGTAGAAGATCATACAGTTGTTGTGGACTCTGAATCAGCACTGTGGCATAATAGACTTGGGCATATGAGTGCAAAAGGTATGAAAGTACTTCATTCAAATAATGTTTTACCAGGTCTAAATGTGTTAATAATATGGATTTCTATGAAAGTTGTGTGTATGGAAACAAAGAGAGTTAGTTTTCAAGGATGGGAAGAAAAACAAAGATGAGAAATTTGAGCTTGTGCATATGGATGTATGGGGACCAGCTCAAGTATCTTCTCTCAGTGGCTCTTGGTACTATGTCACTTTTATTGATAATGCAACAAGGAAGGTATGGATTTATTTCCTTAGGTAGAAATATGATGTATTTGAAACTTTTAAGAAATGGAGAAGCTTTGTTGAGAATGAGACAAGTAAAAAGTTAAAATGTCTCAGATTTGATAATGGTGGTGAGTATTGCAACAAATATTTATTGTTCCTCTAATGGTATTCATAGGTAGAAAACATTTTCAAGGTTCCAAGGACTCCACAGGAAAATGGCATGGTTGAGCGCATGAATAAAACAATAATGGAGCGTGCATAGACTATGAGATTGCATGTTGGGCTACCTTTAAAATTGTGGGCAGAGACTATAAACACTGTTATTTATTTAATCAATAGAGGTCCTTCTAATCCTTTGGGTTGTGGTATTCCAGAGGAAACATGGAAAGGTAAGAAGGTGAGTTATTCTTTTCTCAAAACCTTTAGTTGTGAAGTATTTGCACATGTAGATTCTGAAAATAGAACCAAGCTTGATGCAAAATCAAAGAAATGTGTATTTGTTGGATATGGCATTGATGAATTTGGTTATAGGCTTTGGGATTTTGAAAATCAGAAAATTGTGAAGCGGGGATGTCATATTCAATGAGAGAAAGTATTGTACAAAGATACATTGTTGCAGCATGAGGAAAGAAAGAAAATGATTATCTGGGTGTTGGATGATATTCCAAACAATGATGTTTTGTGTTTCCTCATCATGGGCAACAACAACAAACAACAAATACCACAAACTCCTATTAGGCGATCTTCAAGGATAAGTAGACCTCGAGGAAAAGATTATCTCCCTCTTTGTATACTATTTTGTTAACTGATGCTGGTGAACCAGAATATTATGATGAAGCTATGCAGGTGGATACCAAGGTTCAGTGGGAGCATGGAATGGAAGAAGAAATGGACTCCTTGTTGAAAAACCAGACTTAGAGATTATGCAAGTTATGCGAGGAGGTAAAAAGGTTTTACCAAACAAATGGATTATAAAATTTGAGAAAAGAGGGATGGAGGTAGAAAAAAGTTAAAGCCAGATTAGTTGTAAAGGGATTTACCTGTGAGAAGCGAGAATTATTGATTTTGTTGAGATTTTTTCTCCAGTTGTTAAAATGACTTATATTCGTATTGTTTTAAGTATTGTGGCTGCTGAAGATTTGCATTTAGAATAGCTTGATGTTAAAACAACCTTTCTTCATGGTAATTTGGAAGAGGAAATATATATGGACCAACCACAAGGATTTAAGGTCAAAGGTAAGGAGGAGAAAATAATGTGTAGATTATGAAGAGAAAAGTTTGTGGCTTGAGCAAACACCGACAATGGTGCTTGATTTGATAGTTTTATGGGTGAACAGGAGGAGCTACTGACGATTGTAATTCGACCATTGTGTTTATTTTTAGGAGAGGTTGGATAATGACAACTACATTATTTTTGTGTTTATATGTTGATGACATGCTTGTAGTTAGGTCCTACCATGGATCACATTAGTGAGTTAAATAGCAGTTAACAAATTCTTTTATATGAAGGATTTAAGGGCAACAAAAAAATCCTTGGTATGAAAATTATAGAGATAGAAAAATAGAATTTTTTTATCACCGAGGCTAAATTATGTTGAAAAGGTGTTGTAGAAATTTCATATGGAGAATGCAAAAGCTATCAGCACACCTTTGCCTAGTCATGTTAAATTGACTAAGGATATGTGTCCAAAGACACAAGAGGAGGAAGAAAAAATGTCCAAGGTACCATATGCTTCAGTTGTAGGAAATTTGATGTATGCCATGGTATGCACAAGACCAGATATTGCACATGTTGTAGGAGTTGTTAGTAGGTATTTGAGTCATCCCGGAGTTGAGCATTAGAATGCAGTAAAATAGACTCTTAGGTACTTGAGAGGTACATCCAATAATTGTCTGTGTTTTGGGGGCTCTAATACTGATTTAAAAGGCTATGTTGACTCAGATTTGGCAGGGGATATAGATACCAGGTGGAGTACCACAGGTTATGTATTTATAGTTGGTGGGACAACAGTGAGTTGAATTTCACGATTACAGAAGGTGGTTACCTTATCCACCACAAAGGTAGAGTATGTTGCTACAACAGAAGCGACAAAGGAGATGATATGGCTGCAACTTTTCATGGATGAGTTGGAAAAATAATAGGCTGGAAATTACTTGTTTATAGATAGCTAGAGTGTTATACATCTTGCAAAGAATTCTTCCTTGCATTCTAAAACAAAACACATATAGTTGAGATATCATTTCATTCGTTCGGTGCTAGAGGATGAACAAGTCAAGCTGGACAAGATACATACAGATGTCAATCCATTGGATATGTTTATGAAGGTGGTAACAAGGGAGAAGCTGAGCTCCTCTTCAGCTTCAGTTGGCCTTCAAGGTTGAATTCAAGTATAACAGAGCAGCAGGGTCCAAGGTACTTATTTCCAGTGAGAGCTGTAATTGCAGTAGTGTCGTCCAGGATTAGTCTCCAAGTGGGAGATTGTGTTGGTATGGAGCCTGATCAATCTCCAAGTGGGAGATTATTGGTATGTGGCGACTGATCATGCTATACTGTATAGCCCATGGTATACTGTACACCCCGGCCCCTATC
>VDFB02047230.1:311121280-311215543 GCA_007258455.2 Sequoia sempervirens | reverse complement strand
TCATAAGTGGTGGACCAATTTGATTTCACATTTTCCAATGTTCAAATAACCATAGAAGTTGGAGGGTATATGTTAAGATTTATTCCCAAAGTAAGATGTAAATATCTGCCCCAATGTCTAGCCATGTATGAATGCCATGGGTGGATGCTTGGATAAATGTATGGATGGAGGGATATGGATTATCTTTCCATAAGATAAGGTGTTCAGATAAAGAAATCTCATTTGGATAATGCTTCATGGCTCAGATAATGTTGGGTGAGGGATAATTCAGGATGAGGCGATGTTAGTAGATCAGGATTGAGTGTGCAATATCAATTTGTATATTTTTTATGTCTACAACAACACCAACTACTCATACTTGTAATAATCTCCCCCTTTGTCATTGATGGCAACACATGATGTGAAAAACAACCAACAAAAAACACAACTCTGATCACCAACACACTTCTCCATACCAAACTCTATCTTTTCCACTTTTACTTTCTCCCCCCTTCGCTTACTACTCTCCTTTTCCATAAACTCTTTCCTTTTTCCATTAATTTCTCTCCACCTTTGACATCAATGGAAAATGGTGACACATCTCTCTCTCATTATTCCCTTTTTACATTAATCACACTTGTACCTATTCACCATTGCTCTACAATATCTTTTCCTTTTTACTACTCTGCATACTCCCCCTTAGGAGCACACAATAAGCTATACTAGCCAGCAACCAATGCACATATCTTTTAACACATATGGAAAAGGACAACACCAACCTATACTAGTACTTACTCCCCCTAACTACAAAAACCAACAATGCTACGACCTACTCCCCTTGAGAGGAAACAACTAGCATCAATCTAGAACAAGGAAAGAATCTTGAGATCCAATGGAATAATGCATATCCTTATGCATCTAGTTCAAAGGAGAGGTAACAACCCCTAATTTATCTTAAAGATACTCAAAATTATCCTTAGGAAGAGCCTTAGTAAATATATCAACAACTTGATCCTTTGTAGGAACATACTCTAGCTTCACCTCATTCTCTACAACCTTCTCTCTCAAAAGTTGATACTGGATTGGGATATTTTTTTTTCCTTGAGTACATTACTAGATTCTTTGAAATGTTAATAGCACTTGTGTTTTCATAGAAGATAAAAATTGGTTCATCAGATACCACCGTAATATCCTTCAAGGTTTTCCTTATCCAAAACACTTGTGTGCAACAAGATGTTGCTGCAATATATTCTACTTCTATAGTAGATAAGGACATCAAATCTCACTTCTTGCTTAGCCAAGACACCAATTTAGATCCAAGAAAGAACTCACCACCACCTGTACTTTTTTTATCATTAGTACATCTTGACCAATTTTCATTTGTATAAGAACTTAGAGAAAAAACAATATCCTTTAGATACCACAAACCATGTTTTAGGGTGCCCTTCAAATATCTAAATATTCTCTTCACTACTACAACATGTGAATCTTTAGGATCTTCTTGAAATATAGCCACAAGACAAATTACATGCACGATATCTAGTCTCATAGTAGTTAGATATAGTAGTCATCCAATCATTGATCTATACTTTCTCTAATCAACCTTAAGAGATTCATCATTCTTACTCAGCTTGCAACTAATAACCATAGGGTACATATCAATTTAGAATCTTCCATTCCAAAATTCTTCAACATTTCCCTGACATAGTTTGATTGTGAAATGAATATACCTTTTTTGTCTGATTGATTTAGATTTTGGGGAACAAATTCATCTCCCAAAACATTGAAATTTAAAACTCATTCTACATCTCTTTTGCAAATCTTCTTCACATTGATTCATTTCCTCCAAAGATTATATCATCAACATACACAAACACAATCAATATTTGATCTTTTTCAATTTTGAAATAAATATTACTATTTTTAGTACCTTTATTGAATCCTTGTTGTACCAAGTACATATTCAACCTTTTATACCAAGCTCTAGGAGCTTGCTTTAATCGATATAATTCTTTCTTCAATATGCATACCATATTTGGTTTGTTTGATAATTGAAATCCTTTTGGTTGTTCAATGTATACTTCTTCCAACTCACCATTTAAGAAAGTAGTATTCACATCCATTTGATAAACTTTGAAATACTTATATCCTACAGAAGCCAAAAACATCCTAATAGCTTCCATTATTTCCACCAAAGAAAATGTTTCCTAAAAATCTATTCCTTCTACTTGTGAGTATCCCTTAGACACAATCCTTGCCTTGTTTCTTACTACTTCTCCATTCTCATTAAGTTTGTTTTGGAATACCCACTTAGTTCCAATTACATTTTTTTTTGTAGGCCTTGGGACAAGTTCCCAAGTTTGATTCTTCTCAATCTATAGTTTTTCTTCATCTATATCCTCGATCTAGTACTCATCCTTGCATGCTTCAATCTCTATTTTAGGTTTAACTTTAGAAAGTAAACCTAGATTTACCTATTCTTCAGCTATAGAAAATTTTCTCCTTGTCAAAGCACCTTTTCTCTTGTCACCAATTATTTGATCTTTAATTTTTTTATTTTCAACATACTTAAGAGTCTTAGGTATCCTTTCTAGAGCTTCTTCCTCTTCAATTTAAACTTCTTTTTCCTTACCTTCATCTCTATCATTTTATTTACAAGAGGACTCATTTGATTCATATCCATCTATCAACATTGAGTTCTTATGTAATTCTTCATCCACTTTAACACTTGCACTCTCAACGATATTTTTTAGCCTCTTGTTGTAGTACTGGTAAGCTTTTCTTCTTGTAGAATATCCAAGAAAGATACCTTCATCAGATCTTGTATCAAAATTTTGTAAATGCTCTTCATCTCTTCTGATATAGCATTTTCTTCCAAACACTCTAAAGTATTTTACAGTAGGGATCCTTCCATACCACAACTCATAGGGATTCTTTGCACTATTTGCTTTTTCTTGAACTTTGTTAAGTATCTAGACAATAGCATGAATTGCTTCTCTCTAGTAGACTTCTGGTAGGTTTTCCTCTTTCATCATTGTTCTTGTAGTTTCTTGATTAGTTCTATTCTTTCTTTCAACCACTCCATTCTGCTAAGGATTCCTAGGGGTAGATAAATGCCTCTTTATTCCATGATTCTCACAAAAAAATTTAAACTCATTGGAGGTGAAATCTCCACCTCTATCAGATCTCAAACATTTAATTTTCATATCCATGTCATTCTCAACCATAACTTTAAATGTTTTAAACTTATCTATAGATTTTGATTTTTCTTTGAGAAAAGTAACCCAAGCCATTCTAGAGTAATCATCAATTAATAGCATGAAATAAATATCACCTTGAAAAATTCTTACTCTAGTAGGACCACAAAGATCTATATGCACCAACTCCAATAGTTTGGTATTAGATTGTTCTTTGACTTTGGAACTTCTTCTTGCTTGCTTCCCAATTTGACATTCCTTGTAAACAACATTGATGGGTTTTGTAATCTTTGGTAGATCTCTCACATCTTGAACTAAACTAATCCTGAATACGCTATCAAAATTGATGTGACACACCCTTCTATTCCACAACCAACTTTCATTAATCTAAGTCATAAATCAATAACCACCAACTCCTTTAAGCTAATAAACATTTCCATCTATTCTTCTTCCAACAACAACCATAGTTATGGAGGATTTTATGATCTCACATCCATCATCTTAGACACATGAGATTGTATCCTTTGCTACACATTTGTCCAACACTCAAGAGGTTATGCCTTATGTTGGTTTTTTTTCTAGTAGAACCTTGAAATCCTCTAAAGGGAAGCCAACCCTTATGCTCAAGAATATTCGAAGTTAGTGGCCAAAAAATGAGTAAGGATTCTAAGGCCCTTATGTTGAACATCTAGAATACTAAGAGGGGGTTGAATCAATATTCCAAAAACCAATAATAAAATCCACTTAATCATTATTACTATTTTGACTGAATCAACATGAGAGAACATAAAACCAAGTCAATGCAACACACATATGAACACCAAGATTTTTACATGGAAAACCTAGAATGGGATAAACCATGGTGAGGGTTAACTCACAATATATTATATCTAGATACAAAATATTATAGGGCTCACTACTAGGACTCATTGTCCTTAAAAGGCTCATAGCATGCATACAAAAGATGGCTCACTATTGTTGTGCATGTTTTGCACACATGCCTCGCCATAGGTAGGGACCCCCTCTTTTCTACTCCTAACATGCCATTGTTTCTCTTGACAAGATGTTTTTCCCCTTCCTTTTTTTGTGTTCTCCTATTTATAATCCTAAGTTGGTCATGTTCCTTAAAATGATCAAATTCCCCCTAACCAAATTCACCCACCTAAATTTCGCTAAGTCTTTTGCTTTTGTGGAAATGCTCTTGCAGGTTTCCCTTAGTCCATTGCCCTGGAATCCTCCAAGCCCTACAGACCTGTAGTTGTAGGTCTCCCTTTGTGCAATGCTTCCATCCCTTCACTATTTGACTAACAACTAACTTCATACATCTGCTTGAAGGGCATGCCCTGCATCAACCTTTGTCACTGCATTCTTCAAGCCTCATAGACCTGCAACTACATTTCACCTCATCCGGGTTCCTTTTGCATCCTACCGCTAGCTGGCGGCTGACCCTTAAGTTCTACCTATATGGTGGGTTGTACACTTGGTCTTTCCATTCCCATCATTTCCCTCCTCATCACCATTATTTTGCAACCTATCCCTCATGTCATTTCTCAGCGCGAGACCTATATTTATCACCACCGTTGAATGGATTGAGCCCCATCATTTGAAAATTTCACTAGGCCCAAAAGCTTATGCAAACTGCTACGTGTAGCTCATTGTCATCTCACCACTATTGTTTAGTGATAGGGTCAACCTATCTACATGCATTGTGGACTTCATGCCCATCATTTCCCTCTCCACCTTTGGGAGTCTGCCAAAAAAAATGCTAAGTCAAAGATGTTGCAAGTTGGTCTCTACAGGTAGTCATATATGGATAGCCCCTCCTCCATTGCCATTTAGTAATGGTTGAATGTTCATGTCATCCCACATGGTAGGTTCTATAGGGGATGTCTCCCTTCAAAAATCCTAAAAACCATTAATGAATAATTCAATTTCGTGGACTTGTTGTGGGTCACTTATGTGGATTGCTGCTTGCATACCTTCATCCCTTTGGAGCCATTCTCTAACATGTCACAATAGCTAGGCATGTCATCCCTACACCATCCTACTCTATAGCCCACAAATCATGACTTGAGAGAAATTTAGTGAGTTTAGCCAAACAGAGCATCATAGGAATTCATGATGTACTCTAAAGATAATTAGCCAAGGTGGTAATTGTTAAAAGGAATGGAAAATTACACAAATTCCAAATAGAGTCTAAAGCATGAGCTCGAGAGGGAGGTAGGGAAAATTTAGAGATGGCCAAGAAAATAAGATATTCTGGTTGTTTCTTTCAGCCTACCTAATTAACAAGTCATCTTATTGGTCCCACAAAGATTCATATAACTTTCATGTTCCCTTTCTTGTGACCAAGTAAAAGGGATGATGATAAAGTTGAGGGTGAGGCATCATGAAAGCTCTCAAATTGGGCTAATGAAGTTATCAAATAATTAAGGTGATGTGGGTTCAACATTCATAGAGGTTGTCGCTCATCCCTCCTCCACAACAACATTCTCTTGTAGCTCGCCTTGAGTAAACCTCTATAATTTCTTATTGCAAGTGTAGTTAGGAGGGATTTCATCAACAACGAATCATTCTAACAACATTCCAAAGTAGCACCCTACATTATTTACTCACACTTACTCATTCCCTATGAGCTCTCACGTCATCAAAGTTGTCACATGTGCTACCATTCTAATGACATTTCCTCAAGTGACACCCACTCTTCCTTACCCATGTGGCCTAACTACTTCGAGCCTCCATATCAAACATCTATGCCCCTCCAATTCTCTACAAAGGTAGACTTCTGATGATAGGCTTCATCTGACCAAGAGCTGAAGGAGATTAATAACAATAAGTCACACAATAATAATAATAATAATAGAATACTTGAAGTCATGATTTAGTGGTAGAAGGGAGGCCCAATGGATTTGATGTTTCATGAATTAAACTCGGGCAGCAACAAGGGGTAACTTTTTAAACACTGAATGGTTGGTGGAAAGTCCTAAGCATTCTGCCTTTTGCATTAGCTATATCTCACCTAGTATGAGAATATAAGAGAAAATAAGGATCAAGGGAGGGGGTCTATGGATTGTCCTTGCACAGTTCCCTACATAATTTATGAAAAAGGAACTAGTAGCTATATCACAAGAATTGTTTAGAAACTAATGAGAATGGATGTGACAAAGCTAGAGATGTGTGTTGCATGGGGATAAGAAAATTCTATTGAAAAAATGAGACCTAACTGTGTCATCCCAAGCTCTAAGTGTTGTAGTCCCCATAAATTTATCTTGCCTGTGGGTCCCAAGCTTCATCATGCCGACGGGTATTTTAATAAAAACTTCCCTTATTCCTTCACTTATATTTAAGGAATCTCTACCATAGCCTTCTATAAGACTTCCTCTACATTCAATGGTATAAATTTTCCATTTGTGAAGCCCATAGCTTTTCTCCTCATTCACAAACGACATTCCCATCCTGATTTCCTGCAACGTCCTTCCCATAGGTTGCATATGTTTATACTATGAAGGAAATTGGTCTTATTTCCAGTTGTTGTGGCCCATACTTGATAGCTTCCCACATGTCATTTTTTGCATCCAATTTTTTGAATTATGGCAGCGGAATAATGAACATGTTGACGTAGTTTCTAATCCAAGTGCTAGTGGGGATCGTGCATCATTCAATATTAGTACAATATCTGCTTGATTATGGGTCCACGGGTATTCTTAGGAGGGTGGCACTTTCTTTCAAATGATGGAAGGATTTGATCTTTAAAATTCCATTGCAAAATATTCTTTCATGGAGGCCGAGGATGTGTACGCCATTTCCTATGACCAATTAATACAATCTTCCCATAGTCTCTCCTTTGTATGCACTTTGGTGGACTTGCACTAGGCAAAGCCCTCAACCTTTCTCGCCATCTTTTTGAAGTGGAATTCTTACACAAGGGGCATGTAAGTATTTATTCTCTTAAAAGAGCATAAAAGATACAAGAACTTCACATGTGGTGTTTGGTAAAATATCATTAATATTCGATGAATGAAGCTGCAAGGCATTCAAAGTTTTATTGAATTCTTTTAGAAAGTAATACATTAATGATGAAATACTGACCCTACATGCTTTTTAGGATCTTGAACAAAGCTATAGGATGATCTAATATGATTCCTTTAGGTAAATTTGGGAGGCACTTGATCTCTCCTAAACCATTAAACCAATAATTTGAGTGATGGGTGTGTAAAAGAGTGAACCAATGCCCTATGGAGGGATCTTTGTGGCAACACCTCTCAAGATGAAAGGGGATTATTACAATCCTTGTGCTAGAAGAAATTCAAATGGAAAAAACTATAGGGATGCAAAGATGATGCTCAAGGAATACATGACCACATGGGGGGTAGATGGTTAAATTCTTGATATAGATGGGTTATGAAGTAACCCTGACTAGGTTGTATGATATATTTTTCCCTTGGTGTTCGATGATAGTTTGCTTCATTTCACCAAGTTGTGCAAATTATGTGACAATGTGAAGAATAATCCTTCACATTCCTGTTGCGGGATCTTGATCAATCTATAGGACCAAGGATGTTGGTCGCACTTGACTCATAAAGGGTGTGATAGTGTGAGAGAGTGACATGGGGAAGTGACAAATGGTTGCATCACCTCTAATTGCTATTAGCAGCCATTCCAAGTAATGTTTGTGTATTCTTCTACCTCTCCTTTGGGCTAATATCCATGTCATGAGAGTTGCTATCACCTCAACTATTCACAACAACAACTTCACCATGTCTTTGCACACCTTTTGGCCTACACTTGTGTTCCCATGGATTGTGGAATTTGGAGCCTCATTTTCTGGCTTATCTACATTAAGATCCTATTTTCCTCATACCTATGAATGGCGATTCTTTGAAATGAAGGAATTTTGGGGCATTTTTAGTACATAAATTTTGATGAGATCATGGGGTGTTGATGATGTGAAATGCTAAAAATGCTTAGATAATGATATAAAATGGAGGGATGGGTCTCTCATTTTCATTCAAGATAATGGTAGTGAGGTTGATGGATGATGTGTGCTGGATAAAAACCTTAGCATTATGCAGGTATTCAGTTGCTTAGTGAGCTCGAAGGTTGGCAATGCAAAACTGACCTTTGATGATATTCAATCTAATCCTACATTGGAAAAGCTAAACAATACGCCATCTAACCCCCTTCAATGAGACAATGAATATGGAGGAAAGAATATGAAGATGCAATAATAAAGCATAGAAATGTGAGTATATATTTTGGGTTTGCAGTGTCCACTATGCAGGTTGGATCTCTCTCACTTCCATTATTTAGGAAATTTCTCATACATACTCTTACACCTTGGGGCCCACAACCACTACTTCTGTGTAGCCTAGGACATTACTATCTCTACAAATATCACTCTCCTGCACTAGTTCTCCCTCTCAAGTGACTCATCCCACAAAGGTTTCGTGTCACTTAATATTTTTATAATCCTAATGGGAAATTTGAAGAAAAAATACTTTGGGGGGATGCAATTTACATTTAAGTCTGAAAGAAGAACAGGCCCAATATAATTATGAAGAAAGCTTGAGTATGGGGAAGATATTTAATGTGCATGGCCATGTAAATATGTGGTGGTGGAGGAGTTCAAAGGTTTGGGAGTCATCTGAATAATGATTGGACAATCATTACATAAATGAGAATTATATAGACATGTGAATAATATTATCCCTTTTAATTCTAATGATTGGAGGGGTGAACGGTTAGAGTGGATTGAGTAATCAATATGAGGAATTTAGGGAATTTTCATATTACTATGAGCATTGAGTCATTTATATGAGCCTAATTTAATTTATTATTTTGTGTAGGGCTTTGATTATAAATGGAGATTACTGAGGGAGCTTGTTGCAAAAGGAGATTATTCATGAATGCTTGCCTATGAGATCATGCCACCACAAGAAAACTTGAATATACTCAAAATAACCAAACATCCAAAGGGGGAAGATCACCGATCATATGCCCACATATGAATTTATATCAAATTGCTAGATCAGGGAAGTGCTTTCACATGGCTAGGGATGGTGAAGATTGCTAATAGAGGGATGTTTTCACAAATAAAGATTAACTTGCCAGGGAGGACTAATGAACATATGGGTGCATGCCAAAGTGATCTGGGTCAAGGAAATCAGAAGGTTGCCTAAAATAATTAGGAATGAGAGGGAGTTGTTTGATCTTCCACTGCATGATTATGATCATTAAGGAGCTATCCATTAGGATTAGGAGTAGCATAGTTTCTTTTGAGTAACACAAATTTCCAAGAAGATTTAGTTGATCAGATGAAGAATGTTGCTAACATGTTAGACAAGAAGGAAGATGTTAACTATTTTAAGCTACAACAAAAAGGGCAATCATTGCAAGACAAAATTGCTATAGTGCCAAGGTCGCTAGATAACAAAATAGGGAAAAAGACAAGAACATATTTTAAATTGTGAAATATTGGGGGTAGGTGAAACCCTAACTTGTATTGAACTTGAGCCACACATTGTGATTAAATCATAGCCATTCATTTGGGCTTTGGAAAACTATAAATAGGGGCTTGCTCCTCATTTGTAAGGTGGTGGTGAATTTTTGTAAGAGGATTTTTTTAGCAATAAAAGGAGGCATTGCATTATTTCGGGTGTTTTATTTGAACTTGTTCATTTTGCATGCATGATTCAAACTCCATGTTAGTTTTTGTTTTATTTTCTTGAATGTCTTTAATGATGAATTTTGTTATAGTATTTGATGAACTTCCAAGCTCATGCTTTTTGTGATTTGTTGATGATTAATCACTTTGTAAAGCTAGTCTGAGCTAATTCATTTGCTGCACTTTAGTTCAATTGTATGTTCATGAGGCGAATGCATAATCTAAAAATTTACAGACCTTAGAAGATTGCATTGGTTTTGTGTAGCTATAGGTTTCTCTTGGTCAATTAGATCTTAGTTTATGGGAGTCTATCTATTGTAGCATCCTCCATTGTTACTATTTATTCATAGCTTAGATTTAGAATAACTTCTCCTAACCCTTCTTCTTGTACTATTTCTTTTAACTCCTTGTTAGAGTAGGATTCCAATCACTGTAACAATGTCAAACTTGGTGATTGAACTAAGTTTTAGCTTACTATTTTGAATAAGTAGTCACTATTCGTTAACTTCCAACACCTTGAAAATCTATTTGTAGACCCAACTTCCCATGCTTTGTAAAACATAAAGGCCACCCTGTGATTACCAGAAAATCACATCAACCAATTGAACTATTCCAAGCATTGTCATGACCTGACACCCGAGAGGCCTTGAGGTAGTAATCTGGAACTTGTTTGCATATTTCTACCTTTCAAGAGAGGTAGAGCATTTATGTTCTTCCTATGTTGAGAGGTGCAAAAAAACCCATCAAAAAAAGTGATACTAGAGGGAGGGCATGGTTGTGCATAAGGATGCAAAACTGGAAGTTTAAAATCACTTTCAAGTAAAAATTTGAGATAGGATAGATCTCATCATATGTTGGAAATTTAAATGAGAAATTTGAAAATAAAAGTAGCATCTGAGCCAAGATGGAGCAGCAACTTCAAATCAACATCACTCAGCTGCAAGAAGATTTAAATAGGAGATTAAGGAGGCCATTGCACCACTTTGCATTGTCATACAAATGTAGAATTCATGGCACTTGCAAGCACAATGAATTGGAATGTTTAATATTCTTGGGAAAAATTGAAAGGGTTTTGCAAGGAGAAATTTCCTTTTGGGAAATATACCAACCCTTAGGTCCACCAGACCTAGAATCTGAATTGATTAACATGGAAACCAAGGCCTTCAAGGAGTTGATTCAAGAACACTTGAGTAGTAAGGATGGGTGAAGATTAGAAGAAGTGCTAATCAAACGAGGATCTTGGGGAAACAATAGAAAAACAAAATAGTCTTGAGCCTTTAGATGATGGGGTAGATCAAGTGGGAGAGTTTTCCATTGACCATCAAGAACCTTTCCCTCTTGAAGAGAATTTATACACGATGGTTGATAGGCTTTATGGAGAATCCTTGGAGGGAAATCACATAGTAAATTTTTTCCCCCTTGAATAGGTACCGTCAATTGATAACTTCTTTCCATTGGCAGCTATACTGCAGAGGTATGCCAACACTGAGGAGTAGTACATTTTAGAGGAAGGTAGTGATGAGGACATACTACCTAAACCTTTAGATGAAAAAGCATTAGAGCTCCCGGATTGGAAGAGGAACTCCTTCTCCATCTACAGTGATGATGAAAAAGAGGAAACAAGTAAACATCTTGATGAGCTATATGAACTATGAGGAGAAGATGACCAAGGTGTGGATGTTTTTGTGGTTGCCCACAAAAATGATACTCCCCACCAGCTAGAGGCTGCAACTGGGAGAATTTCTTCTTTGCCCATTGCTAATCCTACTACACTTGTCAAGATATACAATAGGACAAATTCATCCATGTCATGTTTGTATGGCATGAAACATGAAAAAATTGAGATCAACATGAGGGAACTGAAATGGAACAGCATACTTCCTTTTATGGATAACAAACAAGTGGACTTATGGACTATAGAGGATCGATGAGACAAAGTGTATCTCCTAGAAGAATAGTTGACAGGGGCTATGGGTCCCACTGGTAGCTTGGAAGAGGTGTTTTCTGCCTCATCCTCCTAGCCTCATGCAAGTATGAGATTAGGTACAAGGTTCCTTGCATTTGAAAATTTTCCTTCTCTTGTGCAGTTTTCGCACACATGCCTCATTGAAAGCAGAGACCCTCTTTTGCTTTCATTTTTAGTGCTTTGGCCCATTGGTTTTGAGGATTTCTTGCTTCAGCAAGTGCTTGAATGTTTATCTTCCTTGCACTGATGATCCATTTATGTTATTGGTTGAAAATATTAAGTTTTAAGCCATTTTCGGGTTTTCCTTCGATTTCAAGATTTTCCTCCTTTGGTAGAATTCCCTAGTTTCCTTGAAAACCCGATGGGGAGGAGCTTACACTATGATCCATGGATTTTGGTCCTTCATAGAATTCTGTGTCGGCTATCCTCGAATTCCTAGATTTTAGTTAGGGTTGTCTTATCAATGGCATTAATTCTCTATGGTATGATTTATGTAGCCTGTATTTAGTCAATTTTGGGGATTCTTGTGCCATTGAGGTTTTGTCATTTATCTTCTACTAATCTAAGAGGTTTGATTTTGAGTGCTTGGCTTCATTTGAAGTTCAGACTATTGCATTCTTGAATTTGGTGGTGATTTTCCTGGGCATGATCATCATTGGTGCTATTTGCTAGGATGCCAAATCTTGTTACTAATCATTGAATATAATCACATTCACTTCATTAGTGGTATGCATTTGTTGCCTTACTTTCTATTGTTGGATGTGAATGATTCTTTGGCATCTTGAATATGCATGGGGTCTGTATTTTACATGTTTGGCATCGAGCATTTTAAATCTAGGGTTATGCAAACATTTTCATAATTTCTCGAAGTCTAGAGGATGCACCCCCTGGTTAATCTTTTAGTTTGAGAATGCCAACTTCATCTTCGAATCTGACCCAGCATGTATGATTGCTTTAGTTTGATTTGATTTTATGGTTTTTGAGTTTGATTGATCAATGGCCATGAGTAAAGTTTAAACATGTGATTCTGGTTCCATCTAGGTGAAACTCACTTAGGCATGTTTCAAACGACCCTTTTACGTGTTTAATAAGTTGAGCAATCTAAATCTAAGCTAACTCCCCTATGTTAATGGAAAATTTTAGGGTTTTAAGCTTAATAAATCGATGGTTAAATTTAGGGCATCACCAATCTTCACCAATTTTTCTCTGAGAATGTTGAAAACCAATGGATAACCGATGAGAGGTAGAAAGTAAATTAGATTCAAGCCTAGGGATTCCAAATTTATGATTACTTGATCATTCTAGGTGAGACCGGGAGAAATAACAAGTTTTGATATTCTGAGGTCTTTGCGGAATTCTCGCACCTTCATAATTTCCTACTTTTTCCTTTGTCCACTCATTTTCCCAAATGTGTGCAAAAGCCTAGAATTTTACAGACCTCACAGATTTCCTTCTTGGGTGGATTTTCCCGAAAAAGGTCTCACAATATGAAGGATTTGAAGGATGAGTGAATTTAACGTTACATGTTCAACATTTCATGCTTGATATGAATAATTTAAAAGATGTTGCATGCTTTTCTTTCATTTTGTGGTCATTTATTCTTGATATTGATGCTTAATTGCTAAAATCTGCTTAGCAGGGAATTTTTTGGATTTCCTCTCTGGCTTGATTTCCCTAAATGGCTCAAAATCCTAGATTTCTTAGTGATTGTGCCTTACGATAAATTTAAGGGACTTTAATCATAAACGTTGGATTTATTAATTGATGATTATGTTGGCTAACCTCGATGTTGATATTATAAAGGTGAATTTATTGTGATTTCTTGTTAGATGTAGGCTGAATCAAGTAGAGTGGTAGCTGGAAAGACAATGGGCAAGTAGAACGATCTAAGTGCAGAAGGATCTTCCATCTCTGAAGTAGAGAGAATAAAGCTAGACATAAAGAGTAAGGTTCCTGAGTCTAAGCTTTCCTCCATTTGGGCTGAAGTAGGTGATACCAATGTAGGCATATGGGATTATGAAGAATTCAAAGAATGGAAGCACATAATCTTTCCTTGTTGGCTAGAAGGATATTGGATTCAGGACTGGCTCATGTGGCCGATTTTCTTGCTATGGTTCAATGTTATGAGTTGGTGCTTGAATGTGCTAGACATTATGACAAAGGTACATAGAGTGATCGACCCTCAAGGAAGGGTGTTGGCCAACTTCTCTCTTGTATCTATGGCACAAACCTTTGACATGCCAGATAGATCTCAGGTGGTGGCTCTAGAATTGGATATTTCCAAGAACTATTTTGAGGATGATTCAAACAAGGCTCTATAGGTGGTCAATTCTTGGTTGGATAAACTTAAGTCCCACATCTCAAAGCTTCCAAAACAATTATTCAGGGAAAAATTCAAACTAGAGTACTATGATGCTATCACACTCCTCAGGAGGGTGATAGGTTGTAAGAGTGCTCGAGTTTTTGAGAATTGGATGTTCTTCGTTATAGTGAGAATGGAGCTGAATACTGATTATCACTGGCTAGGCATCATAAGTGCCATTATACATGATCAACTTTGCAATGTGCTACATACAAAGAGCTTTACTATGACCTCCTATTTAGTTTATGCACTTGCAAGGTTCCACCCATACAAAGGATTGGATACCAGAGGCACCTTTGGGCAAGATATAATATATGAATTCTATCCACAACTACACCTAGGCAACTCAAGTTATAGGAGGGTGAATGATGTATTCACCATGTACATCACTAGGTTGCTTCAAGGTGCAGAGCATGTTAGAATATCTGACAATGCTAAGGAGTTGATCAAGAGGTATGGGGCTTGGTTTATATAGTTCCCCACCTTTTCTTACATAAGGATAGATGGTTGCCAAAGAGCAGGGAGTACAACCACAAGGATGATATAGAAGAGTACTAGGCCAACTGCAAAGATGAGTTTGAGATCCAAAAGAAGAAATTCTCTAGGTTACCAGTAAACTTGATCATATTGTACAATGTTAAAGTCATCACAGACTAGATAGATGATGATGGGGATGTGGTTCAAGGCCATGACTACAAAGCTGTGAAGGATAAATCAGCTAGAGAAATAGACTGGCTAGAAGAGGAAAAGATAGAGCTGGAACAAGTCATGGCTCTAGTGATTAAATACACAAAGTTATGGCTTAAGCAAAAGATTTAGGAATTGGAGAGTGAGGGTGTGCAATGCACCTATGACCTAATGGGAGACTTGGAGTTTCATTCTACTTCTAAAGATTCAATTGAGTAGGACCCTAAGGGTAAGGCTAAGGAGAGCTCTCCTTTCAAGATAAAGATTGAGGGTGCTCAAATAGAGGAAGGAAACAAGTAGACGAGACCTATTACCAAGAAAAGGAAACATTCTTCAAAGGCAAAGAATTCTTCAAAGGGGGAACTTGAGGAAGAGGGAAATGAAGGTAGTGCTTTTGTGCCTAAGAGGAGGAGAATAGTGAGATTGTCTCAATAGAAGAATGGATCTTCCAAGGGAGAGGAAGAAACTGACTCACTAGTAGTGAATGTGGAAAGTTCAAGAGACAAAACATAGGCATACACAAGAAGATGAAGAACTCCTTCTCCCAAGGATAGTGTGCCAAGGAAGGATGTTCCCTTAGCTGCCCCAACTGTAGAACAACATGATGACACCCCTCCTTCTCATGAAGCTCATAATGCACCAAGTGAATCTAAGGATATAGAGGATCACCAAGATCAAGGAGAGGAAGAATTTCAGGAAGGTGAAATTTATAGTGTAGAGGCAGAGTTAGAAAGGATATTACAGTCGCCTTTGGTGACTTATGAGGACTCACCCATTGACTAGGAGGAAGATAGACCTTTAGGGAGAGAGGAAGTTCCCACCAAGACTCCTTCACCAGAACATGTAGAAAAGGAAAATGATGAAGAGAGTGGGAATCTAGACAATTGTTGGTTATTTTTTACTGTAACCAAGTTGGTCTTCTAATCTACCTATGGAATTGCTAATTCTAATATATGACAGCTAGAAGGACTTGGACCAACTAACGAGGATTTTAAAGACCTCCTACACTTTGGGCTCTGCAAGACTTGAGAGGGTAATCCCTTAATGTGTTTACAACCTCTACACCATTATCATAAAAAACATTAACAACAACAAATACTCTCATTTAATAGCTCAAAATAATAGGATAATACCAAATAAAATTGGCCATTTATCAATAATACCAACTATTTGGAGCATGAGATAACTACAACACATTTCACAATATAAGATAGTAATTGATTTACAATTTGTAGCAAGCTCTAGGTACAGAAAAATAAATCCTAAACCATAGGAATAAGTACAACTTAAATCAATGTCATATATCCATTGGAGGAGTCAAATTCATAAGCATCTAAGGGTTTATGATAGATTTAACACATAACATTTAAGATCCTTGATAGCATTGCTTTACAATCTCATCAATATGTATTCTAACCCAATACTACTTATGAAATCCTTATACATAACATATCCACTTACAATCCCATTCAAGCATTTTAATTAATTCTTTGAATTAAAGCTAAAAGACGAATCATACACACCACAATAGTGAGATGAATGAGACAACCCTTGATCATCTTATTCAAAATTTAGATATGCATGCACAATGGAGAGACATGAGTTTGAATTAATCATTTCAATTCAAATGCCAGTACTATCGTAAAACATCAAATCTCCATGAATTCAAAACCTACTATAGAATAACTCAAAACCTAAGTTGCATTTTCCCTAAAACCATCAAACTTTATAATTTACTCTGCAGCTTCACCTAGACTTGACCAAAATATCTCATTTGCTAACCCCTACTTTTGGCCTTGAAATCCTTCTTATAGAAAAAGGAGCAAACAAGCATCGAGCCAGAAAGCATACGTGTCACCAACCAATTGGACTGCCCTGTGATATTTCAAGAATTTTTTACAACAACAATCTCCTAGGAGAATCTTCTTGTTCATCGTGCTCGCTAAGAATGGTTGATGCAACAACAAACTTCAAGAATTCCACACCTAGACTATCACCAAAAATACAACTAGAATTTGTTGTAACTGCAACAACTAATTTGTCAACCGTTAGCAGCCTAGTCCTTTTCACTCTTCCTCAGTTAAATATACATTTACCCATTTTTGGTACTCTTCATCAATTGGCCAATCAAAATTGATTACCTCATTTCACCTTGACACTATAAGGTATGTACTTAACCGCCACCTGATTCGCTTCTCTTTCAAAAGACTCCAAGAATGGGCTGGTACTAATGATTTTGTCCATATAGCTCACCAATAAATCATAATCAAAGTCATCACAAATTGATTTAATTTGATCATTGATGACCTCATTTTCCTGATCCTTCCACTGTTGGAGTGACTTGATATTTCCTTGCTCAACAATTATATCAGGTAATAGTGTGTCACTCCAATCATCAAAGTTCTTCACCAATTCTCTAATCTTCCTACTCAAGTCATCTGGTAAGGTTTGAAAACCTTGCAATGACTTGAATAACACTTGAGTAGGCCTTAATGATTGGTGCCTATTATTTATATCAAACCTTGAGGCTTTATACATTATATCTAAATCATTGTCCCTAGGGATCCATTTTTCAATTAATGGTACTACTACCACCTGATCCCTATCAATATTATTTATTGCATTAAATAATAAAGAATATAAAGAATACATAGATGACAATCTATCAACGAATTTCTCATTTAAATGCCTCAATACAGTATTAACAACCTTCCTTTGCTTGAAAAGTACTCCCTCCTCACTTACCTTCAAGGATGCCTGTAACTCTGCAATTTTGTGCATTAGCTACTTCTTTGTAGGATCAATTGAGCATTCTATTTCTTCATCAATTAGCTCCAAAGTAGGGCCAAGGGAAGGAGTTTGGCTAGGAGACCCTAGTGTAGAAATAATGGGAGAAGTAGTAGGAATTGAACCTAATGTGGAAGGCAATGTTCTGATCCCTGGAGAACTTGATGTCTCCATAATTTGCTTGTACTTTAACTTGTCCACCATAGTTTTCAACTCAACATTCCTTTGCTGCATCTTGCTATATTCCCCAATTATGAAATTGTACTTCTCCATTAAGCTTTTCTTTTCAGTCTCCTCTCTTTCAACAGTATTTTGGGCCAATTTGGCCACATTTATAGTCAAATTAGTGGCCTCTATGGTTGAGGTCTCTGAAGCTCTCTTTATTATCAACCCTCCTCTTAAATTTGGGTTAATATGAGTAAAATTTGGCTTTCTCCCTTGAGGGGCCAAAACCCAAATTGCCAAGGTCTTGTATTCTTCACTGAAGG
This sequence comes from Sequoia sempervirens, assembly GCA_007258455.2. Taxonomy (NCBI): domain Eukaryota; kingdom Viridiplantae; phylum Streptophyta; class Pinopsida; order Cupressales; family Cupressaceae; genus Sequoia; species Sequoia sempervirens. Next base: position 311,197,413 of record VDFB02047230.1, on the reverse strand, counting down.
CAAAATCTTGCAATGTTGCCTTAACCTCTTCTTCAGAATCTTGCAAGGGATGCTTGGATTTTGTTGATGGATGTTTTGCACACTTTCTCAACATAGGTAGTACATAGGTGCACTACCTCTTTTGAAAGGAAATCTCCAACTGCAAGCTACTGAAAATCTCCCCAAGGTCTCTCGGGTGTCAAGTCATGACTTGCATGGAACTCCTCAGTTGATTTCAATGTGATTTTTCTGGTAATCACAGGGTGGACTTATGCAGTTGGATGTGAGGTAGATCTTCAAATCTAAATTTTCTAAGATGGAGGTCAAGTTTTACTTGGCTGTAGGTTCAAACAACAATCTAAAACTTTGATGTTTTCTTCAAGTTTGGCTTTACAATGTGGAGTGAACCTTAGTATAGGCCATTTCTAAAAAAAAGGAAAAAGAGCAGGGAAGTTGGAAAGTTCCTGGACCTACAACTAACTGGGAATAGTAATTATGGAGTTCCTGCAATGGACAACTTCTTTGAAACAATATTTCACTTAACCAGAAATCTCACAGTCTCATGAAATTTGTGCTATCTTCTAAGGTCTGCAAATATTTCACCTTCGTTCAACATATACATACATGAACAAAGATAAAAGTGTGGAGCAGCTTTGAATTTAAGCCCAAACTAACTTTGCATAGTTGTCTACCAGTAGCAAACATCAAAAGGTATGGACTAAGAAGGCATCTACACAGTAGGAGTTTTCACAACCATGGAACAACATTTCTAAAATCAATCAAAGCAAGAACACAACTAACTAAAACAGAAATATAGATCTAAGTAAAGTAACTAACAATGGAGATTGAACCATGAAACATGTGAAGAAATTAGAAAATGCACCAAGTCAATGTATTTTCATTAAAAAATTTAGCAGCATGTCATTACAACAACTCAACTCTCTTTGCAAATGAGAGGAGACCCCTATTTATAGTGCCCAGAAAATTAAATGAATGGCCAAGATTCATTTAAAAATAGGGTTTCACCTACCCCCAATATATTACAATTTAAAATTACATTCTTGTCCTTTTCCCATTTTGTCCTTTAGTGACAACACTGTAGCATCTTGTCTTTTGTTGTAGCTATTTCTTTGGGAGCTCCTCATTGATTATAGGGTTGTCCTCCTGCTTCTTCGACATTGTGTACTCCATGAATTTTAGAATAATTGGAGAGAGCTTGTCTACCTCAATGATCTCATACCGCAACATCTAGTAGCTCCATTCTTTTGCATTATCTTCAAGCTTTCTCTAGTCTTCATCATACTTTATGCCTTGATATCTAAACAAATCTGATTGGTTGAAGGAACGGGCAGAAAAACTCATGAAATCCACTGTTATTTCACTGGACATCCCATCCTCCACCTTCTTTTGAAAGTAAGGATTTATTTTCTTTGGATCCATCTATACTGTGGGCATGTCAAACTTCGTCATCAGCTTGAGATATTGAGTGCATTCTACCCTAATTTTCTTGATCCATTTGATGTCTAGATCCACCTTACTCATTATTTGCTCCAACCTTTCCTTCCTATTGTCAAAATTCCGCCTCCACACATCCATCAGTCAGTGATCATCCCTTTTGAATGCAAGCTCCTTTTCCCATGTGGCTTTTGGTAATTGGAGGATGGCCTCAATCTTTGGATAGGTGGAGTCATACATTGTAGGGAAGTCGGTGCAGAGCTTCTTTGTGCTCTCTAGAGATTGTTGTAGGTCCAAGAACTTGTTGGTTGTTTGAACAACCCAGCTAATACCCATGTTCTTGATGTATAGGACCTGTTGGAACCAGCTCTCTGTAGTCTTGTCCAAGTTCTTTCTTCTCTCCAACTTGTCAATTTGTTCCTTGGACAGAAGCTGGGTGGAGCCGCGAATGTGGTAGGTAGGTCATTCACTAAGGACCATTGTTGGATGTAATCCATCAAGGCAGCTACTTGTGCCTTAAGCTCATCCTTCGAAACCTTGTCCTATTTTATCAAGTGCACCATTATGGCTACAAAATCTTGGAGGTGCTCCACCTTCTATTCCCTAGTAGCAGTTCCTAGATCAATGGTGGAGATGTTGTAGCTTATTCCTTCCCTTCCCACCACTGGCATGGCTATTTGCACTGCTCGAGACCCAGAAGCATCCATTGTTATTTTGGATCTCAATTAGGATTTTTCTCCTTCCTGGTTGAGCTTTGCGCTCGGGCTAGGATAGCCTCTAGCCTTGCTCTTGGGTCCTTTGGTGCAGGAGTTTTCTTTTCAAGCTATCTCTCTAGCCATTTAGGCATAGTAGACTTTTCCTTAGGTGATTCATGATCATCCTCACCCTCCTCATCCAAGACCTCTATTTTCTTATCTCAAGGGGCCCTTTCTTCCATTTTACCAGCATCTCCTTCTTCTTTATCAGAGTCCTGAATGAACTCAAGGTGCTTGATGGGAGGCTTGGTAGGTAATTGCTCCTGAATGAACACAAGGTGCTTGATGGGAGGCTTGGTAGGTAATTGCTCCTGGGGACTTTCTTCTTTCTCTATTTCCTTCCCCTTATTTTCTCTAGTTTGCTCAACCTCGTGCACGTGCTCCTTGGGCTGCTAAATTTCAAGGCTCTTGATAGTTTGGGACTCACCCTCAGGCTTATCTTCTCCTACATTTTCCTACTTTTGACAAGGGGATGACACACCCTCTTGCAGTTCCCTTGTAGGGAACTCCACGTCTTCTGTTGCCCTGTCTCTGAGAGGTGACCCTTCTACCTCTTCTTCATTTCCCTTTAGCTGCCAGGCCATCTCTTCTTCAAGATCATCATCAAAGGTTTGTACAATGACCCTACCACTGACATCCTCCTCCTCATCCCCGCTCTCAGAAGAGCCTGTTCCTTCCTCTTCATAGGCCACCCTGTTAATTTTTTGGTGCTCATACTTCTGGTGTTCATAGTATTCGTCGGCTTCCTCTTCAAATGGCTTCGAGGCCTCTTGCTCTCGTCTCTCCCACTCCTTAGAAATTAACATGGTGGCCTCCATAGCTGGTGGTCCTATCGGAGGCTACGAAGGGTTAGCAGTAGCGAGGACCTATGCTAAGGCCGCTTGTAGAGTGGGGTCCATAAGGATCTGGGATAGCTCGGAAGGGAGATTTTGCATATGTTTCAAGAAGGCCTCAGGCAAGGTGGAATCGAGTATTGGTGCTATCACTGTAGCTAAAGGGAGCAATGTGGTAGGTGACATGGCAGCAGAGGAAGGAGTAGTCATGGTGGAGGAAGAGTCAATCACTATTACATGCTCAGCCGGAGGTGAAGGGGTAAGATGGACTGAGATGTCCACTGTCGGCGGGGATGTGGCGACCATGGCTAAGGAGGCAGATGATGGGGTAGTCAAAACAGGGAGAGCCAAAAGAGGTTTTAATTGATCTGTACTTTTTTCTTCTTCCTCTTGGATTATGGGCTGCTCTGTGGTGCCTCCTATTTGCTTGGGTCTTTTAGAGGGTGAGCCCATTGGATCTTTCCTTGTATATACTTTGGGATCTAGAGACTGCTTCATTTCCATTTCTTTCCTCTTCTTAGATCTGGTGATTGGAGGAGACTTGGATGTCCTGCCCATTGAAGTCATGGTGGCAACATCCTCAGAGGCACTTGGCTCACTCTTTAGCCCCTCATATGTGAGGACCATTCCCTATTACTTCAGTGGGCTCACTTGTCCATCAACCCATTCCTTGGTATGGGCCAAGATGGGCTTGGTTATAATGTCGAGATCATCGACCTCCTATTCGTCCTAGTCTATTGTTGGTAGTGGAAAGTCAGTGATTGCAATATACCTAGGATCCATGATAGTGTTTTCATCCTCTTCGACCTGATCTGGTATTTGAAATAACTACACCCTTCTCATGAAGTATGCGGTCATCCACATATAATGTCTTGTGCGTACTTCCCTATCATCCTAACAATCCACCCAAAAATCTTCAATGTGATGTAGATGGGTGAACCCCAGCCCTAGTGCTTTCCTTATATTCCCATATGGGTCCATTCGTGGGTGAGTAGTGTGTAGCTGAAAATGATAATCGTTCAATTCTTTCTCTTAATTCCCAAAGCACTGGGAAGTTTGTAATTTGTACATTCCTCAGCCAAAATTTAAGGGGTAGCAGATCCCTGCCAAGTGTTTGCTGCTGAAGACTGACTGTATGTGTTGGAGCTGTCAGGAAAGTTCCAATAGGATGATCTAGTCGTTGGGGTATTGGGGCAGCTTATTTGGCCTTTCTGTGAAGCCCTAGGTGCAGATGTATGTGAACTTTGGATACTGAATAAAAAGGAAGGTGTACTACTTCAAGAAGGCTCGAGCAACTGTGAGAGACCCTTCTCTTGAAATCCCCTACAATCATTCTGATGATATGACCGATGAAGGCATCGTTGGCCCTGCAATACTCCTTGAAATTTTAGAACTGGAGCTGGGGGTACCTATCATAGACCTTCAATTTTTGACCCTACTACTCATCGTGTGCCACAAACAACCCATTGTACCATCTCTAGTCTGCCAAGGAGTAGACCAGATAGGAGGTCATGTAGAACTTGGAGCTTTCTTCACATTCATGAACTGCTCATGGAAGCAGTCGCTTATTATGCCTCCCCAGTAAAATGAGGATTTTGTGGTGACGTCCTCATTCCCACAGAGGATTTGTTCAATGAAGTAGACCATCCATTCCTAAAAGAAGGTAGTAGTAGGGAGACCCATTACCATGATCAGAATAGTGACTAAGTCATGGTAATCTTCATGGAAATAACTGTGGAAGAGTTCCTGAGGAACCTTCGTAGCGCTACCCCGTTTCTCTTTGAGCTAGTGCTGATTTATCAACTTCTTCCAGCTCATTAGGTTGTCATCCCATATTGCTTTGTATTCCTCTATGGTAGGCATCTCCATCTCAACGAAGGTGGGAATGTGGAAGGTCTTTTGATTCCCTCAGCTGACATGTCAGCAAGAATGTTCCCATCTCGGTCAACAATTTTTCACATCTGGGGTTGATATGCCTGTTGGCAAACCATGACCAACTCAGGGGCCATGAGGGATGGAGGGAAGCCCGTAACTTTTGCAATTCTGCTTTGCCTGATCATCCTTCCATTCTTGGTTGTCGGGTTGACTCTGACCCTTTGCTTAAATTCATCAATATTGATGTGGATGATATTGGTATCTATGATTTCTTTCCAATCGGTGATAATCTTCAAGTGCAAGGGTTCACCCTGGAACTGGTACTTTATTTGGTCCTTGTCCTCTTTTCCATGAGGAGTCTTGCCTGATTTCTTGCCTTTGTCCTTTTCTGCAGCTGCCCTCGAGGGTCCTGCACCTGATTCCATATATCCTACGAGCAAAGGCATAGTTAGTGCAACCGATCATGAAAGCTTTGATGTTAGTTAAAATCCCATGGAAAAAATCAAATTTGGACAATTTATCATTGATAAAATCATACTTCTACTTCCAGATGTCATTAGTCCTTCAATTGAGGGCTTTCGGACAATCTGAGCCTAGAGGCCCGGACTTCCCCAAAAGAAATGTTGTTTTGAAAGGGAAAATAGGGTAGAGTGATCCAGGAGGTTTCTCCTCACTGAATTTTGATGGTTCAAAAGGCTCGTATCGAAGAGGGCCAAATTTGAGCATGTGGGTCGACATCAGATTTCAAATTTGTGGTTGTTTGGATCAATTTAAGAGCATCCGAAGATACAAGACCAGGAGGCCATCCGGCGTTGGCTGTTTGAAATGGCCAAGCACAAATAGAGTTCCAGAGGCAGAACTCCAAGGTCCGGGACCTAGCAGGTGGAAGGGCAGCTGATATTTTTACAGTTTTTAAAGTGCTCGGGCCTAAGGAGTCGGGAAGTCGTCATGCTTTCGCCATTCAGAATGGTGATCGTCAGATGAAAGTCCAGAGGGGGTGGCTTGGCAGACCGGACCCCACACTTAGCTTGGGAGTTTTATTTTCTCTGTTAAGTTTTCCGAATGAGTAGGAGGGTGGAGCTTGAAGGTCGGAAAGGTAGGTGCGATTTTCTCTTTTGAATCGTCGGGGACGGGACAGAGTTCTGGATGGTGGAGCCCGGTGAGGGAAAGGACGTTAAAGTTCGACGACTTGGAATCCTCACGAAAAAAGGTAGGTCAGGACCCGGGAGGTGGGAGGTCGTCACAGGTTCACCGTTTCAAACGTAAAAGACTCCATGGAAGCCTGCAGATGGAAGTCTGTAGACCAAGAACAGGGTTCATGACAGGCGGTCGATTTGAGACCAACACCAGATGACTTATTGCAAGGCGGGCTCCGGGACTCGGGTGAACGGGGTCCTTCCATTGTTTGGGAATGGTAGGAGCTTGGCGGAATCCCGAACATGGAAGTCCAAGGGTGTCGGCCTGGGAAGCCAAAATGGAGGCCAATTTCAAAGTTCAAAATTTGCAATGCTTGACAGCAAACTGTCGATGGAGGTCCAAGGAGTCGGGCCCAGGAGAGGGTGCAGTCATTTTGAAAAAGATGTTTTATTTTGATAAGTCTTGCCAGCGAAGGAGGGGCCTTGGCTTGGATGACATGAATGCCCCTGAGTGAAGAACAGCTATGCACGGGTTAAGTTCTGGATCAATCTTATGGGACGCAGCGAAGGTTTTCGATGATTCTAAGACATGGGTTTTGTGAGTTTCATCATGTTTTATCAATTAAAAGTAACCCTAACCCATGTGGTTTATCATTTTAGGCATTAAAATCATAAACTTCTCAGGAGGGAAAACATTAAACCTACCTCAAAAATCTGATGAGAGGAGGCATGCAATCCACTAAGGTTCGGCGAATGACGACAACAGGTGCAAGGGCGACGATTGACAAAGGAAATAATCTTCTTTAACAAGCACTTAGATCTACCTCTACAATCCTGACAAGTGAAAATGATAGGTCGGGGTCCAATATTTATACCCCTGCCATTAATGGCTTCATTAAATGCAAGTACGACAAATAAATTGGTTGGTGGATTTGAATTTACAGATGGTGGTGGGAGGTTTGGGGTCGAGGGGCCAAAAAGATGTGAGGTGATAGCCATTTAAAATTCATTTTGCAAACTGATGGCCGATGGGAGATCTGGGCCTGGAGGGCGGAGGGACGTCATAGGTTCGCTGTTCTAGAAAACTAGTTCAGAAACCATTGGCGGCGATAGGAAACCCGGGGCCTGGAGGGCAAAGTTTTGTCAATGATCTATCATTGGGAACGATAAATTCCACACAGAGTTCCAGACACGAAAGTCCAGGGGGTTGGGCTCAGAGGGGGCAAAAGCAGCCAAGAAATTTGCAAGTTTTAACTGACAGAAAGGAAGGGTTTGGGTTTAGGGGTTCGGGAAGGTGGAAGCCTTCCGCTATTTCAAATGGAAAACACAGCTAGGGAAACTTGATGGATCGGGCCCGCCAGGCCCCAAGGTCGCCGGCAGAGGCAAACTGCCAAGGAGACTCCGCAAGGCACCAGGACTTGACAAAATTGAAGGGGCAAAACATGGTCAACTCAAGATGAGTCTTTAGAGGTACGTTGACCACCTAGGACAGTAAAACAGGGCATGCAAAATGAGGTGGCAAAAAAAATGAATTGGCAAGGTGAAAGAAAAAGAGGGTCCCCATTCTGAAAGGGGTGTATGTGCTGAGGGTACAACAGAGTTTAGAATAGCATTAAAAGCTACAACATTTGTAATGTCCCACTCAGGAAAAATCAGGACACTAGCTTGATTTACCAGTTTTCTCCCCTCCTCATGAGTGGTGTTCTTGAATTCATCCATTAATTCAACTTTCACTTCATCATCATTCTCTTGGTCTGACCTCTTACGTCTCAATTCTCTTCTCCTCTTGCATTTATCTTGATACTCTTCCAATTTCATTCTCCATACTAGTTGCAAGAAAACAGGACTTTTTACAAATGCATTATCATTTAAAAACTCCTTACATGCTTCCATTCTTGCATCTTGCACACATTTTCCTTTCATATTCAAATTAGAGAGAACCAATTCAACCAGCCTGGGAGAGGAAGGCATACCCATCTGCATGTCCTGGTTGGTGACAAAAAATTCACCCACAAAATCCTCTTGTGATTGTTCAATCTTTTGCCTCTTAGGGCTTGTTTTTGATGGTGATGGTGAGGGACTATTCTCAGGTGATGCTTCTAAATCAATAATCTTAATTTCCCCAGGCATTTTGAGCTTTGGACCTGGTTGTGCAAGAAATTTCATTTTTTTTTCCTTTTCTATTCTCTTCTTCCTCATCACTACTATGATTTATTTTCCTCCTATAAATAGGCCTTTTCTCTGTAGGTTGGTAGGTTGGACTCATTTCAATTGGCCTGGCATCTTTCTCTTGTATGCCCAGATCCAAGTCCAGGTTTACCTTCTTGGTCATCAAGGTGCCCATGATTTCTTTGAATTTTTCCATCAAAAATTCAATTTTCTTATGATATGGAATGAACTCCATCAATGGATCATACTTTGGATCCATTTTGTGCACAATGGCCAATAACTTGTCATAAGCTATCCATTTCTCCTTGTTCAACTCCTGCCTACTTAGGTCAAATTCATTTCTAATCAAGTCCTTAAGGAAATTGAACTCATGCACAAACTTACCACCTTTTATCCTTTGTCTAAAATGAGAAAAGAAGCCCTCAAGATCATGCTGCCACTTGGGATCACACCTCAAATGGTATTCTTCAAAAAAATTCATAAAGTTTACCTAGCCTCCTTTCGAAAAGACAAAATCTAACACCACAGTATAGTCCAGGAAAATTTTTCCTTTACCTTTCCCAGTAAGGTTTTCCTCATGGATATAACCAATCTGCCACATAACTTCTGCAAATCCCACTCTTGGTGGCACATTGTATGGAAATATATGAGGGGTCCCTTAAAAACCATACACCCTTGAGACAATGTTGACTATGTATGGAATAATATCACCCCAGTTGTGGCAAACCTTCAACTTTGGCTTCCTCCCCTTTGGTATGAGGAAATCATGCAACTCCTTAGAAATCTTGGGTACATTTACCATCAGCCTGGCTCTCAATCTAGAAGCAAAACAATTGTCAAAATGCACATAACTGGCGTTCTCCTTGTTACATGATAAATCTATAATGCACACTTGCACTGGAAATATTTCTCCATTAACCAACTACCTTAACTCTATCTTCGTAGAGAAGAATTCAACATTCTTATTTAAGGACATATACATTAACATGGAATACCATAAGAATGGAGTGTCTGCATCATTTTGTTGCAACTTCAATAGCCCTTCATGTATCTTTTCAGCCAAGAAAGAAGCACAATCATAAATCACTGAGAAATTAGGGTGTTGTATTTTCACCCCTATGAACATGTAAGCAATATGCATCACTGTGTTAGGGTTAAAACCCAAAATCTAGCACAATGAGTAAAAGGTGGCCAAGAAATGATTTGCAAAGTAGTTCAGTCTAAAAGGTTCTTGGTCATTAGGGCTAATATAGAATTTTGAACCTCCTACCCTAGCCAAATGAGGTGGGAGAAACTTAACTCTAAAAAGTGATTTCAACCTCCCATACTCCTGTTTCATCTCCTCAAGATGAATAGAAACCAAGAACATACTAGGCTCACTCAGATCAAAAACCTATTGAAATTCCTCTCTGTTAATGCTTAATAGAACCCTTTCATCATTATCTCTAATCACCTGTGTGATAGGTTTATATCGTGTAGCCTGTTAATGCTTAATAGAACCCTTTCATCATTATCTCTAATCACCTGTGTGATAGGTTTATATCGTGTAGCCACTTCTCTTAGAAAGTCTATATCTGGGAACACATTTGGTACCACCAAATTCCCCATGTCATACATCCAACTATTTGGAAAGGGGTGGGGAAAATTCCTCTGTTCAAACCACAATCTAAACATCTCTAGACCTGTAAGAGGAACCCTAGCATTGGCTATGTTGGAACAATTATATACTAGTCCCTCCCCTAGGGTTTTTCCTTGCATCAAGACCAACCCATTCTTCCTATCATTTTTTGACAAGGGAAATTGATCTAGGAAATCATCATATAGGTTTCTATTTAAATAATCAATTTGGCCAGAATGTTGCTTTAACAGTGCCATCTTGGGTAAACTAGGGCTTCCTTGCTATTTGAAAATTCAAACAAACTATGGATAAACAAAAATATGAAATCACATAATAGAGCCTTACGCTTTCCTAAAATTCAATTGACCTATAGCCCTAAAACAATTATCAACAAACCTCCCACCAAGCACACAACATTTTTTGCTAAATTCAGATTCAAATTAACCAAGAGATACAAAAATTGACTCATGGATTTTGTGTTTGCAGAAACCCAAATATTTGTGGTAACAACTCGTAACTTCATCCTTGGCTTTGAGACTTCTCTATAAAGATGCTTGAATTCTTTGTGACACAATAAAATCAAGAGAATAGTCACTTTATTTTGATCAAACCATGCCAGTAGGTGTCATGTCAGCCATTAAAGCTTACTCATGCACTGTACGAAGTGGTCCAATCGCATTTGATGCAGATTTAAATACTAGTCATCGATCCTTCACTTTGGTTAGATTATCAAATGACTTCCTTTAAAAAAAACTAACACAATCTCCATCATGGCAATCACAGCCCACCATACTATGCGTTGCCAAGGAAATCCACGTGGCCCTCGCCCGTGATATTGCAATTGATAAAGACCTCGCAACTTCTGATCATGCAATGGCGGGCAACCTTGGATCTCAAGCATCGATAATCCTATTGATTCAACACAGTCACCAAATTTTTCATTAACCATTGAGCATCTTTTCTATCAAGATTATAACATCTCTATTGATTTGAAACACATGCATCTCATAAATGATTTAGTAACTACTACATAATGTATTAAAACTAGATAAATGTATCAAAATATTTCTATTATCTCTTCAAATTCACCAGATGAGACACATGGTGCTCACTCCTGATATCACGATCAACAAAAATAGTGTGGTGGGGCCATCATGAGATGGCAGGGAACGACTGAGATCAAATGATAATTGATCTATAGTCACGCAAAATTTTCCCTCTACAAAATATAAAAAAATTATTAAGAGGGGACATCACTAGGATGATGATAAACAATGACTTAAGTTGTTTTTAATGAGGGAGCATAGGACCATCCAAGACTTAGGAAAACAAGTGAAGGAAATAAAATGATAAAACAAGAGGGGCCCAACCTAGACGAAGCGATGAGGCTTAATTTGTTTTAAAACCATCCCAAAAGTAATGACCAAATAGATTCCACCCAAGGTGTTAGATAAACACTAGGGTTTTACATGAAGACAATGGTAAAACCCCAACCTTAGGCTTTTCCCAAACACCATAGAGGACCAACGACATAAGGCAGGATAAAAAGAAAAAATAGAACACAAAGAGGAAAATTTTGAAGTTCCATTAGTGGCTCCAGTTGAGGACATTCATTCCACTAGAATGAAGCAAGATTTTAGAATCTCAAGTTGAGAAGACTAATTGCAAAGACAACCAAAGGGATTGTCCAGAAAAAACAACCCAACATTTATACAAACCTAAACTACTGTTCATGGAAAAACATACTTCAAGTGAAGTATAACTTCAAGAACTGGTAGTTCAAGAGTATCCCCTATCATATCTTGGAGGAAGTATGAATCTTCACCCCACTTACTATTTATAAAAAATGGACCCAACCAGATTGCATCAAATTTTCCATGTTTCCCTTTATCTTCTAATTTGGCATTCCACATTAAGACTAAATCTCCATCTTGGAAACTCCTTGCAGTTTCCCTTTTGTCATAAAAATGCTTTACTTGCAACTATAGTTTTGCATTTTTCATTTGAGCTTCCCTTCTAGTTTCATCTAATTCTATGAGAGCTTCCACTCTTAATTGCATCTCATCATCAATTTCATTATCATACATCTGGAAAAACTTATACATTTCCATTAGATTATTTTGGGAAACCTTGCATTTATCCCATAAACCAAGTCAAATGGGGCACAACCTATTGCCTTCTTCACAGTTACCCTATCCACCCAAACTGCTAATCTCAACTTAGAATCCCATGCCTTTTTATTGTGATCCAGGATTCTCTTAATGATCTTCATCAAGATTTTATTGCTTGATTCTACTTGTCCATTTCCCTATGGGTGATATGGTGATGAGTAAGAAATTTGGATGCCATGCTTTTCATAGAATTCTGTGTATTCCTCAGATCTGAAACACATTGCATTGTCTGACACAATCCTTTTTGGACATCCAAACCTAGTCAATATGTTGCTCATCAGGAAGTCAATTACCACTTTACTAGCTGCTTTCTTTGTTGGAATTGTTTCCACCCACTTGGTAAAATAATCAGTGGCCACCAATATCCATGAGTGACCTCCACTAGATTTACACTCTATTTCTCCTACAAAATCAATACCCCATTGTTGGAATGGAGATTGCACTGCAACTAGTTTTAGAGGCAAGTTACTAGAAAGTTTTAACTTACTAGATAAACGTTGACAAGTATCACATGTCTTCACTAGTTGATGTGCATCCTTAAAAATAGTAGTCCACCAAAATATAGCCCTCATTATCTTATGTGCAATTTTTTTGGCCATATAATTCCATCCACAAACTCCACCATGCATCTTATTCAGAAGTTCTTGTGCTTGATCTTGGTCAATACACTTTAGCATGACACCTTCTCCATTTCTCCACCAGAGCTTTCTAGCTATGATAACATATTTGATAGCATGTAATTTCAATGTCCTTTTCTCATTTTCACTCAATTTTTCAAGACATTTCATTTTTTACAAATAATATATCACACCTTTATACCATTTAGAATGCTCCATATCACATATGTGTAATCTATTTTCCTCTTCTAGAAAATTTATCTGATTTTCTTCCATATTACTTTGGGCCATAAGCTTGGAAAATCCTTGTCCTCTCACTAACTTAGTAATTTGGATCTCAATTTTGAATTCTTGGATCCTATTGATCCATCTACACCTTCTTCCTAACACTTCCTACAGTGTGAAAATATCCTTGACAACAACACTAGGTACAGATGCAACTACAGTAGCTCCCATCAAATAAGGCCTGAAGGTTTTTACTACTTTTACCAATGTATATGCATGTTTTTCATTTATATCATACTTAAGCTTAGTAGCTTGTAAATACTTTCTGAAAAAGGCTATATGATGTTCAAAACCCTCAGTATTCTTTTGCAACAACACAACTGCAATTGTGTGAAAAGAAGCAAATGAAAAAAATTGTAAGGGTTTAGAAAAATCAAGGGTTCTTATCACAGGAGCCTCCTTTATTGCTTGCTTAATGGCCTGGAAATCCTGTACAGACTCCTCTTCCCATTCAACCTTTGCTACCTTCTTAAGCATTTTAGAAATCAAGCAAACTATCTCAGCAAAATTTGTCACAAATCTCCTTAGGAAGTTTATTTGTCCAAAGAAAGATTGTATTCCTTTGACATTGAGGGGTTGTGAGATTTTATCTATTGCAATTACCCTCTCTCAATCAATTTTTAATCCATCCTTGGAAACATATGTCCCAACAGTTTTCCCTCTCTTACCCCAAATACACATTTCTTTAGATTCAAAGAGATACCATACTCCAATTCTCTAGTGAATGTCTTTTCCAGATGCTCACAATGATCCTCTTCTTTCTTAGAGTATGTTGTCAAGTCATCTTGGTAAATCACCAAAAAAAAATTAATGAAATTTGAAAATACCACATCCATGGCTCTCTGGAAAGTAGCCCCTGCATTTTTCAGACCAAAAGTCATTCTCACATAGACATATGTTCCCCATGGTGTAGTGAATGTTGTCTTAAACTACTCAGACTCTTTGACCATGAGATGGTTGTAGTCAGAGAACCCATCCATCATAGACATCAATTCACAGCCTGTCACCCTTTGCAACATGGCCTCCATATTCAGTAATGGATAGTTGTCTTTTAATGAAGACACATTCAAATTCCTGAAGTCTACACATAACCAGATGTCTCCATTTTTCTTCCTCATTGGTACCAAGTTTGACACCCAGGATGAATGTCTAATTGGCTTGATGATCCCCACATCCCTTAGCTTCATTAATTCTTCTTGCATTTTGGGGGCCAGGGTGGGATTAATGGGCCTTTGTTTTTGCCTAAATGGCTTGGCACCATCCCTCAAAGGAATCTCATGTTGGAATAGATCCTCCCTATATGCCTTAAGATCATCATAGGACCATGCAAACACATGCCTAAACTTAATAAGTCAATTAGCATCCTTCTTACCTTTGGTGACAGTTTATTTCCAATATACACCTTTTTTGGTGATGCCTTTATTCCAATATTTATCTCTTCCAAGTCATCAAGATGGGAAGTAGTGTGATTATCCTTTGTCCTATCTTGATTATCAAACACTCTTTCTAGTACAACTAAACCCTTAGGAATTGTATATCTTCAAATAAATGACCTCATTTCCAAACATAGTATCTTTACCGTCAATTTTTTCCACAAAAGCTCCAAAGTCAATTTCTTGACTTTCATATTCATCCACACAATTCAAAAACCTCAGTATGTCATCATCATTATCAAAGACTTGCTATTTTTTGATATTATCAGGAATGGATGGCTTGGTTTGCACCTCAACCTTTGAAATTCCAACATAAGTCATATCATCTGGTTTTAATGCAATGTTTGCTAATAAATCTGCCACTTTGTTGTGGCCTCTCTCCATCCGTCCTATGCCAAATGCATAAAATTTCTCCAATTCATCCCAAACAACATTCTTATACTATTTCAATCTCTTGTTCTTTGATACATACTTGGATCTTACTTGGGAAACCACAAGCTCAGAATCTCCAATTACCTTGAGCTTCTTGATCCCATGTTTTTCAACCAATCTTAATCCCAATAACAGGGCCTCATAATCCACCACATTATTGATGCATTCAAATAAAAAAGTGAAAGAAAACTTGAATGTCTTTCCACTTGGTGATCATAACAAAAAAATTGCACCAAATCCTTCTTTTGAACTTGCACCATTGAAGTACATAGTCTACAAGTCATCAAACTCTGACAATTGTTTTACTTTTGTATCAATCAGTGCAGTAGGCTTATCACAATTGCTAGGGAATTCCTCAGCCCTAAATTCATTTATGCCACTATCAATAAAACATGTCATATTCTCAGTCGGGTCATGCTCAATCATATGGGATACTTTTGACTCTCTTTCAATCTTGACATCCTTTCCATCAATGGAGAAAGTAGCAAATGATAGATCACACTGCATGTTACCCCCCATTGACGTACTCCACTTTCTTGACAAAAGCATCCCAAAATGAGGTGGGATGTATGCAACTAATATAGTCATGGTTAAATCCTTCTTAGGATATTGAGTCAGTTTATAAGGCAATGCTCTGATAGTTCCAATAACTGGCACTTCTCTTGAATCTAAAGCATAGCATTTACCTTGAGTAGTATCCACTGTCAAGCCCATTGCCTCCATTATTTTGACTGGTATAACATTATTTGATGCCCTTGAATCTATCATATAGTTCCTTAAAGTTTTCCCATT
Organism: Sequoia sempervirens; assembly: GCA_007258455.2. Classification (NCBI taxonomy): domain Eukaryota; kingdom Viridiplantae; phylum Streptophyta; class Pinopsida; order Cupressales; family Cupressaceae; genus Sequoia; species Sequoia sempervirens. The sequence goes on along the minus strand of VDFB02047230.1, from coordinate 311,181,863 downwards.
TATATCAACACTTAAGAAAAAGGGGTTTATATTTTTAAGGAACATATTAATAGAATTTCCTAAGTATACAAGGGGAATATTGGCACAATTCCCTCCACTTCTTTCTCTTTATCCTTTTCTCCTTTACAACTACCTTGTTCAATCTTATTACTAGCAACACCTATGATCAAGGCTATTGTATTTTCCTTATGATCATTTATTCTACGGGTGTATATTTAGGAAAATAAGACACCATACCTTCATTATCTTCTTTTTTCTCTTGTTGCTTACTTCCTTCTAGTTTCTTTTGCTTCCTATCCTCTGCAACAGGTTCAACAAACTTTGTGATCACCTTGGTCTTCACCAATGATGAAGCTACATCTTCTTGAGGCTTTGGGGTTTTTTTCTTTTTTGCCCAAACCTTATCATTCTTAACCTCTTTTATTTTAACAACATATTTTTTTCTTTCAACCTTAACACCCTTGTTTCTGTCCTTTTGTTCTTTAATAAATAGGCCAATAGGTTTACCCTGTTCACCACCCATAGTTATGTTTCTCAACCAAAGTGAACTCCTCATTTGAGCAACCATTTCCTTAGTCAATCTTGCAATCTCTTCCTCTAATGGTCTCCTTAAGGACACTGAATCTTCAGCCTGCTCCATATTGCAAGCATTATGGTCAAAATCACCTTCCTCATCAAAGAAAACCTGTTGATGATACATCTCACTTCTTTGTCTCTAATTATCCACATCAACTCCTTGTAATTCATCATTAGAGGAACATTCTGCCTCATCAATGTATGATCTGGCCATACAAACATTTACATCACCCTACTCACATTCCAGAATCTACTCATGAGCATCCTCCTTTATTTCCTCAGAAACAAGGAACTAAGCAATACCACATTAATTTTGATCATGCAGATGTTCACACACCTCATACCATGGTCTATCCTATACTAGATTTATTGATTTCCTCTGCAAGGGGTCTGGCATATGTTGATCATTTTTAGGCTTCTAGCCAGGCAAGATTGGTTTCCCATCTTTCTAATTTGTATTATAAGGATAATTTTGTAACCTAGGAGGTCAGTCATTTTTTATTATACTGTTTCTTTTCATTTCCTACACCCTTTTCTTGCTTGGAAATAGTATACTTTATGTCTTTCAAAGTGCTAAAGACCCTTTCCCATTTTTCATCATCCTTAGGCTTTGCAGTAGAAACCTTCTTAGCCTTATCCTTAGGATTTTTCAAAAGTGTAGGTTCTTCTCTCCTACCATATTTCCTAGAAGCTCTTCTATTACTCTCAATATTTATAACCACCCTAAATGCATCCCTCATAGTCTGAGGGTCCTTATCTTTGAGGAGATATTCCATTTTAGCATCAAAAGCATTGAAATATGTAGCTAGACAAATGTTTTCATCAAGCCTCAAAACCTAGAACAACTTATACATTGCTTTTTGGAATCTTAGATTAAACTCTATCATAGGCTCATTCAATGACTTCTTGATGTTATTGAACTCATTTAGCATGAAACTAGCATTGGTTTTATCACCATATTGTTCCTTGAAACACTTTTCAAATTCATCCCATGAACCAATACTAGCATTAGGTAAACCTCTATACCAATCCCTTGCATCCTCTACTAGAGATTGTACAAACAATTTCATTACAACATCTTCACGCTCTACCTAGTAATCATTTAGCATATCCATAAAGGCTTTTAAGTGTTCCTCTGTTGTCACAGCATTGTTTCTAGCAAACTTACTCATCTTTTCTCTCAAATCATTAGGGATGGGATTTGGATAACCAGGAATACCATCAAAGATAATTTCCTATACCTTTCCAACTGTATAGGTCTTTGCTGGAATAATCCTTCAGTATTTTGAGAATCAACACCAGATGCTAAATTTTGCATCCTAGGACCATCCTGATTTAGATTTACAAACCTAGTTGCATGATCCTTCAGGCCAAAATTGTTTGTGTTGGGATCTAGATTGGTTTTAGGACCATGTTTCAAGGCATCTTGGTGACTTGATGAGGTTGCAGCTTGTGTAGCCTCATCCATGTTTGACATCTTTAGGAAAATTATTTTCCTCTTCATTTCTACATTTGGAGCCTCAATATTTGTCCTCTCCAACTCTTCTGCAAGAGCCTCACTCTCCCTTCTACCCTTTTCTAAGGTAGTTTCAGCTTGTAATGATACATGTGGTGGGGGATCTCATTTAGAAGGGTGGGAAGTCACCCTTTCACTTATTTTAATCCCCTCAATGTTTTGTTTTCCCTTGTCTAAGACAGGCTTAGATTTTGGATTACTCGTTGAGACTTAACTAGACCCCCTCTTCAAGAGTTTCAAGGATAGGGTGTAAGGCCTACTTGTACCTTGATGTATAGGGTTCTGTGATGTGGGAGCAGCATTGCTAGATTCTGGTCTTTTCTTGATCCAGTCCTTCTTCTTCATTTTAGGAAGTTCACCCTCCAATTTATGTTCCAGATGATTCTTCATGAATGACCTGGTGTTCTTCATTATATGTACTTGTCCAAAAGATCTTTCAACTTATATTAAATCTTCAAAATAAGATGCACATTGGTGCAGAGACTTCAGAGTCACCACCCAATTATCTTGGGAATACCAAATATTTAGAGATACTTGGTGGAATTCAAAATACCTTTGGAACTTTGTACTGACAACGTACAAATGTGCTTCACTAAATAACTCAAAACACTTTAAAAAATAGAAGAAATGGACAAACCTAACATAGAACCATGGGCTAAACCCTCAAATCATAGAAATACTATGAAAACCCTATGTAAAATGGACAACTGACACACTGACAAGAAATATTGAAATTAGCCTCCCCAGCGGAGTCGCCATTTTGCTGGTTTTTTTTACTGCAACTAGGTTGGTCTTCTAATCTACCTATGGAATTTCCAATTCCAATCAAGGGCATCTAGAAGTACCTGGACCAAATGACGAGGACTTTAAAGACCTCCTACACTTTGGGCTCTACAAGACTCGGGAAGGTAATCCATTAATGTGTTTACAACCTCTACACCATTGTCATAAACAACATTAACAACAACATATACTCTCATTTGATAGCTCAACATAATAGGATAATACCGAATAGAATTGGTCATTTATCAATAATACCAACTATTTGGAGCATGAGATAACTACAACACATTTCACAGTATAAGATAGTCATTGATTTGCAATCTGTAGCAAGCTCTAGGTACAAACAAACAAAGACTAAACCATATGAGTAAGTACAACTTAGATCAGTGCCATATATACATTGGAGGAGTCAAATTTATAAGCATCTAAGGGTTTATGATAGATTTAACACATAACATTTAAGATCCTTGATAACATTGCTTTACAATCTCATCAATATGTATTCTAACCCAATACTACTTATCAAATCCTTATACAAAGCATATCCACTTACAATCCCATTCAAGCATTTTAATTAATTCTTTGAATTAAGCTAAAACAAGAATCATACACACCACAATAGTGAGATGAATGAGACAACCCTTCATCATCTTATTCAAAATTCAGATATGCATGTACAATGGAGAGACATGAGTTTCAATTAATCATTTCAATTCAAATGCCAGTATTGTCATAAAACATCAAATCCCCATGAATTCAAAACCTACTACAGAATAACTCAAAACCTAAATTGCATTTTCCCTAAAACCATCAAACTTTAGAATTTTCTCTATAGCTTCACCTAGAATTGACCAACGTATCTCACTTGCTAACTTGTACTTCTAGCCTTGAAATCCTTCTTATAGAGAAAGAAGGAGCAAACAAGCATCGGGCGAGAAAGCACACATGTCACCAACCAATTGGACCGCCTTGTGATATTTCAATAATTTGTTACAACAACAATCTCTCTATAGAATCTTCTTGTTCATCATGCACGCTGAGAATGGTTGATGCAGCAACAAACTTCAAGAATTCCACGCCTAGACTGTCACAAAAAATATAACTAGAATTTGTTGTAACTGCAACAGTTGATTTTTCAACCATTAGCAACCTACTCCTTTTCACTCTTCCTCAGTTAAATATACATTTACCCATTTCTGGTACTTTTCATCAATTGGCCAATCAAAATTGATTACCTCATTCACTTTGACACTATAAGGTGTGTACTTAATTGCCACCTGATTTGCTTCTCTTTCAAAAGACTCCAAGAATGAGTTGGTGCTAATGATTTTTTCCATACAACTCAACAATAAATCATAATCAAAGTAATCACAAATTGATTTAATTTGATCATTGATGACCTCATTTGTCTGATCCTACCACTATTGGAGTGACCTGATATTTCCCTACTCATCAATTATATCAGGTAATAGTTTGTTGCTCCAATCATCAAAGTTCTTCACCAACTCTCTAATCTTCCTACTCAAGTCATCTGGTAAGGTCTGAAAACCTTGTAATGACTTGAATAACACCTAATAGGCCTTAATGATTGGGGCCTATTATTTATATTAAACCTTGAGGCTTTATACACTATATCTAAATCATTGGCCCTAGGGATCCAATTTTCAATTAATGGTACTACTACCTCATGATCCTTATCAATATTATTTATTGCATTTAATAATAAAGAATATAAATAATACACAAATGACAATTTGTCATCATCTTTCTCATTTAAATGCATCAATATAGTATTAACAACCCCCCTTTCCTTTAAAAGTACTCCCTCCTCACTTACCTTCAAGGATGCCTGTAACTATGCAAATTTTGTGGATTAGCTACTTCTTTGTAGGATCAACAGATCATTCTATTTCTTCATCAATTAGCTCCAAAGTAGGGTAGAGGGAAGGAGTTTGGCTGGGAGACCTTGGTGTAGAAACAATGGGAGAAGCAAGAGGCACTGACCTTGATGTTGAAGGAAATGTTCTAATCCCTGGAGAACTTGATGTCTCCCCAATCCATTTGTACTTTAACCTGTCCACCTTAGTTTGTAGCTCAACATTCATTTGCTGCATCTTGCTATATTCCCCAATTATGAAGTTGTACTTCTCCATTAAGCTTTTATTTTCAGCCTCCTCTCTTTCAACAGTCTTTTGGGCATGTTTGGCCACATTTACAATCAAATTAGTGGCCTGTGTGGTTGAGGTCTCTGAAGCTCTCTTTATTATCAACCCTCCTCTTAAATTTGGGTTAATATTAGTAACATTTGGCTTTCTCCCTTGAGCGGCCAAAGCCCAAATTTCCAAGGTCTCGTATTCTTCACTAAAGGAAGAATCTTGAAATGCTTCCTTAACCTCTTCTTAAGAATCTTGCAAGGGATGCTTGGAGTTCAAAATAGCATTAAAAGCTACAACATTTCCAATGTCCCACTCAAGAAAAATCAAGACACCAACTTGATTTACCAGATTTTTCTCCTCCTCGGGAGTGATGTTCTTGAGTTCATCCATTAATTCAGCTTTCACTTCATCATCATTCTCCTAGTCTAACTTTTCCGGTCTCAATTCTCTTCTCCTCTTGCATTTATCCTGATACTCTTGCAATTTCATTCTCCATACTAGTTTCAAGGAAGGAGTTTGGCTGGGAGACCCTAGTGTAGAAACAATGGGACAAGCAAGAGGCACTGACCTTGATGTGGAAGACAATGTTCTAATCCCTAGAGAACTTGATGTCTCCCCAATCCATTTGTACTTTAACCTGTCCACCTCAGTTTGTAGCTCAACATTCCTTTGTTGCATCTTGCTATATTCCCCAATTATGAAGTTGTACTTCTCCATTAAGCTTTTCTTTTTAGCCTCCTCTCTTTCAACAGTCTTTTGGGCAAGTTTGGACACATTTATAGTCAAATTAGTGTCCTCTGTGGTTGAGGTCTCTAAAGCTCTCTTTATTATCAATCCTCCTCTTAAATTTGGGTTAATATCAATAACATTTGGCATTCTCCCTTGAGGGGCCAAAACCCAAATTTCTAAGGTCTCGTATTCTTCACTGAAGGCAGAATCTTGCAATGCTGCCTTAACCTCTTCTTAAAAATATTGCAAGGGATGTTTGGAGTTCAGAATAGCATTAAAAGCTACAACATTTCCAATGTCCCACTCAGGAAAAATCAAGAAACTAGCTTGATTTACTAATTTTTTCTCCTCCTCGGGAGTGATTTTCTTGAATTCATCCATTAATTCAGCTTTCACTTCATCATCAATCTCCTGGTCTGACTTGTCTAGTCTCAATTCTCTTCTCCTCTTGCATTTATTCCGATACTCTTGCAATTTCATTCTCCATACTAGTTTCAAGAAAACTGGAGTTTTTACAAATACATTATCATCTAGAAACTCCTTACATGCTTCCATTCTTGCATCTTGCACACATTTTCCTTTCATATCTAGATCAGAGAGAACCAATTCAATTGGCTTGGGAGGGGAAGGCATACCCATCTACATGTCCTGGTCAGTGACAACAATTTTACCCACCAAATCCTCTTGTGATTGTTCAATCTTTTGCCTCATAGGGCTTGGCTCTGATGGTGATGGTGAAGGACTATTCTCGGGTGATGCTTCTAAATCAATAATCTTAATTGCCCTAGGCGTTTTGAGATTTGGACCTAGTTGTGCAAGAAATTTCATTATTTGTTTTCCTTTTCTATTCTCTTCTTCTTCATCACTATTATAATTTCTTCTCCTCCTATAAATAAGCCTTTTCTCTGTATGTTGATAGGTTGTCCTAATTTCAATTGGCCTAGCATCTTGCTCTTGTATGCGCAGATCCAACTCTAGGTTTACCTTCTTGGTCATCAAGGTGCCCATGATTTCTTTGAAGTTGTCCATCAAAAAGTCAATTTTCTTATGATATGGACTAAACTCCATCAATGGATCATACTTTGGATCCATTTTGTGCACAATGGCCAATAGCTTGTCTTAAGCTATCCATTTCTCCTTGTTCAACTCCTGCCTACTTAGGTCAAATTCATTTCTAATCAATTCCTCAAAGAAATTGAACTCATGCACAAACTTACCGCCTTTTATCCTTTGTCTAAAAAGAGCGAAGGAGCTCTCAGGATCATGTTGTTGCTTGGGACCACACCTCAAATGGTATTCTTCAAAAAAATTCCCAAAGTGTACCCGACCTCCTTTCGAAAAGACAAAATCTGACACCATAGTATAGTCCAGGAAAAATGTTCCTTTACCTTTCCTAGTAAGGTTTTCCTCATGGATACAACCAATCTGCCACATAACTTCTACAAATCCCACTCTTGGTGGCACATTGTATGGAAATATATGAAGGGTCCCTTGAAAACCATTCACCCTCAAGACAGTGCTCACTGGGTATGGAATAATATCACCCCAGTTGTGGCAAACCTTCAACTCTAGCTTCCTCCCCTTTGGTCTGAGGAAATCATGCAACTCCTTATAAATCTTGGGTACATTTACCATCAACCTGGCTCTCAATCTAGAAGCAAAACAATTGTCAAAATGCACATAACTAGCGTTCTCCTTGTTACATGATAAATCTATAACGCACACCTGCACTGGAAATATTTCTCCATTAACCAACTACCTTAACTCCATCTTCTTAGAGAAGAATTCAACATTCTTATATAAGAACATATACATTAACATGGAATACCAGAAGAATGGAAGGCTTGCATCATTTTGCTACAACTTCAACAGCCCTTCATGTATCTTTTCAGCCAACAAAGAAGCACAATCGTAAATCACTAAGAAATTAGGGTGTTGTATTTTCACCCCCATGAACATGTAAGCAATAGGCATCACTGTGTTAGGGTTAAAACCCAAAATCTTGCACAATGAGTAAAATGTGGCCAAAAAATGATTTGAAAAGTAGTTCAGTCTGAAAGGTTCTTGGTCATTAGGGCTAATATATAATTTTGAACCTCCTGCCCTAGCCAAATGAGGTGGGAGCATCTTCACTTTGAAAAGTGATTTCAACCTCCCATACTCATGTTTCATCTCCTCAAGATGAATAGGAACCAAGAACATACTAGGCTCGCTCAGATCAAAACCTTGTCGAAATTCCTCTCTATTAATGTTTAACAAAACCCTTCCATCATTATCTCTAATCACCCGTGTGACAGGGTCATATCATGCAGCCACTGCTCTAAGAAAGTCTATATCAAGGAACACATTTGGTACCACCAAATTCCCCATGTCATACATCCAACCATTTGAAAAGGGGTGGGGAAAATTGCTCTGTACAAACCATAATTTGAACATCTCTAGACCTGTAAGAGGAACCCTAGTATTGGCTATGTTGGAACAATTATTTACTAATCCCTCCCCTATGGTTTTTCCTCACATCAAGACCAACCCCTTCTTCCTATCATTCGCTAACAAGGGAAATTGATCCAAGAAATCATCATATAGGTTTCTATTTAAATAATCAATCTGGCTAGAATGTTGCTTTGATGGTGCCATCTTGGGTAAACTAGGGCTTCCTTGCTATTTCAAACTTTAAACAAACTAGGGCTAAACAAAAATGTGAAATTACATAATAGAACCTTACAATTTCCTACAATTCAATTGACCTATATCCCTAAAACACTTATCAACAAACCTTTTGACAAGCACACAACAAATTTCCCCTAAATTCAAATTCAAATTAACTTGGAGATACATAAATCAACTCACGACTTTTTGTTTGCAGAAACTCAAATCTTTGTTGTAACAACTCGTAACTTCATCCTTGGCCTTGAGACTGCTCCACAAAGATGCTTGAATGCTTTGTGACACAATAAAAGTAGGAGAATAGTTTATTTTGATCAAACCATACTAGTAGATGTCATGTTCACAATTAAAGCTTACTTGAGCACTGCATGAACAACTCCAATCACATTTGATGGAGATTCAAATACTAGCCATCGATCCTTCACTTTGGTCAGATCATAAAACACCTACCTTCAAAAAAAACTGACATAGTCTCCATCATGGAAATAAGGGCCCACCATACTATGCATTTCCAGGGAAATCCATGTGGTGCTCGCCTGCAATATCGCAATTGATAAAGACCTCACAACTTCTGATCATGCGATGGTAGGAAACCATGGATCTCAACCATTGATAATCCTATTCGTTCAACATAGTCGCCAACTTTGTCATTAACCATCGAGTATCTTTTCTATTGAGATTATAACATCTCCATTGATTTGAAACATGTGCATCTCATAAATGCTTTAGTAACGCATGACATAATGTATTAAAACTGCATAAATGTATCAAAGTATTTCTATCATCTCTTGAACTTCACCAGATGAGACACGTGGCGCTCGCCGATGATATCATGATAAACCAAAATAGTGTGGTGGGGCCATCACAAGATGGCGGGGAACAACTAAGATCAAATGATAATTGATCTACGATCACAAAAAAATTTCCCTATGCAAAATATAAAAAATTTATTAAAAGGAGGGGACATCACTAGGCTAACGATAAACAATGACATAAGTTATTTGTAACGAGGATGGGTGGGACCATCCAAGACATAGGAAAACAAGTGAAGGAAATAAAATGATAAAATAAGAGGGGCTCAGTCTAGATGAAGCGATGGGGCTTAAGTTGTTTTAAAGCCCTCCCAAAAGTAACAGCCAAATAGATTCCACCCAAGGCATAAGATAAACACTAGGTTTTTACATGAAGATAAAGATAAAACCCCAACCTTAGGATTTTCCCAAACACCATAGAGGACCAGAGACATAAGGTAGGATAAAAAGAAAAATGGAACACAAAGAGAAAATTTTTGAAGTTCCATCAATGGTGACAGGGAAAATAAGACTGAAGAGACTCTTGAAAAGAAAAATATGAATGAGGATTTCTCTAGGGGTCAACAGGATGAGGTTGAGCAGGGTAATTCACAATCTGGATCCATTGTGCCTGCTTGATTGGATAGAGAGTTGAAGAGTAAGTAGGTTGTAGTGGATGACACTCTCCCGAATTGGGATGACTTACTCACCAACATTAGAAAAAGTAAAACAAAGAAGAAAGCCAGGGTTATTTCAAAGATTGAAAGAGATGGAGAAAATAATGGAGTGGTTCACATTGCTACTCCTACTCCTGATAAGAGTAAGGATTATGTGACTAGTAGTGATTATAGTGTGCAAACTATCAACTTAGGGCCTACTTCCATGGAACGGGAGATTGAAGAATATGAAGGCTCTAGTGCTGTAATCTTGGGTAGATTAAGGAAAGAGGTGAAAACCAAGCAAGAGTTAAAGAAGGAGAATGAGAAATTGAAGAAGTATTTTTAGGATTTGATGAAACCCTTATAGTCTATCAACCAGATCAGTTCTTCATCATTTGCAGTAACTCTCTTGCCAGAGGAGACCATAACTAAGTTGGAAAAGATGAAAACTACTACTCATGCCACACTAAACTGGTTGCAAGGGGTAGGAACTAAGGGAGATGATGCAATTAAAGAAATTCTGTCAACTATTGGGGATGCCATTAGATCTGTGGAATTCTTGAAAAGTGTGCTAGCTCAGGATAAAGAATATGTAGACCTCCTACTACAAAAAACTAGGACTATCATGGAGTACACTAAGGAAAAACTAGCTAGTGAAGGGATCTTTCCTCCAAAATCTGTAGAACCCTAGGAATGGCATGAGGCCTTGCAAATTAGGCAGAAGATGTTGAAGAAGGTGCATAATCAAGGGAGGAAAATAGAAGGAACCTTGCCAAATATTTACAATAAATATCTCTTTCTTTGAAATCATGATAGGAAGGAAAAGGTTTGAGCCAAAAAATTTGGAATTAGAGCAACTCAGGAAATGGTGGTGTGATGCATATTCTCCAGTCACTGATGGCCCAGTTATCGAACACTAGCTAGATGATGCGGCCACTTACATTGCAATTATAGATAAATATCAAGCCCTAAGGATGGATTGGGATAAATTTATTAAGCAATTAAGGGATGATATTAAGTCAATTGAGAGGAGAATTAAGTTGTTGATAATTCCACCTTTGGCCGACCTGGAGAAGGTATTTTCAATGGTGCAAGATAAGATAAGAAAGGATAAGGACAAAGGGGGGCATTTAATACAATATCGCATCAAAATTTGTGCTTCCCCATTATTCCTTCTTCACTCTTCACATGCAGTGGACCGAATTACATTGGAGAACCTAGGCTAGCCTGGATGAGTCTCAAGCATTTAATGCTATTTTATTTTGTTCTAGAATTTATTGAGTCAACTTGTTTGTGGCCATTTTCTATTGTAAACATAATTGGGCCAACATATCTCAGGTGGTTTCTATAAATATGGCATGCTACCTCATTTCTAAGGGCTAGATAGTTTTACTTGGGAGCGAATTGAGTAGTATAGCAAGAGTTAGAGCTAGGAGTTAGTCTTGTTTTGGAGCAAGTGTTGTAACACAGAACACTGGAATTGTTGTTGTTATTGGATGATTCAATATAATTGAAGACATTGTGCTTTCGTGATCTCTCTTGTGCTGGCTTATCTTGCATGGTTCTTGTTGTTCTATCTTTTGAGATTACTTAAGAAATATTGGATATATGTTAGATTCAGATTTAGAAGTGATTCAATGGTGTTTGTGGTTTGATGCTTGAAGTGTTTGTAGAAATCCTTGGTCCATACCTTTTGTATCTCGTTGATTGGTAGTTGCTTTGCAAAGGTAGCCTAGAATTTCATATTCATTGTGCTTAGTTCAATTGTGAATATTTGTTCATTTCAATTGCAATAGGGTTTTTTTGGATGAATGTTCATGATCTGAAAATATTTAATACTATTTCTATAAGATTGCAAATTCATTTGGGTCAAGCAGGAATCAGTTTCTGAGGGATTGGTCCATTTCAAGTATTTTATCATTTGCATTGTTAATCCTAGGACTAGTATTAATTTTAGAAATCTCTCTAAAACCCTTGCTTTTTGCTATTTCTTTTATCATTTGGGTTAGATTTAGGATTTCAAGTATCACCATATTGCAAAATCTGATAAGTTCAAAGATTCAATATTTGTTTGTAAGGTCCCTTTGTGATTACCAGCAATTTTCACATATTATCTGAGTTGTTTATGCATTGTTAAGACCTGACATTAAAGACCTTGGGGTCATCTCTTGAGGCTTGTTGATAGATATTTACCTTTGAAGAGAGATAGGATATTTGTATCTTGTCTGAGTTGTTGTGCAAAACACACTATCAATAGATTGGCACTAGAAGGAGGGCCTGAATAAGCAAGCTGGATTGAATTTTCTCTACCATTTCTCCTAAAAGATTCAGAACAAGAACAAGATCCACTCCAGGGGGAGAGGAATTTCAAGAGTTGCAAGCTCCTATGAGGTCAAGAAGGACCAAAAGAAGAGGAGAATCATCATCCACCTAGACACTTCCATCATCTCCATCAGCCTCATCTTCATCAAGTCCATCTTCATCTGATTTTGAAGCCATTCCCATTCAACAACCTCAGTCAATCATAAATCAGCCATTACCACCCCCACCTCCACCAATGGATTTACTTGCTAATAACCCATCTCCATTGACCTTCAATAAATACAATGTTATGCCCAAGAACCCCCAACACTTTTGTTCAAAGTTCCATGTTAATGATCATAATAGGACTACAGAGGAACATATCAAGATTTTTCAGACCTATCTTGGGGATAGGGGAATCAACCATGAGGATGTTGCATGCAGGATCTTTCCTTATTCCCTAGGAGAAGATGCATTGTATTAGTATAATCATTTTCCTGTTGGATCTATCCATAATTGGAATGAACTTGAGACTGCATTTTTGCAAATATTCAAAATTCCTATTAGTGCTAATGAGCTCTATCTGCAGTTCACTAAAGTCAAGAGAGAAGTCAATAAGCCTATAGGGTCTTTTAATAATAGATTCCATCAGGAATATACTAGGTTGCAAATCCCCTATGTTGTAGATGATGCCACTATTTTAGAAGTATATTATGAGGGTCTTGATAGCCTGAAAGCTACCTTCTTGAAATGGAGACCCAACCCTCCAAATAACTTGCTTGATGCATACACGAAAGTTGTTAAAGTTAGTATTGATCTGAGAGAACACTTATCTGGGCCTCTACCATCATTAGGACCCACTGCTCACCCTGGGAAGGTTCAATCTCTCAATCAAGATCTTGCCAATCATACTCCTATTATGAATCCAATACCTCAGTTTCGTTTGGTCCCTAATCCAAGAACCCCTATGAACCAAGTCCTACCAATGGAAAATTATCCCCAACAAAGTGTTAATAAGCCTATTCACTCACAACAATAGTCTAGTTTCCCTACCTATCTACATAATTCTGAAGTCTTGAATCAGTCTCTGGGCTTTGGTGTAGCAGTAGGACACTCCCAAAATAATGTGAACCAAACTCCATATAGCAATCCTGACAAGGAAATGTTAGATGAATTATTTGAACAAGTGAAGAAGTTGAACATGGAGGTCACCTAATTGTGAAATCAAAATAGTCAACTCTAGGCTGCCCAGAGGAGTATGCAGTCTAATTATAATAGAGAAGGGGATCCCCATCAAGGACAAAATTTTGATAGGGGGCAGGGTTTCAACATAGGACAACATTTTGATAGAGGGCAACCCTCTGGCCAAAATTTTGACAAAGGATAGGCTGGTGGATAAAGATTTGAAAGAAAACAACCACCCAGGCATAATAGAACTTGGAATACTAGGGAAAACAATAGAGGTGTCCCTACCCCGTTGGATCAACCAGCTAATCAAGAAAGGCCTTCTAGTGGTGTGTTTCTAGTTGAAGCTGCTTTATCAGAATGGTGTAGGCTCCATAAAACAAGTCAACATTCTGAGTTAGATTGCCCTGAATTCCAGACAACTACCTCTATCTTTCAGTATGAGGTGGAGAATAATGCAAGTAACTAGGAGGTGGTGTCATCTACTCCTTATGACTCACTTTTGCTAGTGCTAAACCATGCTCCTTTCCCATGAAGTGAGGATAATGGACCTAAAGAAGAATCGAGCCAGTCTAAGGAGGAGGCAGATCAAGTGTGCGATGGAGATGAGATTACATAGTTTTTTAATGAAAATATTGAGAATGATAATGGCCCCTTGGACAAAGAAGAGACCTATGTTGAAGAGGTCTAAACATTCAGGGTGCCAATCATGAAGTATGACTTAAGAGATCTGTCAAAAATATGCCTACAAGTTGGATGACCTTTCACCACTTCCATCCCTCAAAATAACTTCACCACACCTCCATATCCCAACACCAACAATAATCCAACGTATCCTCATGTGCCTAAACAATACCTGTCAAAGGAAGGACAAACACAAGTTGACCCATCAAAAGGAAAGAGTGTTGAAGCAAGTAAAGACAGGGTGGTGGAATGTCTCAAGGAGGCTCTTACTGACATGAACACCAAGTAGTTGGATATATATGTTGTAGAATAACTCAAGAAGCTAAAGGTAAGTCTCTCTGCATTTGAATTATTGAGTCCCGACTATTAGAAATACGATTTTAGGAGCTTATGCTACAAATTCAATATCACAAGATAGGTCAGTTAGTGGGAGTGTTAATTGTTCGTGTAATTAATTATTTAATAACACTTTACATAAGTTTACTTAGGCATTATTTAATTCCTAGGTTATAGGTTGTTATCCTTATCTTGCTGAGCGATCTTTTTGCTCAAGATAAGATCAAGGTTATGCATACTTGCTTTTATAAAGCAAATTATCTCTTGTAATTATTGTACTTCGAATATATCAATTTGCACATCTTCATGCAATCTCTCTACTTTTTTGTTTTTCTCTTTGTGGAAGGTTATTTTCTAGTTTTCATTTCAGATCCTAGTTTCTAACATGGTATCGGAGCCTTGATTTGTAGCCCCTTCTCAGCTTTTTTGGAGGAATACATTGCAGAGCTCGTTCGGGGTCCCTCGAGGGTTTCATTCCTTTAGTATATTTATTTTGCATCTTAGATCAGTTTGGGGTTTTCCATTGGATTCACAGTGCTTGAAAAAGTTAGAAATGGCTTTTATTTCATTCATTTTGGTCACTGTTTGCCAGATATGCGAGGGTTTCAAGCTTGGTGATTTTTCTGAGAGATTTGGGGGTTGCCTAATTTTTTGGGAACTTTGGGCCAAAACAGACCTTGCCATTGGATTCACAGCATATAAAATTTGTCCAATTTGGACACAGTTGACTAGGGAGGCAAAAAAATTGTTCAAGGGCGCGACCCCCATGCACGCTTTATGAGGCACAAATTTTGAAAAAAATGAAAAATGGTGAAGAAATTTGGCATTGCCAATTATCAAGTGTCCACTACCACTTCTCAACTACGACCCACAGCACCACGGGCCGCCACCACCACCAGCTCCGCCTCCAGCGCCAATAAACATCTCCCCCGAGGGCTTAAATCCACCAGCCCAAGGTCGTATTGGGACTGAGAGCCAGCCTCAGCCCCCGTTGGCCACCTAGCCCCTAAGTCTGGTCATATTGATGACTAGGGGCTCCGTGCCCAGGAGCCTGCTACCAGCCCCCTGGTCCACCCAAGCGACTAGGGGCTTTATTTTTTAGCCCTTGAGGGCTGCAGAAAGGGTTATTGGGCAGAATCAGAGCATTTTCGGGAAAACGAGCATAACTTGGGCATACGACATCATTTTTTTGCAAATGAGATATCATCGGAAAGCTGGTTCTAAGCTCTTCCCTATGGTGTAGGTGTGATTTTTTGGTTTTTCTTTTTTGATGTATTTTTCAGCCTCGGAAGTTGCATGTTTTTGTTTTCACTCCAAGAGACATATCTTTTGACTCACTTATCCATTTTTCGCCATTCTTGTGGCGTTGGAAAGATGGTTTTGGTCTCTATGCAAATATGAGGTCATTTTCAGAAGATGTGTACCTTTTTTTTGTCTATGCATTCATTTTTTGTTTCATGCACTAGGCTTGCATTTTCGCTTCTATTTTTGTAGTTTTTGCATGTTTTGCATTCTCTCCTTTTGCAATCATTGGGTATTGTAATAACAAACTAATATAAAGTTCCATTAAGGGGGGGGTTATTACATCACAATTTCATATTGGTGACAAATCGCACGAGTTTTTCTAGTTTCATGTTGTTTTTTTTAGCCTCTTTCTTGATTAGCTAGACACATCTTTGGTTTGCATCAGTTCACACTTCACATTGGGAGTTTAGGGTTCTTGATCCACATTGGTTCAAATCCTTCTCAGTTTGAAGGCCATTTTTTTATGGTTAATGTTCCAAAATCTTGATGGTACTCATCTTATGGGGCAGTTTTAGTTTCAGTTTGGCGTTGTCTTCGAGGACACAACTTCCAAATGTTGTCATCATTATGAGTGGCTTCATCCTTTCATCTACTATTGCTTACAAATTCCAAGGTTGATCTAGTATGTGATTTTCTAGTGTTCCTTGGCATCAGGTCTGCTGTTGCATTTGTGATTTCATTATGGTTTTTTGCAAATAGAAGTATCTTTCCTTGCTTGCTAGATTTGGGGTTCTAGTGTTGCTTCATCAAAGTTCTTCCAGAGATTCTTTACAGCAGCTCATCTCATTGAGAGGGGGTTTTTTTTGACTGGTTTTTCTCTCTTTGCATTTGTAAATGGGTACCTGATTAGGTCTTTGTTGTCAGGACCCATCTCACATCATTTGCATCATAATTTGCTTCTCCTTAAGTAGGGGGGCATTTTTTTGACGGCCAGATGGCTGTCAAATTTAACATCATGAAGTGACATCAGCCATATGGCCCTCTTTGCCCCCTCCTAGCCATTTTCCTTCAAGGAACAATTTTTTCTTTTGGCATAACTTGGGCATACGGTGTCGAAATTGAGAAAATGAGATATCACCAGTGGTTCCAAGAAATTTCCAGTGGTGCAGTTTATTTTTCAGTATTTTTTTGTTTAGCTACATTTATTTCTATTTGAAGTCAAATGTTCATTTATGGCTTCCAAGCTCATAACTTTTTGCCACGATCTCTGATTTTCGTCTTCTTTGCGGCATTGGAAAGGTATTGAGGAGCTCTTTTTTTTGTATCTGTCCCAAGTTGATCATTATTCTAGATTTGTCATGGTGGGTGTTTTGGAGATTACTTGGATGTTTTGGTAGTTGGAAAGGTGAAACTTGAATATTTTCACTTCATTTCAGTACCACATCATCTTATTTTTTGTTTATGAATGTTTGCATTCTCTCCTTTTACAATCATTGGGTTATTGTAATAAATGAACTGATATAAAGTTCCATCAGGGGGGTTTCTTACATAATAATCTGATTAGAGTGTGCATGCACTTTGATCTTTATCTTGTTTTGATGTAAACTCACATGGGTTATCTGGTTTCTTAGTTTCTTTTGGCCACATTCTTGTCTAGCTTGATACATATCAGATTCACATTAGTTCACACTTTAGATTGGGAGTTTACAATTCTTGATCTGCATTGGTTAAGATCCATCTCAGTTTAAGGGCCATGTTTTTATGGTACTTGTTCCCATGGAAGAGTTTTAGTATCAGTTTGGCATCAGCATCGAGATACATGGTTTCCAGATTCTGTCATCATTACATCTACTATTGCTTCATAGATTCCAAGGTTATTCCAGTTTGTGAGTTTTCCAGTGTTTTGTGGCATCAAGTCTGATGTCACATTATTATGATTCTACTTTGGTTTCTTGTAGACAAAAGTATCTTTCCTTGCTTTTTGGATTGCAGTTCCAGTGTTACTCCACAGTGTTCTTCCAGTGCTTCTTTGCAGCAGTCATCTCATTGTTGGGGGGTTTTGTCCCACTGGGTTTTCCCTCTCTACCTCATTATTGCATTTGTACTTGGGTACTTGATCAGGCCTTGTTGTGGGGACCCGTTCATGCTTTCTTGCATTCATCTTAGTTTTAGGTGCATTCTTTTTTAGTCTTCCTAAGTTTCACTTATGGAGGGGTGTTGGTGTAATTAATTATTTAATTACACTTTACATAAGTTTACTTAGACATTATTTAATTCCTAGGTTATAGGTTGTTATCCTTATCTTGTTGAGCTATCTTTTTGCTCAAGATAAGATTAGGGTTATGCATACTTTTATTTTATAAAGCAAATCATCTCATGTAATTATGTATTCCTAAATAATAATATTTTGCACATCTTTTTGCAAAGCTCTTTCTTTTTCTGATTTTTCCTTATGTGGAAGGATTTTTATGGTTTGCATTTCAGATCTTGGTTTCTAACATTAATAAGGCATCTAGTTCTCAAGTAGTAAAAGATCATAATCTGGTTCATACACAACCTGGAGACAAAGGGAAAGAAAAAGATAAAAGTTAAGCTGCTTAGGTTGATACTCCCTTAACTTTGTTCCAGGGTAGAACAAAAACTCAATTTTTTATCTTTGTTTAACTATTTGGAAAGAACTTGCACAATTTCTTGCTAGATTCAGGTGCTTCCACCAATGTGATTCCCTTTGTTGTTTGTAGAGCCTTAGGAATTACCCCTGCTATTTCTCAAAAGAAAGTTACTCAACTAGATAGAACAAAATTTAATGTTGTAGGGGAGTTGAACATGATCTCTATGCAAATTGCCTAAGACCCCCGAATTCAACAAGTCATCAATATACAGGTGGGGGATATACCTGACACTTATGGTTTAATTTTGGGAAGAGACTTTACTAAGGCCATGAATGGATATGTATCAACTGATCAGTCCCACATGTGGCTTCCATGGAAAGGGGTGCCAAACCATATTAGGATTGAAAGGTAGCCTAGGATGAAGTATGTGATCATAAAATATCATAATACTTCGAATAAAATATTGATATTAGAGGTAAGCATGGGTAATTATGTGCTAGAAGCCTCTATTGAGGAGTCTGATGTAGAAGAGATTTTTATGTTGCATACCACACCTGTTGATCTTACAGTAGAATCTAGTAGTACTAGTGTTTTGGTTGAACTAGTTAAAAATGATGATGATCTTGGAGATAACTAGCTCAACTTGCTAGATAATTTTTAAGAATTCATTAAAAAATGTATTGAAGATCAAATTCACTTGGGTAGAGGAATGAATTTTGAAGAATTACTCTTTCCTAATTGGTGTAGAGTTCATAATGCCTCTCACTCAGAACTAGAATGCTCCTTGTGCCAAACAACAGTAGAATAGGTGCAGAAGTGTATCAACCCTACTCTAGCAGTCAAAATTAATATACAAAGTACTCAAGAGGATCCTAAGGGGAAGAAGGCGATGCTTTCTAAAGAGCCCTCCAACAACAATAGTATGAGGGATATGACAAATAAGTATGGAGTTACCGGTTGTTGGACCCTAAGGTTTGATGGATCCAAATCAAAGGAGGGTGCTAGAGCGGGATTTGAGTTAATCAGTTTAAAAGGTAATACTTTCTTTGCTGCTCACAAACTTCAGTTTCATTGTACCAATAATGTAGTAGAGTACGAGGCTTTGATTCATGGGTTGCTCATGGCACTAAGGAAAAGGTTAAAATTTTGCAAGTCTTTGGGGATTCCAAGTTAGTGGTAAAGCAAGTTAGAAAGCAATACTCATGTCATGACAGAAGGATGACCAATTATAGGCATAGAGTATGGGACCTTATTGAGGGATTTGATGCCTTCAACATTTAGTTGATACCATGAAGTAAGAACCAAACTGTGGATTCCTTGGGTTAGGCAGCTAGTACTTTACAACCTTTGTCTCTCTTTGGATTGAAGAAGCGTATTGTGGAGCTAAATCCAATGCCTTCAATACCTAACAATGTGACCAAATTTTAGGTATTTGAAGATGATAAGCATATTTTGGATTTTATTACAAGTTTAGATGTCTTTACTTCTCATATTATTGATGAAGCTAAGCCTCAAGAAGCAGAGATGGATTTATAAGGGGTCATCAATTTGAATAATAATACTATTCTGAGGGGAATGGTGCGGGTAGAGATGATTTTTTATTTCGATAAGGTTAGAGATCAAGAGCAAGATGCTAAGAAAGAGTCCATTAGTGGACAATGTGAAGCATACAACATGGGGACTCAAGATGATATCAGAAATGTATTCATTGGAAAAGTTTGTACTCCAGAGGAGAGGAAAGGAATTATTGATGCATTACATAGATATCAAGATGTGATATCCTGGAGTTATGAAGACCTGAAGACATATGACACTTCAATTATAACTCACACTATCCCTTTGAAACCAGGAGTAAGACCTTTCAGGTAGAGGCAAAGGCCAATCAATGCTTTGCTGGAACCCATAATTCAAAAGGAGGTGCAAAGCTATTGTCTGCCAAAATTATATTCCTAGTTAGGCATTCAACCTGGGTTGCAAATCTAGTTCCTGTGAGAAAGAAGAATGGGGAGATCAGACTGTGTGTGGATTTTAGGAACCTTAATAGGGCATCAGAAAAAGACAATTATCTAGTTCCTTCATTAGATGAAGTTCTTCAAATTGTTAATAGATCTCAAATGATGTCTTTTTTGGATGGCTACTCTAGATATAATCAAGTTATGGTGCAGTATAAGGACAAGAATAAAATGACTCTCACTACAAAGTGGGGCACTTTTGCTTATAGGAGGATGCCCTTCGGTTTGATCAATGTTGGAGCTACATTCTAGAGAGCCATGGATATTTATTTTAAGGACATCATTGGTAAATGAATAATTATTTATATGGATGATCTAACAGTCTTTTATAAGAAGAGAGGTGATCACACAGTAGATTTGTGCAAAGTATTTCAGAGGTGTAGAGAATTTGGCATCTCCCTCAATCTAAAGAAATGTATCTTTGGAGTTACTGAAGGAAATTTTTTGGGACACGTTATCTCAGAGAAAGGGATTGCTATTGACCTTGAACAAGTGGAAGCCATACTCAAGATTTAGCTGCCTACTAGTAAGAATGATCTTAAATCATTCTTTGGAAAAATTAACTTTGTAATGAAGTTCATCACTGGATTTTTTGAGATAGTCAAGCCATTAAATGCCATGTTGAAATGGGAAGCTAAAGTTGAATGGAATGTAGAGGCTAAAGAAGAATTTGAAGAAATCAAAAGGGCCATTGTTGAAGCCCCAGTTTTGGTAAGTCTTGATTATGCTAAGCCATTTTACATATATTCATTTGCTTCTGATCACTCATATGTTGGCATGTTGACCCAAAAGTCTGATCAAGGAAATGAGCATCCCATAGAATTTATGAGCACACCACTGAAAGATGCAGAACTAAGGTACCCAAGCGTTGAAAAATAGGCCTACGCCTTAGTTAGAGCAATGAATAAATTTAGACACTATATTCTTAGGAACAAGGTCTTTGAAATAGTACCAAACCCTACAGTCAAGCTACTACTAATTCAAAATGAATTGGGAGAATTTAGGGCTAAGTGGGTGACTATGTTGCAGGAGTATGATATTGAGATTCAACCCATTAAATTGGTAAGAGGGCAAGGTCTTACTCGAACAATGGCAGAAATGGACCCTAACCTTGTAGCTTAGCATTATAATATTGAAGATATTTTTCCAGGGGATTGGTATGATGATATCATTTACTATCTTTTCAATCAAAGGTGTCCAGATCACCTTAGTGCTGTACAAAGAAGAGAATTGCACTTGAAAAGTGACAGTTTCATGTTGAAGGGAGTTGTTTTGTACAAAAAGAACCATGAAGGTGTCTACTTGAGGTGCTTGGGAAAGCATGAAGCTGAAAGAGTCATGGAAGAGTTTCATGATAGATATGGTACTCACCATGGATTTGCACCCTCCACTAAAAATAAAATTCTGAGAGTGGGTTATTATTGGCCCACATTGTTCAAAGATGCACATAATCATGTCAAAACTTTCCATGTATGTCAAACAATAGCTGCCAGACAGAAGTATGCAACACTCCCACTTTAACTAGTTTTTGGGGTAAAGCCTTTCGCACAATGTGGGTTGGACTTCATAGGTCCAATCAATCCACCTTATTTTGTAGGCCACATGTATATTCTAACTATTATTGATTATTTCACAAGATGGACTAAGGCTCTTGCATGCAAACAATGTACTTCTGAAGTGGTAATCAATTTCATCAAATCAGGTATTATTAACCACTTTGGATGTCCTATGTCCTTAGTTTGTGATAATGGTCCTATATTTGAATCATTTAAATTCTCTAATTGGGCCTTTGATCATGGAATTATAATTAAATTTTCATCCAATTATTACCCTTAGGGTAATGGTTTGGTAGAGTCCTCCAATAAGAACATCTTGACAGTCATTTGCAAGCTATTAGAGAAGAATCCCAAGGATTGGCACACTCAACTTAGATTTTCTCTCTGGGCAGACCGTACAAGACATAAGACCCCTTTAGGGACCTCTCCTTACCACCTTGTGTATGGTATGGAACGTGTATTCCCCATTCAATTTAAAATCCACACTTTTTAGTTCATTAATGAATATTATAATGAAGGGGACACACGTGAATCCCGCCTAGCTGAATTGTTACACCTTGAAGAAAGAAGAGATGAAGCCTTAGAAATTTTTTCCAAACACTAGGGTGTTGTCAAGAGATGGTTTGATAGGAGATCCAAGGTTAAAGCCTTTAGGATCTTTGACTTGGTTCTCTACTAGGATAAAGCACATGACCGAAAAGTGGAGCATGGAAATTTTGATAAACCTTGGCTCGGCCCTTACCAAACTTTAGAGATTCTGGGGGATAATGCTTTTTGTTTGAAAAATATCACTAGAGAGGATATCCCACTGCTCGTCAATGGGTAGTATGTAAAGCATTACTTCCAATCCTGAGTGGTTTACAACTCTTTTCTTTTACATAGTTAGAGTAGGTTTCCCTTTTTGCTTTACTTTGTTTGTTTGTTGTTGTTGGCTAGTTTAGGTTTTCTTTTGGTTTGGTTTTCCTTTTCTCTAAACTTTCCTTAGGTTTTCCTATTTTCTTTTGGTTGTGATGCATCTGCATGGAAATCATATTATTATCTAGGTTTGTTCTAAATATTTCTCTTGCAAACTCCAATTATTTTCTCCAGAGTCAATTGGTGAAAGTCCTTTATTTAGTGTCATATGTATTAAGTGCCATGAGTGGATGAATCATGGGCCAGGTTAAATCTAGAATGTATTTGGGTCTCATATATTTACACAGATCTTTAAAATTTGAAAGGAGCATGGGGGTCCTTTCTAAGTCTGATTAGATGAAATATCTTATTTCTGCTTTAGCGCCACTATGGTTCTTAGCCCTGAGTGTGAAGTTCATTGTTCATAGGTTGGAAAGAAAAGTGAAAAGAAAATAATATCAAAAGAGAAAAGAAAAGAGAAAATATTGAAAATCAAAAGAATGAATTCAACCTACTAGGGGTATCCAAGTATCTCTATCGGGGCTATGGATGCCTAGCTGGCAATAGAGCTATGCTTGGGAGGACCACAACAATAACCTTGTTGGGGCTATGGATGCTTGACTAGCAGCAAGGCTCTATCCAGGATGATTTTGGAGTTAGAATCTTTACGTAGCCTAGTCATACCAAGTTTGGTTCCTATTGCAAATAAGGAAATGGGAATGAATACATATGCACACACTTTGACCTTGGTACAAGAAAGGTTTGCTTTCCTATGACTTTTGAAGCTCTACCAAATTGGTGACCTAATGTGAGGATTGAAACCAGAGATTCTGGGTTCTTGATTCCAGTTTGTCACTAAAATGCTATGGAGCATTTTACCAATAGGAGTCACCATTTGTTGTGTAGTTTTCGCACACACACCCCGCTAAAAGAAAGGACCCTCTTTTGTTTTCATTTTAGTGCTTTGGCCCCTTGGTTTTGAGGATTTTCTTGCTTCAACTTGTGCTCGAATATTTTATCTTGCTTGGGCCGATGATCCCTTTATGTTATTGGTTGAAAATCTTAAGTTTTAAGCCATTTTCAAGTTTTCCTTTGATTTCAAGATTTTCCTCCTTCAGCGAAATTCCCTGGTTTCCTTGAAAACCCAACAAGGAGGAGCTTACACTATGATCTGGGGATTATGGTCCTTCGCAGAATTATGTGTTAGTTAAATTTCTCTAAAATTCCCACACCTCATCGAATTCCTAGATTTTGGTTTGGGTTGTCTTGTTAATGGAATTAATGCTCTATGGTACAATTTATGCATCTTGTATTTAGTTGATTCTGGGGATTCTTGTGCCATTAAGGTTTTTTCATTTGTCTTCTACTGATCTGGGATGTTCGATTTTGGGTGCTTGGCTTCATTTGAAGTTCAGAATTTTGCATTCTTGAATTTGGTGGTGATTTTCTTGGGCATGATCATCGTTGATGCTATTTGCTAGGATGTCAAATCTTGTTACCAATCATTGAATATAATTGCATTCACTTCATTAGTGGTATGTATTTTTTTCCTTACTTTTGATTGTTGGATGTGAATGATTCTTTAGCATCTTGAGTATGTGTGGGGTCTAGATTTTACATGTTTGGCATCGAGCATTTTAAAGCTAGGGTTTTGCAAATGTTTTCATAATTTTTGGAAGTCTAGAGGATGCGCCCCCTGGTTAATCTTTTAGTTTGAGAATGGAAACTTCATCTTCAAATCTGACCCAATGTGTATGATTGCTTTAGTTTGATTTTATTTTAGGGTTGTCGAGCTTGATTGATCAATGACCATGAGTAAAGTTTAAATGTGTGATTTTGGTTCCATCTAGGTGAAACTCACTTAGGCATGTTTCAAACGACCCTTTTCTATTTTTAATAAGCTAAGCAATCTAAATCTAAGCTAACTCCCCTGTGTTAATGGTGAATTTTAGGGTTTAAGCTTAAGAAATCGATGGTTAAATTTAGGGCATCACCAATCTTCACCAATTTTCCTCTGAGAATGTTGAGAACCAATGGAAACAACAGGTTTTGATATTTTGAGGTCTTCGCAGAATCATTCTAGGCGAGATCGAGAGAAATAACAGTTTTCAGGATTTCAAGGTCTTCACGAAATTCTCACACCTTTGGAATTTCCTTCTTTTTCCTTTGTCCACTCGTTTTCCTGGATGTGTGCAAAAGCCCAGAATTTTACATACCTTGTAGATTTCCTTCTTGGGTGGATTTTCCTAAAAAGCTCTCACAATATGAAGGATTTGAAGGATGAGTGAATTTAATGTTATGTGTTTGACATCTCATGCTTGATATGATTAATTTAAAAGATGTTGCATGATTTTCTTTCATTTTGTGGTGATTGATTCTTGATATTGACACTTAATTGTTAAAATCCACTTAGTAGGGAATTTCTCAGATTTTCTCTTTGGCTTGATTTCCCCAGATGGCTCAAAATCTTGGATTTCTTAGTGATTGTACTTTATGATAAATTTAAGGGATTTTAATCATAAACCTTAGATTGATTAACTGATGATTATGCTAGCTAACCTCTATGTTGATATTATAAAGGGGAATTTATTGTGATTTCTTGTTGGATGCAGGCTGAATCAAGTAGAGTGGTAGTTGGCACGACAATGGGCAGGCAAACAAACCTAAGTGCTAAAGGATCCTCCATATTTGAAGCAAAGAGAATAAAGTTGGACATAAAGAGTAAGGTTCCTGAGTCTAAGCTTTCCTCCATTTGGGCTGAAGTAGGTGATGCCAATGTAGGCAAATGGGATTATGAAGAATTCAAAGTAAGAATGGTAGCACAGAACCTTCCCTTGTTGGTTGGAAGGATATTGGATTCAGGACTGGCTCATTTGGCTAGTTTTCCTCCTACAATTCAATGTTATGAGTTGGTGCTTGAATGTGCTAGACATTATGATAGAGGTACACAAAGAGTGATGGACCCTCAAGGCAGGGTGTTGGCCAACTTCTCTCCTATATGTATGGCACAGATCTTTGACATGCCTGATAGATCTCATGTGGTGGCTCTAAACTTGGATATTGCCAAGAACTATTTTGAGGATGATTCAAACAAGGCTCTATAGATGGTCAATTCTTGGTTGGAGAAACCTAAGCCCCACATCTCAAAGCTTCCAAAACAATTATTCAGGGAAAAATTCAAACCAGAGTACTATGATGCTATCACACTCCTCAATAGGGTGATAGGTTTGAAGAGTGCTTGAGTTTTTGAGAACTGGATTTTCTTTGTTATAGTGAGGATGGAACAGAATAATGATTATCACTAGGTAGGCATCATAAGTGCCATGATACATGATCAACTATGCGATGTGTTATAGACAAAGAGCTTTGTTATGACCTCATATTTAGTTTATGCACTTGCAAGGTTCCAACCATACAAATGATTGGATACCAGAGGCACCTTTGGGTAGGATGTAATATATGAATTATATCCACAACTACACCTAGGAAGCTCAAGCTATAGGAGGGTGAATGATGCATTCACCACGTACATCACTAGGTTGCTTCAAGGTGCAGAGCATGCTAGAATATCTTACAATGCTAAGGAGTGGATCAAGAGGTATGGGGCTTGGTTTATACAGCTCCCCACCTTTTCTTACATAAGGATAGATGGTTGCTAGAGAGCCCCTTACAGACTTCCTAGGTATCCTACCGACCACTTCATACTCCTGGAAGTCACAAGGCAGATATGTGACTTTGATGCCATAGTCAAGAAAGAGAAGCACAAAATAGGGTTTGGAAATGACTTTCCCCTCAGGATAGTTAGTAATGAGGCTTTCCCCTCCATACATACAACACATTTTTTTGAGGAGAAGACAAGCAATCTAGGCCAATATTTCCATTCTAAAAGGTCCAAATTTGATATAACTAGTGAAGCCCAAAAGAAGCCCACCAGGGAGTACAACCACAAGGATGATATAGAAGACTATTGGGCCAATTGAAAAGATGAGTTTGAGATCTGAAAGAAGAAATTCTCTAGGTTTCTAGTCAACTTGATTAGATTGTACAATGTTAAAGTCATCCTGGACCAGATAGATGATGATGGGGATGTGGTTCAAGGCCATAATTATGAAGTTGTGAAGGATAAATCAATTGGAGAAATAGACTGGCTAGAAGAGGAAAAGACAGAACTGGAACAAGTCATGGCTCGAGTGATTAAATACACAAAGTTATTGCTTAAGCACAAGATTTTAGAATTGGAGAGTGAGGGTGTGCAATGCATCTATTACCTAATGGGAGACTTGGAGTCTCATTCTACTTCTGAAGAGTCAATTGAGTAGGACCCTAAGGGTAAGGCTAAGGAGAGCTCTCCTTTCAAGATAAATATTAAGGGTGCTCAAACAGAGGAAGGAGAGAAGCAAAGGAGACCTATAGCCAAGAAAGTGAAACATTCTTCAAAGGCAAAGAGTTATTCAAAGGGGGAACTTGAGGAAGATGGAAACGAAGGTAGTGCTTCTATGCCTAAGAGGAGAAGAATAGTGAGATTGTCTCAAAAGAAGGAATTTTCCAAGGGAGAGGAAGAAACTGACTCACTAGTAGTGAATGTGGAAAGTTTAAGAGAGAAAACACAGGTATACACAAGAAGATCAAGAAATCCTTCTCCAAAGGATAGTGTTCCAAGGAAGGATGTTCCCTTAGCTTCCCCTACTATAGAACAACATGATGATGCCCCTCCTTCTTATGAAGTTCATAATGCACCAAGTGAATCTAAGGATGCAGAGGATCGCCAAGATCAAGGAGAGGAAGAATTCTTAGAAGGTGAACTCTACAATGCAAAGGTAGAGAATAAAAAGGATATTGCAATACCCTTTGGTGACTTATGAGGACTCACCCATTGACTAGGAGGAAGATAGACCTCCAGAGAGAGAGAGGAAGTTCCCACCAAGACTCCTTCACTAGAACATGTAGAAAAGGAACATGATGAAGAGTGTGGGAATCTAGAGGGTGACATGGAAGATAAGGCTGAAGAGACTCCTGAAAAGAAAAATCTGAATGAGGATCTCTCTAGGGGTCAGCAAGATGAGGTTGAGCAGGGTAATTCACAATCAGGATCCATAGTGCCTGCTTGGTTGTACAAAGAGTTGAAGAGTAAGTAGGTTGTAGTGGATGCAATTCTCTCGAATTGGGATGACTTATTGGCCAAAATTGGAAAAAGTAAAACAAAGAAGAAAGCCAGGGTTATTTCAAATATTGAAAGAGATGGAGCAAATAATAGAGTGGTTCAGATTACAAATTTTGCGCCTAATAAGAGTAAGGATGATGTGACTAGTAGTGATTACAGTGTGCAAATTATCAACTTAGGGCCTACTGCAAAAAACTAGGACTATCATGGAGTACACTAAGGAAAAACTAGCCAGTGATGGGATCTTTCCTCCAAAAGTTATAGAACCCTGGGAATGGCATGAGGCCTTGCAAATCAGGCAGAATATGTTGAAGAAGATGCATAAGCAAGGGAGGAAAATAGAAGTCACCTTGACAAATATTTACAATAAATGTATCTCTTTCTTTGAAATCATGATAGGAAGGAAAAGGTTTGCACCATAACTTTTTTAATTAGAGCAACTCAGGAAATGGTGGTGTGATTATATTCTCCAGTCACTGATGGCCTATTTATCTAACAATAACTAGATGATGTGGCCACTTACATTGCAATTATGGATAAATATCAAGCCCTAAGGATGGATTGGGATAAAGTTATTAAGCAATTAAGGGATGATATTAAGTCAATTGAGAGGAAAATTAAGGTGTTGATAATTCCACATTTGGCCAACTTGGAGAAGGTATTTTCAATTGTGCAAGATAAGATAGGAAAGGATAAGGACAAAGGGGGGCATTTAATACAATATCACATCAAAATTTGTGCTTCCCCATTATTCCTTCTTCACTCTTCACATGCAATGGACTGAATTACATTGGAGAACCCAGGCCAACCTGGATGAGTCTCAAGCATTTAATGCTATTTTATTTTGTTCTAGAATTTCTTGGGCCGACTTGTTTGTGGGCATTTTCTATTGTAAACATAATTGGGCTAACATATCTCGAGGAGTTTCTATAAATATGGAATGTTTCCTCATTTGTAAGGGCTAGATAGTTTTACTTGGGAGCGAATTGAGTAGTATAGCAAGAGTTAGAGCTAGGAGTTAGTCTTATTTTGAAGCAAGTGTTGTAACATAGAACACTGGAATTGTTGTTTTGATTGGATTATTCAATATAGTTGAAGACATTGTGCTTTGGTGATCTCTCTTGTGGTGACTTATCTTGCATGGTTCTTGTTGTTCTATCTCTTGAGATTGCTTAAGAAATATTGGATATATGTTAGATTCAGATTTAGAAGTGATTCAATAGTGTTTGTGGTTTGATGCTTGAAGTGTTTGTAGCAATCCCTGGTCTATACTTTTTGCTGCTAGCTAATTGTTAGTTGCTTTGCAATGTTAGCCTAGACTTTCATATTCAGTGTGCTTAGTTCAATTATGAATATTTGTTTATTTCAATTGCAATAGGGTTGTTTTGGATGAATGCTCATGATCTAAAAATATTTAATGCCTTAGAAGATTGCACTATTTTTGTAAGATTGCAGATTCATCTGGGTCAAGCAGGAGTTAGTTTCTAAGGGATTGGTCCATTTCAAGTATTTTATCATTTGCATTGTTAATCCTAAGACTAGTATTAATTTTAGGAATCTTTCTAAAACCCTTTCCTTTTTCTATTTCTTTTATCATTTGGGTTAGATTTAGGATTTCAAGTATCACCATATTGAAAAATATGATAAGTTCAAAGATTCAGTATTTTTTTGTAAGGTCACTTTGTGATTACCAACAATTTTTACATATTATCTGAGCTATTTATACATTGTCAAGACCTGACATTAGAGACCTTAGGGTTATCTCTTAAGGCTCGCTAATAGAGATTTACCTTTAAAGAGAGATAGGATATTTGTATCTTGTCTAAGTTGTTGCTGTGTAGAACACACCATCAACACCTTCCTAATGTGTGCTACCTGATTAATTTGATGGTGATGTACATATTTGGAATGTAAGAGGGATGTTACACCATCCATTGCATCCACTAGAGGCTACCAATGCAATGGCTGATGATGCAGTTCTTGCTCTCAACTTTCAAATGTTCCAACCTTCGCATGGTGACATCTAGGTTCTATCCTCCTTGCTCCTATGAATACTCATAGCTGCAGTTATCATTTTGATTATGAGAATGAGGGGAGACAAAAAAAATTATGGATTGACCATGGGTTTGATGAATCACCTCAACTGTTGATTATTCCTATATATGTTATTGAATTTAAATTTTGCAACATTTAACTTCATTTTTCTAAATATAAAGATGAGTTTGCATGGCTTAGAACTATAAAAATTTCCCTTCTACTTGTACATGCATTACAAAACTCAATGAGTGTAAATGTTATTTTTCCTTTCCTGAACGTGATCCTTTGTAAATATCATTGTACATAGTCTAATTTTAGTAGTGTAGGTTTCATGTACATACTCTAATTTCCCCATTGTTGTTAGATTAGTTTTCTTTAGAGTAGTTACCCCTTGTTGTTGCTTTCAATGTCCTATGTTGGTTAGTTTAGGTGCTCACTTTCTACTTGCTTTCATTTTCTTCTACTTTGTTGCTTTACTCGAGGTCCCCTTTTCCTCTATCAAGTACACAACAACCATCATTTTATTGCCTTACGTTGTTCTATGAATTTCTTTGATAAACCTCAATCAAGTTTTCAAAGTGGACAATGAAGGTCTTCTATTAGCGTCAAGTGACCTGGATGTTTGGTTCAAAGGAGATAAGCCATTGGTCTCATATTTTCCTAATGTATTATGAAATCTTATATCTCTCACAAACTTTAAAGATCCTGAGGTCACTATAGGTTTTTTGCGAAGTTGATTTAAGTGAAAAATTTAAAATTCTACTTCAGTGCCACTATGATTCTTAGCCCTAAGTACAAGATTCACTACTTGTGGGTTGAACAAAAAGAAGAGAAAAGAGAATCAAACTAAATGAGTAAAAGAAAAGGGAAGTAAATGATGAAAATCAAACGAAGGAAAATTCAACATTTTAGGGGGATCTGAGCAACTCTACCAAGGCTATGGATACCCAGCTAGCAGTAGAGAAATGTTTGAGAGAATCACAATGATAACCTTGTTAGGGCTATGAACACCTAACTAGTAGTGAGGCAATGTCCTAGATGCTTTTGGAGTTGGAATAAACTACATAGCTTAACTTGATAGATCTTAGGTTCTTGCAGTAACTTAAGGATGGGATTTAACACAATTGCACACACTTGGATTGTCAGCTTACTGAAGGTTGGGTTGACTAGTGATTTTGATCCTTTGGTTGAGTTTTTAGTTTGTTTGCCCTAGTGTGAAGATTGGAACTAGAGATTTTGGGTTCATGATTCCAGTTTGTCATCAAAATGCTCTAGAGCATTTCCCTAATGAGTCACCATTTTTTGTGCATGTTTTGCACACACACCTTGCCATTGGTAGGGACCCCCTCTTTTCCACTCCAGTGGGTTGTTGTTGCTTCTAGTAGGCCACTGTTGCCTCTGCCTCATTTTTCATTCCCCTATTACTAAGCCTGAGTTGGTCACATTCCTTAAAATGATCAAATTCCCCCTGACCAAATTCACCCACCTGAATTTCCTTAAGTCTTTTTCTTTTGTGGAAATAGCCTTGTGGGTTTCCCTTAGTTTGTTGCCCTGGTGTCCTCCAAGCCTTGTGGACCCACAGTTGTGGGTATCCCTTTGTGTAATGCCTCCATCCCTTCATCATTCGACTAACGACTAACTTCAGACGTCTGCTTGAAGGGTGAGTCCCACATCAAACTTTATTGTCGCATCCTTCAAGCCTTGCGGACCTGCAGCTATGGATTGCCTCATGTGGGTTACCTCTTGTGTCCTACTACTAGTTAGTGGCTGACCCTTAAGTTCCACTCACATGGTCGGTTGCATACTTGGTCTTTCTATTCCCACCATTTCCCTCCTCATAACCATTATTTGGTGACCCAACCCTCACCCCATTTCTCATTGTAGTACCTACATTTATCACCACCATAGAATGGACCAAGCCCCATCATTTAAAATTTTTTCTAGGTCCAAATGCTTATGCAGACTACTATGTGTGGCTCACTATCATCTTATTGTTGTTGTTTAGTAGTAGGGTCAACTTGTCCTCCCATATTGTGGACTCCACACACATCATTTCCCTCTCCACCTTTTGGAGTCTTCTAAATAAAATTCTAAGTCAAAGTTGTTGCAAGTTGGCCTCTACGGTTCATCATATGTGGACAACCCCTCCTCTATTGTCATTTAGTAATGGTTGATTGTTCACGTCATCCCACATGGTAGGTTCTACAATGTATGTCTCCCTTTGTAAATCATAAAAAATGTTAACACATAATTCAAGTTCATGGGCTTGTTGCAGGTTTGCTTATGCGGACCATTGCCTGTGGACATTCGTCCCTCCAAAGCCATTATCTAACATGTCATAGCGGCCAGGCATGCCAACCCCACACCATCCTACTTTATAGTCCACAAATCATGACTTGAGAGAACTTTAGCAAGTTTAGCCAAACAAAGCATCACAGGAATTCGTGATGTACTCTAAAGATAATTAGCCAAGGTGATAATTGTTAAAACGAATGGAAAATTGTAGAAAGACCGAATAGAGTCTAAATCATGAGCTCGAGAGGGAGGTAGGGTAATTAAGAGATGGAAAAGAATGAAGTAGTTATATCTTTCAACCTATTTGATTAATGAGTCATCTTATTGGTTCCACAAATATTCATATAACTTTCACGTTCCCTTTCTTATGACTTAGTAAAAGGGATGTTGATAAAGCTAAGGGGGGGAGGCATCATGAAAGCTTTTGAATCAGGCTAAGGAAGTTATCAAATAATTAAGGTGATGCAGGTTTAGTGTTCATAGAGGCTTTTATTCATCCCTCCTCCACAATGACATTCTCTTATAGCTTGTCCATAGTAAACCTCCATAATGTATTCTTGCAAATGTAGTTAGGTGGAATTCTGTCAACATTTCATTGTTCTAACAACATTTCCAAGTAGCACCCTTATATTATTTACCCACACTTACCCATTCCCTATGGGCTCTTACGTCATCAAAATCATCACCTGTACTACTGTTTTAATGGAATTTCCTCAAGTGACACCCACTCTTCCTTATCCACATGGTCTACCCACTATGAGCCTCTGTATCAAATGTTTGTGCCCCTCCAATTCTTTGCAAAGACAAAATTCTGATGGTAGGCTTCATCTAGCCAAGAGCTTAAGGATATTAATAACATTAAGTCACACAATAATAATAATAGCAAACCTAAAGTCATGATTTAGTGGTAGAAGGGAGGCCTAATGAATTTGATGTTTCATGAATTAAACTCAAATAGCGGCAAGGGGTAACTTTTACAACACTGAATGGTTCGTGGAAAGGCCTAAGCATTCTAACTTTTGCATTCACTATATCTCACCAAGTATGAGAATATAAGACCAAATAAGGATTAGGGGAGGGGGTCTACATATTGGCCTTTCATTGTTCCCTATAAAATTTATGGAAAAGGAACCAGTAGCTATATTACAATAATTTTTTAGAAACTAACAAGAATGGATGCAAAAAATCTAGAGATGTTCATTGCATGGGGATAACAAAGTTCTATTGAAATGATGAGACTTGACTATGTCATACCAAGCTCTAAGTGTCATACTCCCCATAAATTGATCTTGTGTGCAAGTCCCAAGCTTCATCACATCGGCAGGTATTTTAATTTAGACTTCCCTTGTTCCTTCATTACTATTTAAGGCATCTCTACCCCATCCTTCTGCAAGACTTTCTCCGTGTTCGATGTTGTGGAATTTCCATTTGCAAAGCCCACAACTTTTCCCACCTTTCACAAATGACATTCCCATCCCTATTTCCTGCACCATCCTTCTTGCAGGTTGTTGATGTTTATTCTATAGAGGAAATTGGTCTTATTGTTGGTTTTTGTAGCCCATACTTGACAGCTTCCCACATGTCATTTTCTGCATCCAATTTGTTGAAGCATGGTAGCAGAATAATGAAAATGTCAACATAGCTTCTAATCTGAGCATTGGTGGGGATTGTGCATCATTTAATATTAGTACAATATGTACCTGATCATGGGTCCATGGGTATTCTCAAGAGGGTGGCACTTTCTTTCAAACAAAGAAAGGATTTGATCTTTAGAAGGCCATTATAGACTCTTCTTTTGTGGAGGTCGAGGATGTGCATGCCAATGCCTATGGCCATCTAATATTGTCTTCCCGCAATCCCTCTTCCACATGCACTTTCACAGACTTGCACCAGGTGGAGCCCGTAGCCTTTCTCACCATCTTTCCCAAGTGACATTCTTACGTAGGGTGTGTGAGTATTTATCCTCTTAGATGAGCATTAAGGATACAAGAAATTCACAAGTGGTGTTTGGTAAAATATCATGAATATTCGACAAATGAAGCTGCAAGGGATTCAAAGTGATATTGATTTCTTTTAGAAAGTAAGACATTAACAACAAAATGCTGACCCTGCATGCTTCTTAGGATCTCAAATGAAGGTGTAGGATGATCTAATATGAAACCTTTAGATACATTCAAGAGGCACTTGATCTCGCCCGATCCATGAAACCGGTAATTTGAGTGATGGGTGTGTAAAAGAGTGAACCAATGCCCTTAGGAGGGATTTTTTCACGGAACATCTCAAGACAAAAAGGGAGTATTACAATCCTCATGCTATAATAATTTAGATGGAAAAAACTCTAGGGATGTGAAGATGATGCTCGAGGAATACATGATCACATGGGGGGTTAGATGGTTAAATTTTTGATATAGACAAGTTATGAAGTAATCATGACTAGGTTGTGTGACACATCGTAGCCCTAGTGTTTGATGATAGTTTTCTTCATTTCAATAGGTTGCATAAATTATGTGACTGTGTGAAGAATCATCCTTTGCATTCATCTTATGGGCTCTTGATCAATCTATAGAACCAAAGATGCTAGTCACACTTGACTCATAAAGGGTGGGATAGTGTGAGAGAGTGATGTGAGGAAGTGATAGAAGGCTACGTCACCTCTAATTGTTGTTAGCAGCTATGCCAAGCAATGTTTCATATTCTTCTTCTACCTCTCCTTTGGGTTGATCTCCATGTCATTGGAGTCACTATCTCCTCAGCTATTCACAACAACAACTTCACCACATCTTCCTGCACCTTTTGGCCTATACTGCTCGCATTCTCATGGACTATAGAATTTGGAGCCTCATTTTCTAGCTTATTTGCATTAAGATCTTGCATGCCTCATACCTATGAATGGAGATTCTTTGAAATGAAGGAATTTTGGGGCATTTTTAGTACATAAATTTTGATGAGATCATGGGGTGGTTATGATGTGAAATGTTGCAGATGCTTAGATAATGATATAAAATGGAGGGAAGGGTCCCTTGTTTTCATTCATGATAATGGTAGTGAGGTTGATGGATGATGTGTGTTGGGAGGTGGCCATAACATTATGTAGGTATTTGGTCACTTAGTGAGCTCAATGGGTGCCAATGCAAAACTGACCTTTGATAATATTCGATCTAATCCTGCATTGGAAAAGAAACTCCCTATGCAGTAAGCAATACACTAGCCAACCCCCTTCAATGAGACAATGAATATGGAGGTGAGAATAGAAAGATGTACTAATAGAGCACAAAAATGCAATAATAGATTTTGGGCTTTCGAACTCTATTGTGCAAGTTGGCTCTCTTTCACTGCCATTTTTGTACAACATTTCTCACACAAACTCCCGCACCTTGGGGCCTATAGCTACCACTTCTGCATAGCATAGGACATTACTATCTCTGCAAATATCACTCTTCTACACTTGTCCTCCCTCTCAAGTGAATTTTCCCACAAAGGCTCCGTGTCACTTAATATTTTTATAATCTCTATGGTAAATTTGAAGAAAAAATAATTTGGGGGGATGAGATTTACATTTAAGCCCGAAAGAGGAATAAGACCATTATAATTATGAATAAAGCTCAAGTATGGGGAGGATATTTAATGTGCATGGTTGTGTAAATATGTGATGGTAGAGGAGTTCAAAGGTTTGGGAGTCATTTGAATCATGATCAAACAATCATTATAGAGACAAGAATTATACAAACGTATTATTGTTTTTTTAATTTTGATGATTGGAGGGGTGAGAAGTTAGAGGGGATTGAGTAATCATTATGAGGAATTTAGGGGATTTTCATATTACTATGAGTATTGAGTCATTTGTATGAGCCTAATTTATTATTTTATGCAGGGCTCTGATTATAAATGGAGAATACTAAGGGATCTTGTTGCAGAAGGAGATTATTCATGAATGCCCGCCTATGACATCATGCCACCATGAGAAGACTTGAATACACTGAAAAATAACCAAACAAACAAAGGGGGAATATCACCCATCATATCCCTGCATATGAATTTATATCAAATTACTACGGAAGGGAGGTTCTTTCACATAGCCAGGGATGGTGAAGATTGCTAATAGAGGGATGTTTGCACAAATAAAGATTAACCTTCCAAGGAGGATTGATGAACATGTGGGTGCATGCCAAAGTGATCTGGGTTGAGGAAATCAAAAGCCTATCTACCAGAATCAGTAATGAGAGGGAGCTATTTGATCTTCCACACCATGATTATGATCATTAAGGAGTTGTCCACTAGGATCTAGAGCAACATGGTTGCTTTTCAGTAACACAAATCTCCAAGAAGATTTAGTTGATTAGATGAAGAACTTTGCTAACATGTTAGACAAGAAGGTGAATGCTAACTATTTTCAAATGCAGCAAACAGGGTAGTCACTACAAGACAAAATTGCTATAGTGCCAGGGTCACTAGATGACAAAATGGGGAAAAGGATAAGAAAATATTTTAAAATGTGAAATATTGGGGGTAGGTGAAACCCTAACTTGCATTGAATCTAAGCCACACATTGTGATTAAATCCTGGCCATTCATTTGGGCATTGGAAAACTATAAATAGGGGTTTTCTCCTCATTTGTAAGGTGGTGGTGAATTGTTGTAAGAGGCATTTTGTAGCAATAAAAGGAAGCATTGCATTATTTTGGATGTTTTATTTGAGCTTGTTCAGTTTGCATTCATGATTCAACCTCCATGTTAGTTTTAGTTTTAGTTTCTTGAATGTCTTTAATAGTGAATGCTATTACAATATTTATGAACTTCCAAGCTCATGCTTTTTTGTGATTTGTTGATGATAAATCACTTTGCAAAGCTAGTTAGAGCTAATTCATATGTTGTACTTTAGTTTAATTTTATGTTCATGAGGTGAATGCACAATCTCAAAATTAGTAGACCTTAGAAGATTGCACTGGTTTTGTGTAGCTGTAGGTTTCTCTTGGTAAAGAAAAGCTTAGTTTATGGGAGTTTTTCTACCGTAGCATCCTCCATTGTTACTATTTATTCATAGCTTAGATTTAGAATAGCTTCTCCTAACCCTTATCCTTTTTCTATTTCTTTTAACTCCTTGTTAGATTAGGATTCCAAGCACCATAACAATGCCAAACTTGGTGATTGAACTAAGTTTTAACTTGTTGCTTTGAATGGGAAGTCACTATTCATTCACTTCCAACACCTTGAAACTCCATTTGTAGACCCAATTTCCATGCTTTGTAAACAATAAAGGACATCCTATGCTTACCAAAAAATCACATCAACCAATTGAACTATTCCAAGCATTATCATGACTTGACACTTAAGAGACCTTAGGGTAGTAATTTGGAACTTGTTCATAGATTTCTACCTTTCAAGAGAGGTAGAGAATTTATGTTTTTCCTATGTTGAGATGTGCAAAAAAACCCATCAACAACTACCAAGATACAATGATAGTGGCTCACTGCCAAAAGAATGAACTGGTGGAAGACACCTTCAATATGCAAGGTTCAATTCCACTAAAGCTCAAAATAGAAAGCACTAAATTTCTCAAAAAAATTGCACTAATAATAAAGAATTTAGGCTTTGAACTTATCCTTTGTTAACTTGCTCACACACACACTCACACTTTTCCTTTCTTTCTCTCTTCCTCCTCTACTTCAATCCTAAAAGCATTTTCTATATATACAAGCATATCTTATTCATCAATTAGGTCAGCACCATATAAGATTCAAACATTTTATCCATGTAGTGCATTATGCCAAGTTGGCTATTAGTCTTCATAATATATTGCATTCACTGAGTCAGCCAAGAATAATGAACACAATTCTTCAAACCAACAAATAATCCTCAAAGCAAACACCTTCCAGATCTTAGAACTCATTAATTTCCCATCATACTACCACTAAAGAGACTATTAGCACAACCGTAGTATAAGAATGTTCACCTTATTAGAATGTGGAGAAGACAATTCTTCAAACCTAAAAATAATCCTCAAAGCAAACACCTTCCAGATCTGAGAACACATTAGTTTCCCATCATACTACCAGTAAAGAGACTATCAACACAACCGTAGTATAAGAATGTTCACCTTAGTAGAATGTAGAGTCTCCCATATAGTACACCACATAGAACAATAGTAGGATACAGAGTTGAACTCTATTAGAGATAAATTTCTATTCATAGACAATAGAACATCTCAAGATCCAAGAAAAAGTAGTCTAAATGAGTTAATAAAAAATGGTTAGGAGATTAGATTTATATCACATCTTGCGATCAGTTTCAAACTCAAATACCAACATACTAATCCATCACAAAGGAGTATTACCAATAGAGAAAAACTTTTAGTAAACCAAGCAAACTTCCCATATAGTCAACACCATGTAGTTATTACCATGATAACATCAATGAAAAAATAGAAACAACCAACACAACCATCCATACTTCATGCTCATGTTGCAAGGCTTCCAACACCTTAATCCTACTCTTTAGGCTTTGTGAGACCCAAGAGGGTATCCCTTGTCATGTTCATGTGATATTCATTTGATTAGGAATACTTCTATACACAAATTAGTTCCTATTAAGTGCAAATAGACATTTTTCATTAAAGATTTGGCCGAGCTTTGAACAAATTACTATCTATTGCTAGGAATTAGGCGGTACTTCAAATTGGTACATAGCAATGTGAAATAATTTTATATTTTCATTCTCGTTCCAAATCCATAGTAAGGTGCATTACTATCTCACTTGTCTTTAGGATGACCTAATGAAGAGACCAGTGCTTCATCTATTTGGATAATGGAGTCATATTTACAATAACCAGTAATATCAAAGCCATTTAACTTAGAAATTGGTGGACTATTGTCATACTACTTTGTAGTATTCAAATCACTATGTCTAAAACATACCTTCTTGACAAATCCTATGCTCTTTCCTACCAAACTTGTGACCCTATTTCAGAATTTAATCAATTATTTGAATTGAAGAAAAAATAAACTCACACATTCAATTAAAACAATTGAAGAAAAACAAAAAGATCATTAACCATTTCATTCATAATTTGCAAGAGAATTACATAGAAGAGTATAAATTTTAGAAAAAATATTTTATTCCATATCTGTGGCTTCTATAAAACTATTTTAAGATCATTACATACATGAATCATACCCTAGACTCCTTACTATTCTATTCATCAATCCTTTTACAATATGTTTATTCATGAGCTTAGCTTTTTGCCTCGACCATTATCAACTCAAAATTTGAATCACTTGTAATGAGCCTTGAAATCCCTTTTATAGAACAAGGGAGAAACAAGCAACTAGCTCAATTATAGTTACATTTCATTTGAAAACTAATTTCATTTGAATTTGAGATATTCCCCCAACAGTTATATGGAATCATTTGCAAAACAAGGGAAAACAAAATTTCACACCATTTTTCAAAGAAGAACCAACTGATACTACCAAAAGCACCATTAATTGTTGCAGCATCCTCTGAATTGCACATTGAACAAAAATATTTTTCATTATACCAGCCAAAAGGAACCCAAGTCACCACAAAGGACAAAAACCCATATATGTAGAGAAAACTAGAAAAGTCACCAAGACAATATTATCATCAAAACAAAAAAACCAAGAACAAGATGTAATCCTACTCAATCTGAGCCAGAGTACACATGCCCACTACATGTCCTTGTAGAGACTAAAGAAGTCACCCCTTCATTTTCATAAGAGTTCATAAGGCTAGCCATGGTGAGCAAATAATGGCAGTAGCCTGAGTTAGTTTCAACTTCACTATTTGAGGGACCATTTGAGATTTTAATGGGAGAACTGTGTCATCCCATATAAGCCTGGTTGTACTTATTCTTCCTTCATGCATCCCTCATAATCCTCATAGGCTCCTTTTCTTTAGACTTGGCCACTTCTCCCATGATAATTTGGCTCCTCAACTGATAATTGCTCTTCACACCAACCTACACCAACTTCTTACCATGGGCACCCTTCTTTCCCTTCTCCTTTGGAGTTAATGTTGGATGTTGTGGATGTGTTTCTGATATGTGATTGTCACTAATGTCAACACTATTAGCATTTGGTGTATTAGAGGTTGTATATGTCAAGGATATTGAGAAAATTGCAAAAGAAAGTATTCTTGGTTCCCTGTGGAACTGTGTAGGTCTTGAAGGCATTTTGTTCTTTACATTGAAGATTAGTTGTTGTGGATTAAAGGGTTTTCTAATTAGTGTATCTAGATCGTCTACCGAAAGTTTCAAAGTTCTATGTATATATCTGATCATGTTGTGGTTTGACAGTATTTCTTTGTTCTTTATCAATGTTCTTGACTGAAGATTATGTAATTATGGTAATCTCAGTTGCTGCATATGTTCCTCTATTGTTTCTTGGTGCTCTTGGATGTTTCTAGATCATGCTCCAAATTTTTGGTATGTCCACATTGATCGGTGTGCTCATGGTTAGAAATGTTTCCTATGTATGTTTTTTTTTCTTGTTCTTGGCTGACATGTTGATGGTAGTGTGTTGTGGATCATCGAGGTGAAATTAATTGAAGTCCTTTTGTGTTGGAGTTTTAAATTTGAGTCTCCACTATGTTGTGACTAACCTTGGTGGATTCACATTAAAATTTTATTTGTAAATTTGAGTCGACATTGCAAATATGTTTTATTTTTCTTGGCCAACTAAGTTGTGATAAAATCTCATGTAGCAAATATATAAGAGCAATTTTTTCATTGGTATAGTGTGTTGGAAAGGTGTTGAGTGTTCTCTTGTGTGTATGTGTTTATGTGTGACTCTACTGAGGAAATCAACTCAAAATCGGGGCCTTAGTCATAGAGTCAGAAACCTTATTAGACTCGGCTGGGAATAGGAAATAATGAACATTTTCTCACTTTTAAGAAAGTGAGTGGTGACTCTGATAAAAAAATTTCAACACGAATGGAAGAATCTCAATATAGGGGAGGTCATACAGGTGGTCCTACTGGCAATAGTAAGTGGACACACAAGGATGATAGGGTTGATAAGGGTAAGAAGATAAATGAAGACATGTGCATGATGAACAAAGACAGAGCATTGAGGACACATTGTGAAACATATGACCATTATGATACATGGAGAGATATTTCAATTGCAAAACCTTGTACCCCAAAAGAACAAAGAAACCCTTTTTACAATCCTCAAAAACAGGTTGAGTTTGAAGCTAAACTTGAAGTTGAACGAATCAAAAATCAGCAAGAACATGATCTAAAAATGGAGGGTAATTAGAATGGACCTATTGATCATGAAACTCCTCAAGAAAATTATGAATCTTTAACTTATGAATAAGTAAAATCATTTTTTGAATCTCAGAGAAAGGAGATAGAAGAATAGGAGAAAGCCCAGATGATACAAGCAATGAGAGACTTCAAATTGTAGAAAGCTCAAAATACTGCTCAGATTGTTGGTTTCCCAAAGTATGTACCACCCCATAAGCATGGTAATCACAGTGCAGGGCCTTCTGATCCATCAAAGGCTCCTCACCATCAAATAGGGAATCAATACAGACAGCCAAATCATCCACCTCATATTCCCACACAATATACAAATATATAGCCACCTCATGGTCAGCATTATGTGCCACATCATCATACACAATACAATAATCTAATGTATCAGTATCAGTACCCACCTAATCCTCCCCCTCATCCATACACAACAATGATCAGACAATTCGATTTGGTAGGGTTTCAATTATACCCTTACCCTATGGATGGCAATTGGAGAAGTTTGGTGCCTAAGTTTATCAGAAGTAGTGCAATTACTGTTGAAGATCATTTAAGGAGTTTCAATGCCTTCATTCAAGATTTGGATGTACCTTATGAAGATTTACATATGATGCTATTTATGATGTCGCTTACTGAAGAAGCCAGAGATTGGTTCAACAGCCTAACAATAGCCTCTATTGATTCTCTCCAAATATTTCAGGACTGATTCCTTGAGCAATATGGGAATCTAAGTGCACCAGATGCTGATCTTCATGAATTAATGCACATTCAGAAAAATTAGAATGACTCAATTTATGATTTCAACCGGAGATTCAATAAATTGAAAAATAAGATACCTCCTGGATCAAAGTTTCCAAACTCTATAGCATTGAGTGTTTATTTGAATGCATTCAATCCTAAAACAAGGTATGAACTAAGAAATAGGTTCCCAAGATATTTAGCTAAAGCCCAGAAGATAGCATTAACAATTGAAAAAAATAGGAAAGCTACTGGGATAATTAGTAAAAGAGACAACCCTAGGGCTCCTCAACAAACCAATAATTATCAATACAAATAGGAGAACACATACAGAAATGAAAAGCCTACGTTACATGACATGCCCTATAACAAAAACTGGAAAGATGGAAAACCTATAACATATAGGCCTAGAAACAAAAAACTCCTGATCCATTAAGGAAGAAGGGAACATATATGGTTAATAACAATTATTTTTGTGAAATTTGTGATAAGCCACATTCCCCAGATTACTGTGTTGTAGCCCAAAGAATGCAAGAAGAAGGAATGCTAATGGGAAACAGTGGAGAAGATCACACAGTGTATTTAACTTCAAATAATTTTCACCGTGTTGAGGAGAGGTACTCATCTTCAGAGGATGAAGGTTATGAGTACGATGTTTCAAACCAAAGGTACAATGTCCACATGGCTGAATAGCAGGTTCTTTTTGACTCTAAAGAAGATTATACTGAACCACATTCTGTTGAGATGCCTACTCAGTGCAGTATGAGGAAACTCACTAAAGAAGAGATAGAGAGATTAACCATTGTTGTAGTTGAAGAAGCAAAGAGTAAGTACTAGTTGAGAAATAGGACAGTGAACAAGAAGGAAGGTGTCCCCAGGGGAATCTTTATGAAAGATCAAAAGGTGACACAAGGAGTTTCGAAGAAAATAGAAAACAAACAGCATGATAAAAGTGAAAATAAGCCTATCCAAAAGGAGGAAGTAAAGGAATTGCACAAAGAAATGCAAAAGACTGATTCACCAAGTAAAGGAGAAAAAGAAGAAAACAAAGGAGAAACATCAGAACAAAAGAAAATGATTAAGGTGGAGGGTTCTTCTTTTTATTTCACTCAGGCTTTATCCCAGGTAAAAATGTCTGTTCCACTACTTGAGATGATGAAAATTAAGGAATATAGAGATAGTGTTGTTCAATTAATAACGAGTGGAAAGGAAAAACATATAAATTCTGAAAGTAAGATGGTCACTAAAAATAAGCAAGAAAAGGTAAATATCCCAGAAGTGTGCCTTAATAATATAGCATTAAACCCCCCACCAGTTGATCCCTTTTTCACTACATTACTGATAAATAACAAATTGTTGAGGAATTGCATGATAGACTCTGGCACTGCCATAAATATTATGC
Organism: Sequoia sempervirens; assembly: GCA_007258455.2. Classification (NCBI taxonomy): domain Eukaryota; kingdom Viridiplantae; phylum Streptophyta; class Pinopsida; order Cupressales; family Cupressaceae; genus Sequoia; species Sequoia sempervirens. Next base: position 311,138,255 of record VDFB02047230.1, on the reverse strand, counting down.
CAGTAGGAGTTATGAAACAACTTGGTATGTGGGTGAATACTACTAGAGGGAAGTGCTACACAATGGATAACAGACCTATTCCTGTGGTGGGTATAATGAAAGATGTTGAAGTCAAGCTAGTTGCTTATCCTCAAGTGGCCTATAACATTGATATAACAATAATTGACGCCCCTCCTCAGTTTGGGACGCTTCTATCATGACAATGGATGACCATGGTAGGGGGAAATCTCTGGTTTGATTTATCTTATGCAAAAATTCTAATGAATGGTCAGGAAGTTAAGTTATACAGGGAGCCAAGGATGAACCAAGTTGTTGACTGTGTACCACAAGATCAAATCAATTGTTTTTGTGATGTGGATATTGGGAATTTTAAGATAGAGCCAGCCCAGCTAGAATTAATCAATAGTGATCCAATTGAAAAGCATGCTGCACAAAATTGCAATGGTGTGTGGAAAATGTACTTTGATGGAGCCTGTAGCCAAGAAGGTAATGCGGCAGGAATAGTATTTGTTTCACCTGAAGGTATTACATTTAATTATTCATTTTTGTTAACATTTGAATGTACAAACAATGTGGTGGAATATGAAGCTTTATTAACAGGTTTGAATATAGCTATAAAACATAAAATCAAGTTGCTGGCTATTCTAGGGGATTTCGAGTTAATTGTTTCACAGATTAAGTCAAAAAATGCAGCAAAACATAAGAGACTGAAATAATACAGGAATGTTGTATGGGACACAATTGAGTTGTTTGATGCTTTCTCAATTGGGTGGATTGATAGGTCAAAGAACATAATTAGTATGAATCCCAATAAATTGATTTCAATGCCTTTTTTGAAGAAGTGGATGGGAAACAAATAGTATTTGGGAAGGAGATCTTACAGCTTAAAAAAAAAGGCTTCCTAAGGGGTTAGTGGCATTGGAGAGGGTGTATGATGGAAGTGATCGGTCCCTCATGAAGAAAACACCAGTCAAGAGGGGGGATATTGAAGAGATTAACTTGGGGACTGAGATGGCACCAAGGAAGGTGTACATAGGGAAGAAAATAAGCTCGACAATTAGAAGAATGCTGATAGCATTACTGAGAAAATCTAAACATGTGTTTCCCTGGTCTTATGAAGATCTAAAAGCATATAGGGAAGATTTTTTTCAACACAAAATACCATTGAAGCTAGATGCAAAGACATTTAGATAGAAGAAAAGACCCATTAATCCAACATTGTAACCAAAAATTTAGGAAGAATTGGCAAAGCTCAGAGATGGTGGCATAATCAAACCAATCAGGTACTCAACATGGGTCTCAAACATGGTCCCTGTGAGGAAGAAAAATGGAGATATCAGAATATGTGTGGATTTCATAAATCTAAATATGGCATCTCTCAAGGATAATTATCCTCTACCCAATATGGAGGCTATATTACATAAGGTGACAGGGTGCGAGCTGCTATCTATGATGGATGGGTTTTTAGGATATAACCAGGTTAAAGTTAAATAATCTGAGCAGTATAAAACAACTTTTACAACCCCATGGGGGACATATGTTTATCTAAGAATGTCATTTGGTCTCACGAATGCAAGAGAAACCTTCCAAAGGGCTATGGACGTAGCATTTGTAGACCTAATTAATGCTATCATGGTGGTGTATTAGGACAACCTTACTGCTTACTCAAAGAAGGCTAAAGATCATGTGGAACATCTGGAAAAGATATTTATTAAAGCTTTAGAATATGGGATTAGTCTGAACCCTAAAAAATGTTATTTTGCAGTCACAGAGGGTAAGATCTTAGGACATATTGTGTCAAAGGAAGGGGTTAGAATAGATCCTAAGAGGGTTGAAGCTATAGATAAAATTCCAATTCGTAAGACCATCAAATCCATCCAGTCATTCTTTGGACAAATCAACTTTGTTAGGAGATTTGTTTCTAATTTTTCTGAAATCATTAAGCCCATATCAAAAAATGTTAAGAAAAGGACAAAAAATAGATTGGACTGCAGAAGCATTAGATGCTTTTATGTCAATTAAAAAGGCTATCAAGGAAGCCCATATCCTTAAGTCTCCAAATTTTTTGAAACCCTTTCAAATATTCTCATTTGCTTCATTACATACCATAGCTGTTGTCATGTTACAAAAAAATGAGGGTCATGAGTAGCCTATGTCCTTTCTCAGTAAGTCATTACAGGGGTCAAAATTGAAATATGATATATGGAAAAACAAGCTTTTGCATTGGTAAAAGCTACAAAGGCCTTCAAACCATATCTTGTTGTAGCTAAGCTAATTTCCTATGTCCCTCATGTGGCTATTAAAGACATTTTGACATAGTCTGAAGTAGCAGAAAAAAGATGTCGATGGATTAATAAAATCTAAGAATTTGATATGGAGATACAAATCATTAAACTAGTAAGAGGTCAGGGTTTGGATAGGTTAATGGCAGAAGCAAACATTGAAGCAAATTAAATTTGCAATATATGAAGATGAAGAGAATGCAATTGCGAGCATTGAGCATACTCCTTGGTACACAAACATCATGCATTATCTTAAATATATGAAGTGTCCAGAAGGAATGAGTGACAGCCAAAAAAGAACTTTGAAGCTACAAGCATCTAAGTATGTGTTCATGGAATGAGATCTATTTTGGAAGAACAGGGATGGGCTATTGTTGTTATGTCTGGATGAATCACAAGCTAAGAATTTATTGATTGAAATGCATGAAGGAGTTTGTGGAGGGCATTACTCTGCAAAGACAACCACACATAAAATTCTCAGGGCAATATATTACTAGCCAAACATTTTTAATGACTCCTCATATATAAGAAGATGTGAAGCCTGCTAGAAGTTCTCTGGGAAGATGAAGTATCAAGGAGCTTTACCACTTAGGCCTTTACAGACTGAAGCCCCTTTTCATCAGTGGGTAATTGATTTCATTGGGGAGATACAAGAAAAATTGAGTGGACACAAGTGGATACTTGTAGCAACTAATTATTTTACCAAGTGGGTAGAAGCAGTCCCAACCAAGCAGGCTACAAGTAAAGTTGTGATAAATTTTCTAATGGAGAACATTATTACCAGATTTGGTACACCACTAAGACTGATTACTGACAATGGGATGTGTTTTAGATTTGATGAATTTAAAAAATTTTGTAGCACGTATGGCATTACCATTTCTTATGCAACTCCTTACCATCCACAAGCTAATGGTCAAGCAGAGTCTAGCAATAAAAGTCTTCTAAAGATTATAAGGAGGATGCTAGGTCAGAACGAGAAGGCTTGGGATTCAAAATTGAGACTTGTTGTCTAGGCTGATAGGATCACTGTATAAAAGGAAATTGGAAAATCCCCATTTGAATTGGTGTATGGAACACAAGCCAGGATGCCTTTACATAATTTTTTACTAGTTTACAACTTTATCCTTCAAGAAGATTTGGATATTCCAGAACCTATTGAGGAGAGAATGGAGCAACTAGCTAAACTTGATGAGATAAGGAGAGTAGCTCAGAACCAGAACATGAAGTTATAGGCACAGATGAAGTACTTGTTTGATAGAAAGGAAAAAGATAGAAAATTTGAAGAAAACGATATGGTATTGATGTGGAACGCAAGGAGTTAGGAGAAGGGAAAGCATGGGAAATTTGAGTCCTTGTGGCTAGGACCTTTTGTGGTTGTGGGAAAGAGAGGTGAAGATTCATATTATCTAGAAAATATAACCGGTGAAGATCAGGAGTTGCCCGTGCATGGGCATTTTTTGAAACATTTTTTCTCTTGAGCAATATAGAGGATCAAGGGTTGCCAGTGCATGGACAATTCTTAACAATCCTCTCAAAATTCTATCTTCCATGCATAGTAGTATAGGAAACAAAAGGAACAGAAATTTCTAGTACATGGACAATCCTGATTTTCCTTCTTTTGAAATGAAGTTTTCCATGTACAGTAGTGTAGGGTCATATTCATTTCCACTTCCATTCATTCCATTAGGCTCACATGATCCATCACCTTGAGTTTGTTCTGCTCACCCAGAAATTTGGATCCTTGCAATGATCTCACAATCATTCATCCCCAGACGGAGCCACTGCTAGAACTGTAAAATTTTGGCAATTTTACAGTCGATTGTATTCACGAGTTTCCAGAATAAGTCCCCGCCATAAGCATTAAATTCTCTCTTCATAACATTTTTCCCATGTTTTATCATATGGTCTAGTAAAATCCATCTAGTCCTAAATATTTCATTGTATAACCCATATCAGCAAGAGAGGGTGAAGGTCTCCCCGATCCATATGGCATCCTTACTAATGTGTGTCTTTTGTAGTCTATCGGTGAGACTACAGGAATGTCATACCAAATTTTCATAAACATGTATCGGTAGGGTGTACTTCATTGTCTTGGTGATAGAGAGATCATATCAGCAATAGAGTAATTATCGGAATGAGTCATAACAAACTCATATATGTCTCACCGACTAGTGCATGGAAAAGAATTTCGGCCAAACTAAAGTTATTAGAGTAAAGTCTTACCAATGGCAGCGGGTCTTGCCGATAAAGTATAAAGGGATTCCATCAGAAGACTATCAGGATGAAGTCGTATAGTCCTACCAATCCATATGTCACAATGATAAAGATATGCATCAACAAGAGAAAGGTCATCGGCATGAGTTCCACTGAATATTAAAGTCACACCGATGAAATACTTCAGGGAGAGTCTCATCAAACAGAGTATATTGGAAAAACAAGTTCGGCAAGACAATTGGCATCGGTATGAGTCTTTTCGAATTTAAAGTTATACTGATGAAACTTACTTCATTGGTGAGACTAATTTCATCAGTGATAAAATAACAGTGTCTCAGTGACTAAAATGTATATCATAGGGTGTATCTCGATATGAAACAATGTAATATATGGGACGTCTCCCCGACTCAAGATTTTCACAGTGATAAGAAAGACTAGAGAATAACTATCGATGAGACTGCGGGACATTGGAGCGATGAATAGTTTTAATAGTTGGTGAGACTTGAAGGTTTCAGGGAGACTACAGGATGTTTCGGCAAAAGGTTTAATGAACGTTGCAAAAGGATATCATCCCAGATTTGAAAATGTCTCACTGACAAGACATTTGATGTGACAGTGTGAGTTTCAAATAAGTTTTCACTCGTGCTTCAGCTGACATATTAATGGCACAATGGAACATAACAGGGAGAATTTAATTGAAAGCACTAGTGTTGAATTGATAGCAGAAGAATCAGCAAGGCAAATGGAGAACCAGGGTATATTTCCAGTCTGAAGATCTTGAGCGAAATACAATAAGTAATTGCACCTTAGCTCCTCAAATTTTAACTTCTGTAACTTTGAAGAATGGAGTCCCTTGGCTCAAGAAAATTAAAAAGTAGAAAACAAGGTGAATGCAGTCAAAATAAGGGAAAGAAACAAAAAAATGAAGGGGAACATGAGGGCACAGAACAAAGATTGAATCAAGACCTCATTGACCAATTACCTGGCTCTGGGCCTAAAGCTAGACGATCAACACAGCTTAGGGCAGAATTAGATAAATTGGACGATAAATGTAAATTCATAGGAGATGTTTGGACTGCCATAAGGGGGTATGAGTTATTTAATTTTCATTATCATCGAAGAAATCATTTTGAACTAGTGTGTAATCCATGGAAACTCAATTTGGGGAAACTAGTATGCCCTAATGTATTTGTAATTGCAGAATTGGTAAAATTGCTAGCTGATCATTATGACTCGAAACACAAGCTATATGTGACCTATTCGAAAAACCACAAATATACTTATCAAAAGAGGCAATAGAGGAGGTTTTTAATTTGGAAGGGTTTTGCAATGAAGAAATCATATATGAAGAATTGGAGAAGGAATTCTTGAGAATGGACACGATTTATAAGGGTTGGAGGCTGCCAATTCATAGGATTAAACAGGGTAGCAAGCTAGTTCCTCTACAAGATAGTGATGGACCTCCTTATCATGTGGACCTATTTGAACCTTATATGAAATTCACTTCTTAGTATGCCAGGTATTGGGAATGGATGCCCCAGAATATATGTCAATTATGCCAATGCTAATATCAGCAGATATCCAATACCACAATTCTAGGCCATTTGACTATGCCTCATACATTTTTAAGGGGCTTGATTCAGGGTTGATGGCAGTAAAAAGTGGATCATCTACCTTTTATCTCAGGCATTATTCATTATTGATGTATATGGTGTTATATTTTGGACAAGAGTTGGGACTATGGCCTCCAGAGATGAGGATTTATTAGTTTAATAAAGATGGTGAAGCATTACCTGTCCAAATGTGGACTGCTGTTTGGGATAGTAGGTTTGCCAATTCTAGTTTTATTCATTTTGAAGAATATTTTGTGAAGACATTGTACAAACTGTATAATCATCCTTGTAATTATTCTCTATCTAAAGAGATAAAGAGATTTCTTCAACCTAAGGATTTCCATGGGCCAATTGATCATAATTGGGGAGATTGGTACTACTTGGAGGGAGCTACTATGATTAGAGTTTATGGGTTTGAAGATGCCCCTTTCATTCTACCAAAAATAGTCCCAAACAGAATTGCATACTTGGAGATTGTCAGACAGATGGATTATTCCAGTGTCATGAATCTTAGTTCCTTTGGGAAGCAGGCTTTCATGCCTAGTACATTGTGCTTTGGTGATTTCACTGTGTTGGCCAGGGAAGGATGTAATTTGATCTTTAATAAATTGCTACAATACAATATGAAGAGAGGACCACCCAGAAAGAACTTTGACCCAGAAGGGTATATTATTTTTTCTAAAATGAAGATAAACTTTGGAGGGTATCAGCGTGTGCCTTATCATTTTGATGATATGATCCGAAATTTGGATGAGAAAGAAGCAGAGATGGTGGTTGAAGGGTATAATCAAAGGTTGCAGGATGCAGAGTTGTCTTCTAGGGAGGAAGTATCCAAGGATAATATGCCACAAATTCAACCAAGTAAGGTATCCAAATTAAGAACTCAACAATTTATTTTCCCAACTAGAGAGTTGAGTATTGAAGAGAGTGAGGAGGTAGATGTAAGGAATATTGAGTACATATCATTTGTTTTAGATGATGAGTTCATAAATTCCCCAGAATTTAAAGCATTTTTGTATAAACAAAAGGGAAAATAAATAAGGGAAAAGGTTGATAATGTTACTACAGGAAATGAAGAGCAATTGCTGAGTGAATTGAGGAAATGTGTAGATGAGGAGATGACAGGTATGACCCCTGAAAAGGGGAGAAAAATGTTGGAAAATGCTGGTGTCATGATCTTTCCTGAGATAGATCTCAATTCTACACTTGTCTTTGATAGTTTCTTAAGGGACAGTAATGCTACACACAAGCTAGACCAAGAAAAGGTAACAAAAGTGTATGCAGGATTCAAATACAATACAGATGAAGGATCATTAATGATTTGGGCCTTATATCCACCCCATAGGAAATCAGTAGTTATTAACACTGAAAAGGCATTTGGACATGTCATGAATTTAAAGGTTGGAGAAGCTAATCTTGTGGCTACCATAGAAATTGGGATAAATGTTGCAAAATTAAACAAGGCCCAAATTCAGATGTTGATTAAGGAGAGAGAGATGTACAAAACAAACAATGAAAGGGTGTTGAGAGAAAATGATCACCTAAAAGATTTATTAGGTGTTACTATGAAGGCACCCAAGTTGCTTACCCAAGGAGAAAGTTGTTAGTCAAAGGATCATTGGGAAGGATCAAGTGCTTACTCCCAAGGAAAATATGATGCACTTGTGACAATAATCAAGAAAAGGCAACATAATTTGACATCTTGGTTGAATAACTCCGGGGAAAATATTCTCATACACTTGTTGCATTAAAAGAACATGCAAGGATGAATGAACAGATTATGGATAAGTTTCAAGAAGTGAATCAGAGAGATGTTTCTAATAGTGTAGCAATTGAAACTACAAATCATTTTATAAATAGGCATCAAAACTTCTGTGAAGAATTACAGGGGGATGCACAGGGATTGACAAATGATGCTAAGAAAACATCAACTACATTCTTTGATGGTAGAGGAGAACTAAAGGGAGTAACTAGATGGAAAGGTGAGAATGACTCGATACTACGTGAAATCCTAAAGGTCGCTACTGCTGAAAAACACGACACTAGAAGAGGCGAGCGAGCAGAATGAGAAGATGATAAGGATGGAAATATCAATCCAGAACGTAGTTGGAGATGCCGATACACACAAGCATCGGGATTATTTGGATCACTGGTCTAAAGTTTATTTATGGCTAAACAGAGCCTAATTATCTCTTAATCTATTTTCTAATATGTGACATTTCTGAAAGGATGCGTCCTTTTGCATTTTTGATGTATAAATATTTGTTTCAGAAATGAAATAGAGGATATAAGATATAATAGAAGATCTAATGGAATAGACACAGTAGAATACAATTTTTCGCAAATATGAGACTATGATGAATGTTTGAAATTATGGAGATATCAATGAGAATCATTTAATGTGCTAGCATATTTCTGGTGTCAATTGTCTGTTGTGCTCATTGAAAGTATTACTATAGTTGTCTCCAAGATTAATGTTTTCTGATTATTTAAATTGATATAACAAGTTTATGTTCAATTTATCAATGCAAATTTATTGTATTTGTGTGGTTAATTGACTGGTTCTTTCAAGGAAAGATTAAATCCTTTTAATTGATCATAGTAATCAAGGAAGTTCATATGGATTGTTAAGAAGAACTTGGTAGTCATAATCTTGCATGTTTATACAAGCTATAAACTAAAATATATGCCAAACAATTTGAATGTCCTCTAGAAAGAAGCTGCTCATTTAGATTTCATTTGACTCCGCATACCCAATAAGGCACTAGTCTCTGCATTTTCATTATTTAGTTTCATTCATTTTTTACATCTGTTAACTGAACATATTAGGTTTTAGTTTTAATATTGTGATACAATTTATACCAAATTCCAGTTTTATTTGTCCACTCCCATCTTCCATTGTGGTAAAAATAGTTCAAACGAATAAGCATAAGTCAAGTCTTCCTTTTTCATGTAGGTACACCCACCTAGGTTTAGCAGCACCTAAAGAGTAGAAGGTCTAAACCATTTGACCTTGTCTATTACCCTAAAATGTACTAATAGATTGGCAACCTCTTGAGGTGTTCTTACCTATGTTTTTGAGAGTGAACATCTCCCATGATAATTTGGCTCCTCAACTGATAATTTCTCTTCACACCAACCTACACCAACTTCTTACCATGGGCATCCTTCTTTCCCTTCTCCTTTGGAGTTAATGTTGGATGTTGTGGATGTGTTGCTAATATGTGATTGTCACTAATGTCAACACTATTAGCATTTGGTGTATTAGAGGTTGTATATGTCAAGGATATTGAGAAAATTGTAAAAGAAAGTATTCTTGGTTCCTTGTGGAATTGTGCAGGTCTTGAAGGCATTTTGTTCTTTACGTTGAAGATCAGTTGTTGTGGATTAAATTGTTTTCTAATGAGTGTATCTAGATCATCTACCAAAAAAGGTTTGTGTATATATTTGATCATGTTGCGATCTGACAGTATTTCTTTGTTCTCTATCAGTGTTCCTGAGTGAAGATTGTGTAATTATGGTAACCTCAATTACTACAGATGTTCCTCTGTTGTTTCTTGGTGTTCTTGGATGTTTCTAGATCATGTTCTAACTTTTTGGTATGCCCACATTGATCGGTGTGCTCATGGTCAGAAATTTTTCCTACGTATGTTTGTTTTTCTTGTTCTTGGCCGACATGTTGATGGTAGTGTGTTGTGGATCATTGAGGTGAAATTAATTGAAGTCCTTTTGTGTTGGAGTTTTAAATTTGAGTCTCCAATATGTTGTGTCTAACCTTGGTGGATTCACATTAAAATTTTATTTGTAAATTTGGGTCGACATTGAAAATATGCTTTATTTTTCTTGGCCAACTAAGTTGTGATAAAATCTCATGTAGCAAATATATAAGAGCGATTGTTTCATTGGTATAGTGTGTTGGAAAGGTGTTGAGTGTGCTCTTGTGTGTATGTGTGAATATCATTCGATTGTCGAGTAGAGTTTAAAGAATACTGAGCGAAGTGTGAAGTAGTTTGTGAAGGATTCTTATGTGCTTAATTGGAACTAGAATTAGGCTTGTGGAGAAGCTATTCTTTCAGTTCATACCCTCTGGGTTTTAATCCTATTCTATATTTTTGGGTAGTGAGCCCCTTTTGAATGTGAGAAGTGAGCTCTAGGCAGTGTGCCTAAATGCATGTACATTCCCCTTATTATTTATATTTATACTTTTAACAGGGTATAATCTTGTGGACTAACATCCACCGTGGTTTTTCCCCTAATAGGGTTTCCATGTAAAAAATGTTGGTGTTCTCTATCTCTCTGATGTGTTAATTGATTTTGGTTAATTTCTTATTCATCGTATTAGAGATTAAGTTAAGTAAAGTTTGAAAATTTTATTATTCTATGACAACTAATTCACTCCTCCTCTTAGTTTTCTATCCTTATTTTTCCAACAATTGGTATTAGAGCAGGTTCCTCTAATAACTCACTATGGAAAGTTAGGATGCGATGTCACCTAAGGTGTATTGGTGAAGCCAACTAGAATATTACAAAAGATCCATACGTTATTCCTCAGAATGGTCCCTCTACTATTGATGAGATTAAAGATGCTAAAAATAATGTCAAGACTATAAAAGCTTTGGTGAGTGCTCTAATAGATTCAGAGATGACTAATGTGGTAGGACTGTAAACAGCTCATGAGATTTGGACAAAGTTGGAAACTTTGTATGAAGGAGATGCATAGGTGAAGATAGCTAAGCTACAATGTCTAAAAGGCAAGTATGAAAATTTGAAGATGAGTGAAGATGAAAATATCACCTCTTTTATGCAAAGAGTAAATGAAATAGTGATGGGTATTACATGTTCTGGTGGTTCTTTGGATGAAGATTAAATTGTGGCTAAGATACTCAAGTCCTTTCTTCCCTCCTACAAAGTGAAGGCTTGTGCTATTGAAGAGATCAGATCAGTAACAAAGATGTCAAGAGATACGCTGGTTGGAAAGCTTACTGATTTTAAATTAAGTGAATTTGGTGAATCTATTCTAAATAATGAATCTACATTGAAGGCTACTATATCCAGAAGTAACAAGAAAAGATATAGTTCAAGAGAGAGTTCTAGAAAGATATCCAAGTATGATGAAGAATTGAAACAACTTGAAGATAAATAAAGAGAGGAAGAAGAATTGGAAGCACTGATTGCAAAGCAAGAAGGTAGAGGCAAAGGTAAGTATGAAGATGTATTACCTATTAAATTTTTCTCTTGTAGTAAAAAATTTCATTTTACATCAAGGTGTCTTGAAAGAGTTCCTAGATCTAAGCCTAAAAAGTATAGATTCCAAAAGATATGCTACTTTTTTGAAGAAGCAGTGACTGATGACGAGTTTGACAAAGATAATGGAAATGAAGATGAATGGGTTTTCATTGCTACCATTGAAGATAAATCCATGGCTACTAAATCTGATAAAGATGAAAAAGCTCTTGCAGCCCAAGTAGAAAAAAATATGAGTGGGTCATTGATAGTGGATGCTCACATCATATGATTGGTGATAAAAACAAATATGTAAGTACAGAGAAATATGATAGTGGTGTTGTAAGATTTGGAGACAATAATGCTGGTGTGATTTGTGGCAGAGGTTCTATTTGTCTTGGTTGTAAGGGTAACATTGATGATGTTTTTTATGTTGAAGGCTTGAAACACAATCTTTCGAGTGTTGGATAGATGGTAGGTAAAGGCTATGATCTACAATTCAAAAATGGAAGGTGCAAGATACGTGGAAGTTTTGGCAATATGATTGCTATTGGTAAACATACAAAAGGTAATATTTTTCACCTAAATACTACTAGTGGGAGTTGTTTAATTGCTCAAGTAGATGAAAGCTAGTTGTGGAATAGAAGGTTGTGTCACGTAAATTTTAATAACATTGTGAAGGTAAGTTCCACTCAAGCATTAAGAGATTTACCTAAGTCATTGAAGCTTGCTAACAAAATTTGTAACGAATGTCAGATGGGTAAAGAGACTAGAGTCTCTTTCTAGTGCAAAAAGTTTAATTCAAATGATTTGTTGGAGCTGCTACATACTGACCTTTTTGGTCCCTCCAAAGTTAGAAGTATTCATGGAGAAAGGTACTTTATGTCGATTATTGATGATTATTCTAGAATGATATGGGTTTCCTTTTTAAGAGAAAAATGTGAAGCACTAGAAAATTTCAAAAGTTTCAAGGCTATGGTAGAGAATGAGAAAGGTCTAAAAATAAAGTGTCTAAGATCTGACAGAGGTGGTAAGTTCACCTCTAGGGAGTTCAACTCTTTTTGTGAAGAACATTGAATTATAAGACAGTTATCTGGTCCCTAAACCCCTCAATAGAATGGAGTTGTAGAAAGAAAGAATAGAAATTTTTTGGATATTGCTAGAACAATGATTTTAGAAGGAAAAGTGCCACAAAGCTACTAGAGTGAAGATGTAAGCACTATTATGTATACTTTAAACTAGATAAATGTTAATGGAAATTCTAATAAGACCCCTTCCGAGTTATGGTTTGGATACAAGCCTACTATTAAGTATTTCAAGATCTTCAGAAGCAAATGTTATATCAAGAGAGATGATGATATAGGAAAGTTTGATGCACGAAGCAATGAAGGAATCTTCTTAGGTTATTCTACTAAGAGCAAGGTCTACCGATGCTATAATAGAAGATTGAGAAAGATGGTTGAGAGTGCAAATGTCAAGTTTGATGAGGATTTTGTCAAATCATCAAGATGTTGTGGATATGATTCTAATGAAGACAATACAAACAAAGGGGAGAATGTCCTGACACAGAATCAACTTCAAATTGTTCCATATGTTCTAGTTGTTTCGGTAAAGCAACCTCAATTTTTTCTAGTAAGTCAAGGCCATTAGGAAGCAGAGACAAGTGCAAGTACTAAAGGAAGATTAGAAGAATTAGAAGTGCAAGAAATTTCCAAAACTCCAAGGTATGTAAAGCTGAAGTATTCTAAAAGTCAAATGATAGGATATAAGAATAAAGGAGTACAAACTAGAAGGATGATTGTAGAATAATACTGCTTGATTTCCAAGATTGAACCAAAAAATGTCACTGAAGCCTATCAAGATGAACACTGGATGGAAGCTATGAAGGAAGAGCTCACACAAATTGAAAAGAATGACACATGGATATTGGTTCCCAAACCTAAAGACAAAAATGTGATTGGTACTAAATGGGTGTTTCGGAACAAGCTGAATGAACAAGGTGAAGTGGTCTAGAATAAAGCGAGACTAGTATGTAAAGGGTATTCTCAGATGGAGGGTGTTGATTTTGAAGAAAAATTTTCTCTTGTTGCTAGAATCGAAGCTGTGAGATTATTTCTTGTGAATGCTACATACAAGGACTACAAAGTCTATCAAATGGATGTGAAGTTAGCATTTCTAAATGGAGAACTAGAAGAAGTATATATTGAAAAACCAAATGGATTTCAGCTAACTGACAAGGAAGATATGGTCTACCACTTGAAGACAGCTCTATATGGACTTAAGAAAGCCCCCAAATCCTGGCATGCTAGATTGGAAAAATACTTACTGAAGCTTGGATTCACTAAAGGTACTGTTGATAGCAACTTATATTTAAAATTGGATCATGATAAAGAATTAATTATAGAAGTCTTTGTTGATGAAATCATTTTTGGAGGAGATGATGGTTTGTGCATGAAGTTTTCTAATGAGATGAAGGATGAATTTGAGATGAGTATTATTGGAGAGATGAAATTCTTTCTAGGATTACAAGTGACCCAGTTAGACAAGGGGATATCCATATCTCAGTCCAAATATATGAGAGAACTACTAAAGAAATTTGGGATGGAAGATTCAAAGCCTATAGGTACTCCCATGGTGGCCGGATGCAATCTAACACATAATGATGATTCTCCTAAAGAAAATCAAACTAGATATAGATCAATGACCATTGGATTACTCTATTTAACTCAAACTAGACCAAATATTATGAATGTTGTATGTATGGTTGTTAGATTTTAGGCTGATCCAAAAAAAATTCATGTAACTATTGTTAAGAGGATCTTCAGATATCTAAAAGGAACAATTGACTTTGGACTTTGGTATCCAAAGGATGATGATCTCACTCTGAGTGCATACATTGATGTGGATTGGGTTGGTGATGTAGATGACAAAAAAAGTACTAGTCATGGTGCTTTCCTCCTAGGGAAGAAGTTGGTGTCTTGGCTAAGAAAAAAGTAGAATTCTATTTCTCTATCTACTACCGAAGAAAAATATATTACTAATGCAAACAATTGTACTCAAGTAATCTGGATGAAACAAATTTTGAAGGGATATAAGGGTGATATATGAAGAGCCTATTTCCATATACTATGACAATTCAAGTGTGATAAATATTTCAAAGAATCTAGTACTACACTCTAAAACTAAGCACATATCAATCAAGTTTCATTTCTTGAGGGAGAAAGTGAATGAGAAAGAAGTCAGATTGGAATATGTACCTACCAAAGAACAAATTGCAGACATCTTTACTAAATTTTTTCCAAAGGATACTTTTGAGTATCTTAGAGGAATGCTTGGAGTATTTACTTCTCCTAATAAGAACTAGAAGATGCATTTTTTTGCATCAATCTATGAGCTACATTGCTATATTTCTATCCAAATGGATGTTTATGTGGCTACTTCTTAGGGGGAGTAGGAAGATGTGCATATATGTGGTTCAGAGTCTGTATATGGAAATGTAATGGTTACCTTTTCCATTGATATCATAGGGAGAGAAGTGCAATGTGAAAAATATTTCAAGTGAAAAGAGCCTTGTAGGGAGAATAGCAGTTGAGAGGAAGAGTCAATGTGTTGGGTTGATGGTATTTTTCACATCATGTGTTGCCATCAATGCTAAAGGGGGAGATTGTTGGATGTTGTGGATGTGTTGTTGATATGTGGTTTCCATTGATGTCAACACTTTTAGCATTTGGTGTATTAGAGGCTGTATATGTTGAGGATATTGAGAAAATTGTAAAAGAAAGTATTCTTGGTTCCTTGTGGAACTATGTAGGTCTTGAAGGAATTTTGTTCTTTACATTGAAGATCAGCTATTGTGGATTAAAGGGTTTTCTAATGAGTGTATCTAGATCATCTACTAGAAGTTTTAGAGGTCCACGTATATATTTGATCATGTTGTGTTCTGATAGTATTTATGTGGTCTCTGTCAGTGTTCCTGAGTGAAGATTGTGTAATTATGGTAATCTCAATTGTTGTGTATTTTATTCTATTGTTTATTGGTGTTCTTGGATGTTTCTAGATCATGCTCTATCTTTGTGGTACATCCACATTGATTGGTGTGTTCATGGTCAGAATTTTTTCTTGCATATGTTTGTTTTTCTTATTCTTGGCTGACATGTTGAAGGTAGCATGTTGTGCATTGTCAAGGTGAATTTAATTGAATTCTTTTTGTGTTGGAGTTTTAAATTTGGGTCTCCACTATGTTGTGGCTGACCTTGGTTGATGCACATTAAAATTTTATTCATAAATTTGGGCCGACACTGCAAATATGTTTTATTTTCTTGGCTGACTAAGTTGTGATAAAATCTCATGTAGCGGATGTATAAGAGTGATTTTTTCATTGGTGTAGTGTTTTGGAAAGGTGTTGAGTGTAGTCCTATGTCTGTATGTGTGAATATCATTTGATTGTTGAGTAGAGTGTGAAGAAGATTGAGCAAAGTGTGAAGTAGTTTGTGAAGGATTTTTTTGTGCTTAATTGGAACTGCAATCAGGCTTGTGGAGAAGCTATTCTTTTAGTTCATACCCTCTAGATTTTAATCCTATTCTATATTGTTGGGTAGTTATCCCCTTTTGAATTAGAGCACTGAGCTCTAGGAAGTGTGCCTGAATGCATGTGCATTCCCCTTATTATTTATCTTTATACTTTTAATAGGGTATAATCTTGTGGACCAACATCCACCATGGTTTTTCCCCTAATAGGGTTTCCACGTAAAAAATATTGGTGTTCTCTATCTCTCTAATGTTTTAATTGCTTATTCATTAGATATAAGATTAAGTTAAGTAAAGTTTGAAAAGTTTATTATTCTGTGACAAATAATTCACCCCCCTCTTAGTCATTTGTCTTTATTTTACCAATAGTTAAAATAACTCCAGGTGTATTTTTCTCATTTTGTGGAATATCATCATGTGAATCCTATAAACCGATTCTTATAGACCTTCATACTAGGGAAGCAGATACAATGGACTTACTCATTTTTATTGAAAATAAGCTAAGAGCAATAAGACTTCACAATACTCTTCTCATGGACTCAGAGTTTTTCAGTTTTTGATTGCAATTGTGAAAAACAAAGGCCATCAAATCTCATTTATAAAGAAAATTTAGTATGTGAATCATCAATGCTCAAAGAAGGTCAACATGAGCGATCAGATGATCAATGACTAGATTTTTGAATCACAACTGCTAATCACCTAGGTACATCTAAATTTATGTATCATCTTTAATCATTGCAGAAATGAAATCATTTGTGTGCATTAGGATCAAGTTTTGAGTAATCCTACATATGTTTTCTACCATTAATGCTCACTCGCACAAAGTAAAATGACTATCATGTCCACATTTTGGTTTTGAATAATAGTTGTAGATCTTATTGTGAGATGGCCTCATTAATGACTCATATTGAGTCCAAAATGTTGAAAGGCGCAAGACAACTGAGAGGGGGGGTGAATCAGTTGTCTCAAATTCTAATCACAATCTTTAAACACTTATCAACTTCAAATCCACTCAATTTTTTTGTAAAGTATGAACTTGAAATACAAATGATAGAAAGAAATAACAACACAAAAAACACTAGATTTACGTGGAAAATTTGATATGGAAAAAACCAT